>JAUESF010000080.1:12026713-12036893 GCA_032274765.1 Malacoctenus tetranemus
TGGGGGGCTGCTCTCAGACTTCTGGCTCGTGCCAGCCGGAGCAGTTGGCGTGGCTGCGAGGGCACGGCTGGACCCGCCGCGGCTGGCGGCGCGCGGGCCGTGCCGGTGGCGGTGGCGGCGCCGGCGCAGGTTATCCGTCTCTCATTAGGGTCCCGATGCCTCATCATTTTCTCCCCCCGTAGTGTACACACACATGCAGCACGGGACAGGAGTGTCGGCGTGTAATGAAAGGCTTGATTCATGGAAGGCGACAGAGGCGGAGGTCATGGAGCTCCTCCAGATATGATCCTGAGTGATGCTGATGGGGGAGCTTTGAGATGGGGGTCCGTGATGATATGTTCTTGTGTCACTACACAGGCGCATTATTACACCATGTGTGTGTCAGGGGTTTTTTTCATGCTGTGGTTTCTTTAACAAATTAAGCTACTAAATTAACTAAATTGTGCTGTTTAAAAAATTGGGGTTTTTTTTGTACATGTTTATTTCTAAATTATTTTTGAACACTTTTTTCAGCTTTTCAAACATATTTCTAACACAGCAAAACAGAGCAGGGGACTAAGACTTATTAATCTTGAAATTTCAAAATAAAGTGTTCAAAATAAGAGAGGAAAAGCTTCTAAACCTTCAAGAATACTTGTACAGAGCATCAGATTTTTACACTCATGATGTGAACTTTCCACTCATTCAACACTAAACAACATTATTTTTTGGGGGGGTGACAAATTACAGAAAAATGTGCAGTGAAAATATTGGATTTATTTTAAAATCCTGCATTTTTGTGCATGTATGAAGGCAGAGAAACCTAGCTTATGTGATGTCAGTCTGGAGATGTAGAATGCATGATTAGGTCCTTGTGATTCTTTTGAAGCACATATTACAAAATCAATAATGATCCTCTCTGTGTATCAATGGGGAGAGAAAAAAAGAGGAAAACACACAAACTGCATGACGATCAAATGTGCAGAGAAAGTGAATTAGATCATTTCTGGCGAGGATTACAACTTTCCCCCAAACAACGTCGTTCTGTCGGGAAACAAAAGTCGGAGAAGAAGTTCCGCACGCGGAGAAGAAAGCGGAGACGTGCTCACAAAAAAGCTTTCGGTGATATTATACATTGACATTTGTGCTGATCGCATTGTGCCCATTTTGTTGAATCCGCTTTATTAGAGGAATCCTGTTTTTTTTCCCCGCGTTGCTATTAATTTGTGTTTCTGTGGGTGTGCAGCGCGAGAACAGAGGAACGTGGTTAACCCATTGTGAAGTTAGCCGTCATCATTAAGATTCTGCAGATAACAGGCATGCGGATTTCTTCTGCTCAGCATTATAGGATCCCAGACATCAAAGGCTGGTTCTCATTCTACTGTGTCTGCGGCACGGCGCAGGAAAGGCAAGAAAAAAAAAAAAAGAAAAGAAAAGGAAGAGGGGGGGAAAAAAAGGCAGGTGAGGAGATATGGAGTCAGGGAAAATAAAGCAGATTGGGAGAAGAGAGAGCAGGGCGCATGTATACTGTACGTGGCTGCGTGGGAGTCAGGTGACATCGTGCTCCATAATGTGTTTGACACCACCGAGGGTCCCTCCTGCATAGTTAGCGCCTTGCTAAATTGGCGTCCACTCTGATTAAGTGGCGCAGCCCTTAATAACACCGTGGATGGCTGCAGGTTGGCTCGCTTTAAAGATCAAGTTCATTTCTCACTGCGATCATTAAAAAGTGCAGGTCTGCGTAACTCAAAACAATTCATTCATATTGTTTTGTGCTGTTTTTGTTTTGTTTTTTTTCCCCCGCCTCCCTCTTTTCCTTCGGCTCATGCATCCAAACAGCCGCCTTCATATCTTATCAACACTGAAGTGCTGTCAGTAACGTTTCCTTTTTTCCTGCACAATCCCCGTAATGCTATTTCCTGTTCTATTACACAGATATTACAATGAAGTTCCCCCCTTAATTCAGATTACTTTCTTTCCACATGGTGCCATTATGCCAGTGCCATTACATCAGAGTGAGCTGTTCTACAGTAAGAGTATTGAACGTACAAGAGCGAGAAATATGCTGTTCTCCAGTATTGTGCTGGATTACAGAATCAAGGTCGACTCACAAGACACAGAGCAGCATTATCCCTTAATCCTGTGTTTTGGTTTCAAATAGCCTTTTTACACCTAATCTTCACAAGTAAAATGACAAACATGAATACTGAGGTAGGTATTTAAATGTGCATTACCTGCGATGTTAAGGTCAAAGGCTTACGCTGACTTAAAGTGGCTCTATATTTTGTTGAAAGAACAGACAATCATGTGTTATTTTGCGGCGGCTGTATTACAGGAGACGAGGGGAGTCTTGTGATGAAATTCCCCCAGGCCGTTTCGGATGGTTAAGTCTGGGAACTTTTCATCTCGGCTGTGACTCATATCTTGTTTGTTTCTCCACTTTATTTTTTTCTTTTTTTCTGTTTTGTTTTCCTGGTGGACTGTAAAATCCTGAATGAAGATTTTCGAGTCCTCCTCCCCTCCTCCTCCTCCTCCCCTCCCCCGTCCCTCCTCCCCCCGTCCCTCCACTTTAACCTCTCACCAAGTTTTATTTGGCCCGCCGTTCCCGGGCACTCGGAGGACGAGCCTCACTACTGAGTCAACAGATACAGCGAGCACACGCGCCTCCGCGACCAAGGCAGTGGCTCCCCTTGACCAGGCTGCTCTCCGGATGTCCGTCAGGCTCAGCTGTGGCAGAGGAGGAAACTTAAAGGTGCTGTGAAAGACTAAAAGTGGGCCAGCCGCTGCTGCCTCCTGTTGACCTACCTTGTTCAGAGGGTCCAGGTACAGACTGATGACAGGACTCTTCCTCAGCGGACCACATTACTAATGTGTGAGGGTGCAAGAGGAACACATCCAGTGATGAATCACTCCCCTGCACCCATGGCATCCTCATAAGTCAAGAGTAAAAGTGTTGAGAGTGCGCTCGGTAAAGAGATCCTTCGTCCCGTCCACCACAGAGAAACTCTATGCAGGCCTGGTAGAACGAGGCGAAGGGGGAAGGCTAAGTGGTGCACATCAGGCATAGCCTGAAGATCTCCCTCAATCTTGAGGAGCCCGGTCCCCCCGGTGGCGCGCTTGTTTTTTTTCCATGCGGCTCAAGGAACTTAGGAAAAGTTACTTTCATGCATGAGCAGAGCTGCTTTTTTTTTTTTTTTTTGAAATAAATGAGAGTAATCTATACTGAGTTGATCTGGAATGCCTCACTGGACCAGCTGCATTACCCGGAGTCATAGAGACAGCGTTAAATATGAGTTAGTTTAAGCTTAAAACTGTTTTTCAGGGGGTTTCTCCCGTGAGCAGTCATGGGAAAAGGCAGCGGCTCATTAGTCACTTTGGTGCTTAAAGACTTCACACAATTGTGAAATTGTTCACCCCTAAAACAGGGGAAAAGTAAAGTGATCCAGTAATTTCATAATGCTGTTTTTTTCCCATAAATTCCAACTTTTCGGTTCTAAAGTTTACACATTTGTTTTCCTTTTTTTTCTTCTTTGTTGTCTTCTTTTTCTTCTCGCCTTAAGCCAGAAGGTTAAACTATTTTAGTTTACACGCCTACCTCCCCCAATGCCGGGCTATACTGGTGATGTTGGGGGAGTGTGTAAGTTTGACGCTGGGTAATACATCACACACTCCAGGGGGTCTCCCTGGTATGCTCCTCAATAATGAAGTTCATTCGTTAACTTCTCCCTCAAAGGCCAAGTTCCCCTGCTGCCCTTTTCAGCAGCCATTGCAACTCTTACCAGAGTCACCCTACTAACAGGAGGGAGAAAAAAAGACACATCATCATGCTTTTCTCCTTGACAGGCTCAGTGGTTGCCTTTGCAGTGCATGAAGAATAAGCAGGTCCATTACCAATCCCTCATGCCTGGTTATAGCCATAATTATCACAGGGAAAATGACCTGCTCTGTTTGGTTTGCTGTGGAGGGGCTGCGCCTTCCTAATCACCTCCTCCTTCCCTCCCATCGTCCCCATGCCATGGAGATGGAGCTGGTTTTGGGGGAGTCTTGCCAGTTCATTAGAATTCACAGGGTTCCACCTCCCTGCCTAGCCAAGCTAAGCCTCTCACACAGGCTGCCATGCCTGCGATAATCTCCTCTCCTCGTTCCCTTTCGCTCCTTCTCTCTCTATCCTCCGATCCCTTTTCCTTTCTGTCCCCAAGGGCAGCCGCACACAAAAGAGATGCAGTACAATTCATTGTTGAATCTGATTTCTATTGATCTATTGAAAAAAATGGCTCTGTGAGATATATGATAGCGCTCCAGCAGCGCTGATGAGCTCTCTTTACCACTTCCTTTTCATCAGATAAAACCCAATAAATAAACTGTTGTATTGCTGCTACTTGAATGACAGACGGTATTCACCGAGCTCCTGCATGCTGCATATTTTTATTTTTATTTTCCCAGGTTGTATCAGCCAATTATGCATCAAGTTCCTGGAGGCACATTATGAAACCTTTGTTGCTGTTGAAGTGCCCACAAATAGGAATAAATGGCCTGGCTTTCCTCTTAGTTTGGAGCTCAGTGATGAATAACAGCAACAACTAAACTACCGCTCAACACAATATTCAGCGTGAAGCAACTGAAGGGGATTTATGGAGCTCTGTTCACGGCATCTTGTCATTCACCCACAACTTTAAAGGATCATTAGTGTGGAGCAACTGTGCAAGTTGGCCCGAGGACTCCCAACAAGCATCGATCACACTTGACAATTGTAGCAGATTGTAAAGAGAGTGCAGGTAGATAAACACATGCTTACCTGAATGATGTGCAGAAGGACTGACGTCAAATGCTGATTGGTTTTTGTGCCACATGATTGGTGCAAAACTAGTTTGCTGGACCAAGTGGTCACATTTAAACAGCAAAGTGAAGTGTAACAGAGCCTGTGTTTTGGATCCACTGACCTTCTGAGAGCGTCCATGCAAAGCACACAGATATGAGGGCGAGAAGATAAGAAGGAAACAAGTGAGTGACTGAGTCGGGGTGTCGAATTCGTTAGAGTTCGGGGGCAACAAGCACCTTCATTGGATCTGAAATCGGCCAGACGAGGTGTGGTCACTCTGCTGAGACAGCGTCAACTTTCCTCCACAAAAATCCACTCATAGCTTGAATGTTTTTGTCACATGATGATTCAATTGATTTGGAAATACGGCAGGATGCAGCGTTATGTTTGTTCAAAAATATTTAAATCTAGCTCTAATAATAACCGTGGCAGCGAAACAAAAGGCTGTAGCCTTGTCAAGCATTCACTATAAGTACTGTGTTGTTGGTTCTGATTACATGACAGTTGACGGGTGCGCGCTTCACCTATGTAGTAATGATATGCTTTCATATCTCCCCAGTCTGACCCTGCTATTCTATAAATATTGTGTTCGTGTGTACGTAGATTCGGTGACAGATTCCGAGAGAGACGCGCGCTGGTCTGGTCCTGGATGCTGCACAGGAAGAGGATGGAGGGCAGCTTCTATAGTCGCTGCTGCGGAGTCATCTGAACTGAGGGAAACGACGAAAATCACAGAAAGAGGAAATGTAACGTTTACTTACAGCCGCTTCCTCAGCAGGTGACACACACAGGAAGCTGCTCTACGAAAAAGTCCACTAGATTTAATGAGATAACAGCGTTTCCTGTGGAAACCAGGATATAGTGGCATGTCGCATGTTTTTAAACTCACTGCTCTTATTTAAACCTGTCTTTAAATGCAGCCCTGCGCAGTATTCTGGACATAACCCAATGGTGTCCTCTATTCCCACTGAAATAGATATTTCCTTTGTTGTCTGTGTGATTTATTGAAGTCTTCCCACAAGTGGAAGCCCCCAGGAAATTGCCTGGAATGGCCCTAAATTGGTTTATGATTGTGTGGTGTGGGCCGGTGCTGTTATGGTTCTAATATTATGCCCTCCACTCCTTGGCATCTATATTAAATTGATCTGTATTGTTTTCATGGAGTGCCTGTTGGAGCTTGTTAATTCCACCGCTGCTCCAGGCTGGCGCTGCAGTTCCCCAACGCCCAGGTGGCTCGGCGGCGGAGCGTAAGCCTCCGCTCTCCGAAATACTCTCACAGCGAGAGCGGGACATGAAATGAGAAGTGTTTATCTTGCCGGGTCAAAGGCTACGGAGAGAAAACTACATCCAGAGCCGTTCTTACCGGTTCCCGGCGTAGGAGAGGCCAGGCCCGGCCTCGCAGGAGTTAATGTGGATCAGCTGCATGGCGAGCCCGCGCACGGAACGGCTACTGACAGACTGCTAATGAGGCCATTATCAGGTCTCGTCCTCCCCTCTCCTCCGGGGGGGCACCGGTGGATGTTCTCTCCCACATCTCAATTGAATTTCATTCCACAGGGCTTGTTTACAGTAAATACATTTGCTTGAATTAATCCACGAGGAGTGAGAGACACATGACTTGGCCCGTCCGGACGCTGAAAATCGTGCGTCTCGTGCCTGCTTCCAGTTCGCCGTCTCTCCCCGTGATGCGCCGACGCGCAGGCAGAGAGTTCACCGTCTCAGGAAATAGGGAAAAAAATAAAACATCATCTGAAATGATCTCGTCGAAGGCTTCACGTCAATACATTAATACCCACAGACAGTTGACCATCAGCCCCCTTTGTGACTTAATCAATTCCTTAATGAACACGTAGGCTATCAGCAGCGTATTGGCAGGCTGTCACTGGTAATGCGAAGCAGTCTGGGAAGAGTGTGATGGAAAGCTAATGAAGCAGCTTCGCGGGAAACATTTGTCCTGAGGGAAGCTCGGGCTTTTAAGCACAATTACGTCCAGTTTAAGGCAGCGTATTTATTGCATAGCCGATCGGACACAGCAACAGCTGCATCCGTCCTCACACACAGTTTTTCCTCCACTCAGAAGATTTACGATGACAGGACATAAAATGTGTAAAGAAAGACTAAATTATCTTAATATTTGGAAGGCCAGTTTTGGCCCACGTACCTTATGTTTGACGTCTTATTTTAGTCTCTTAGGAATAAGAACCAAATTTCAGTAGAATCCAAGGACATTTTTTTATTTGGGGGTTTGGAGGGATGTTGAAAACTCACAATTCAGTGCAGACTTCAGCCCGTGTTCAACTGTACAGTTGTCTGAAAAACTTTTGTATGTTTGAAAAAAAAAAAAACCTGTATTTTATCTTGACTTTCCTTTTGGTTGTATCAAAAACTACCTGAAGTGAATATCCAAGGAGCTCTTGCAGAGCCTCCTCTACTATGTGCTTGCATGCACGCATTCACGCACACGCGCATGCACGCACGCGCACGCACACGCACGCACACTGTGGACTTCTCCCAGTGCTTTTCTGATGCTCACATCGTGATATGGAGGTTCTCCTCATCTCAGATCTTCTTGGATAACCAGCCAACAGACTCCTGCTAACCTGCTGCGTGCAAGTGTGTGTGTGTGTCTGTGCGTGCGTGTGTGTGCCTGAGTCTTGAGCCACAGTGTGTTGAGCCATGCCTGGTTCTTGAAAGATCGAAACAGCTACCAGCGTCTGAGAGCCGACCACAGATTGTGGCAGTTGAGCATGTTCGTGCGTGGGCCTCGGCCTGAGTCATCCGGTGAACTTTGAAGATTTTTTTTTTCTTGGGACGGGGGGGAGGAGGGGGGGTGGGGGGCGGGGGGGCGCGAGACAGAGGCATCGAAATGAGACGACTGCTCCGTCTTTCACGTCACATTGTTTAGGAGAGTTTCGACCTGCGTGTGCGACTCGTTTACATTCCAGGCACGCTCCATTTGATTCTATCAGCCTCTGAATTATGTTTTGTTCATTAGACGGTTTGCAATAAGAGACCAGTGTTGACACAACCTGAGTTAATGTGTTTAGTGACTCTAATGGATCATAAAGGTCCTAATGAAACATTGTCATGGGAAGATTTATGTTGCAAGCTGCTGAGCACTCATTTCCATTTTATATACGCAGTCATAAGGATCCTTATTGAATGAACGCAGCACAAGAGAGGACACTGAATGAATGCTGAATTTAAGGACGTAATAAGGATGAATAAATAAATACTAGTGAATCTGTTACATTCACTTTGTTTAGATAAGACGCTGTGGAAAAAGCCACGCGTCCGATGATGCACGGCTGAAGTGGGATCTGTAGAGAATGCGAAATGAGCCTTCAAAATCAAAATGTGAAATATTGATGTGGTTGGAAAAAAAATATTTTAATTTTTGGAATACGGAATATTGCTGTGTGTAAAACCAAAGCTGTGTGATGTTTGTCTTGAGACAAGATGATATGAGCACCAGCTTATTCATGGAATTGCCAAATGGTTATTGGCCAAGGCTGGATTGCACTAAAACCAGAATATTGTATCAGAGAGAGGCAGCTGGTTAGGAGTCAGAACAGATTATCATATGAGAGAGGATGAGTGGGGGGAGTGGGGGGGAGAGAGAGAGAGAGAGAGAGAGGAATGGAAAGCAGGGGGCAAAGAGTGAGGAGGAGAAGGGGGGAAAAAAGTGATAGCAAGAAACTCATCGCCTGGACGCTGTGGGGTGGAGGGGATCATCCAAACCCTTCCGTCACTATCTCCCCTTCTTCACCTGTCAAAAAGGGTGTGCGAGAGCCGCTGGAGAGAGTGCAGGAGAGGGAGAGGAGGGGGGGTGGAGTGGGGGAGGGGGAGGAGGAAGGGGGGGCGTGCAGGTCCTCGGAGAGGTCAGGGGAAGACGCTGAGGCTCCACTCATCTTCTCTCCGCAAAGGGCCCACCGCTGCTCGCAGACATCTGGCCTCACACTGATCACTCATATCTACAGACAGGGAGGAGGAGAGGAGTGGAGTGCTTCTATCTTTGAGCCACAGAAAGAGAGAGAGAGAGAGAGAGAGAGAGAGAGAGAGAGAGAGAGAGAGAGGGAGGGAGGGAGAGAGAGAGAAGCACACACTCCCTCCTCTTCTATTCCCTCTGTTTTCGTTTTTATTTGCGCCACCTTCTCGTTGTCTCCTCACCTCACCTCTGGTTTATCCCCATCTAGCCTTTTATCCCCTCTGGCTTTTTTCCCCCTCCTCTTCTTTAATTCCTAAACAGCGCTCTATGTTTTGTTAGAGGATGGAAACTCAGACAGCAGAGGGTGCAGGACCCAAATAAAACAGAACAGAAAAAAAAGAAAACCTTGCTCTGTGCAAGTTGGTTGTGACTTTATCCGTGCACCGAGAAAGATAAGCCGGCGGAAGATAGCCGGAGTGTGCTGTGTCTGGCGAGCCGGCGTACAGGAGTGAGACTGCAATCAGTGGGAAGAGGGCCAGCTTCCCTGCCTGAGCTCTCAGCGCCCCTACTGGCTGCACGCTGTGCCAATCAAAGGCCGGTGGGTGGGGAGCAGTCAGACATGAACACTGATGTCACAGTCACATGGATTCTGGTGTGGTCATGCTCGGAGGCTGAGAGGCAGAGCTGTGCTGGCCAGCTGCTGCTGAGACAGCAGTGGAGGGCTTTGCGCTGGTGCTCGTTCTTCTCTTATGGACCCGAAGCTTAATGATGTATTTTGTGATTTCAGCTATGAAAGGTAAGAGCGAGAAAGAGAGAGAGAGAAAGAGAGAGAGAGAGAGAGAGAGAATAGAGGAAAACAACCCGCATGCTGCACGCAACCCGCGCCCAGAGTAACAAGTAGGGAAGTACGGCTCCGCTATTCATAGCCTGCCAACTCTTTGCATTTCATTTGCAAGGCATGAGTGTGACAGAAAGCGAGGCGGGAGGGAGGGATACAGTAGTACAGCGCTGCCGATTGTGCACACTTGACTTGCGCTTTTTTCTCTCCTTGTCGCGTGCATGGACGGGGAAATATTTTTTGGGAGTCAGAGAACAAGCAGGAACGTCCCGATCGCGTCCCTGTTTAATTTTGCAGAGATATCTTTGTTGCGATGTGATTTCTCTCCAGCCCGCCTCCCTCGTTGCCTCCGTGGTGGTGGTGGTGGTGGTGGTGTGTGTGTGTGTGTGTGTGGAGGGGGGGGGGGATGCTGAGGAGAGCCGGTGCGATGTTGAGCGCGGCTCCGTCTGACAGGAGCCGCTTCTCGGCACAACTTTAGTTTTTTTTTTACCTGCTTTATTGGCGGAGGTGTGAGTTAGCGTGTAAAGCGGAGGCGGAGTGGGAGAGCCGGAGAGGGGGCCTGGAGTGAATTCTAGTTACCTCTGGGGCGACTGTCTTCTTCTGCGTCCTGTGGGCC
>JAUESF010000080.1:12074353-12088457 GCA_032274765.1 Malacoctenus tetranemus
GGCCGACTCGTGTGGTCAGTGTGAGGAAGTTGGTGGACCCCACACAGCGAGTCGTCTGTCGTGTCTCTGTGTTTCCGTGGAGTCGTCACTCTCGGGTTTTTTTTTGTCTCGCACAGCGGTGAAGTTCGGCCGCATGTCCAAGAAGCAGCGAGACAGCCTGTACGCCGAGGTCCAGAAGCACCGGCTGCAGCAGCAGCAGCGCGACCACCAACAGCAGCCCGGCGAGGCGGAGCCGCTCACACCCAGCTACGGCCTCTCAGCCAACGGCCTCACGGAGCTCCACGATGACCTCAGCGGCTACATGGACGGCCACACCCCCGATGGCAGCAAGCCAGACTCGGCGGTCAGCAGCTTTTACCTGGACATCCAGCCGTCCCCCGACCAGTCAGGCCTGGACATCAACGGCATCAAGCCGGAGCCCATCTGCGACTTCGCCCCCGGCTCCGGCTTCTTCCCTTACTGCTCCTTCACCAATGGAGAGACCTCCCCCACCGTGTCCATGGCTGAACTAGGTAAGGAGCAGCAGACAGAAGGGAGCAGGCAAAAGGAGAGACAGCAAGAATGGAGGAGGGTGGGTGGGGGGAGAACAACTCAACCGTGGGGCAAACGACACAAAGGTTGCTTAAAATAGCAGGAGGTTGGAGACTCATCTCCAACACTCATTAAAAGAGCCTCTTTTTTGTAATTAGTTTCCATTAATTAGGGCCAATCAGGATCCAGCAGGGCAGGCGTCGAGGGAAATCATTTTTTTAGGCTCCCCTGTGCCTCGGAACTCCTTTTAACAGATGTGTTTTCAAAACCATTTAAATTCTTATACTCAATATTTCTCCCAGAGAAAATGTGACCTTTGTTTCAGTGAGTAACGTGGCGCCCCTCCTCCTTTCCATGCATTTGTGTCATAACTAGATTGGCTTTGCCTCAACCTTAAGCTATGAGCTTCCTGCAGGCAGTAAAAGGAAATGTCAACAAGCCTTTTCCCAGTCAAAAAAAAAAAAAGCCCACGCATATCCGCCTCTCCTCCTTCACGAGAGCTCAGTAAATAAATCTTGCTTTCCTGTGGCATATTTCATCAGCGAGGCCCACCGCTTTCACACAGCCGCGCGCGAGTAACAATCACATCCGCGACTGTGATCTTCCGGCTTCTGGTGACGACGCCTTGTGTTTCAGAACACCTGGCCCAGAACATCTCCAAGTCACACATGGAGACATGTCAGTATCTGAGAGAGGAGCTGCAGCAGATGACCTGGCAGGCTTTCCTGCAAGAGGAGGTGGAGAGCTACCAGAACAAGGTAACTTTGACCGGCGACTGCGCCCGTCCGGGCAGCCGCGGCTTCAGTAATCAAAACCATTGTTTTTAAGCAGATAACCCATTCTCTGTCCTATCTGTGCTCAGCCCCGGGAAGTCATGTGGCAGCTGTGTGCTATCAAAATAACGGAGGCCATTCAGTATGTGGTGGAGTTTGCCAAGCGCATCGACGGCTTC
This sequence comes from Malacoctenus tetranemus, assembly GCA_032274765.1. Taxonomy (NCBI): domain Eukaryota; kingdom Metazoa; phylum Chordata; class Actinopteri; order Blenniiformes; family Labrisomidae; genus Malacoctenus; species Malacoctenus tetranemus. The sequence goes on from JAUESF010000080.1 coordinate 12,075,837, forward strand.
ATGGAGCTGTGTCAGAACGATCAGATAGTGCTGCTGAAAGCAGGTATGACAGCCTGTCAACATGGCCCGCTGCCGTCAAACTCACCCACCACTACCACCCCCCCTCTGGCATTGTCACAAGGGCGTAGCTGACCTGACTGCACAAAGCGCTCTTCTTCACACGCACAGACAGTGTCACAGAGAGGAGACCCCACCCTGCCTGTTTCCCCTCTCTGACGCCGCCTGTTTTTTTGCCTCTGTTCATTACACACACAGCAAGGAAACGACACGACATCCGATAAGTCGCGTCTCCCTCACACAACACTGAGAATTTCTTCCGTATAGAATAACCAGCATATAAAACTCACACTGTCACCTGTATTCACACACTTAACATGCAGCAAACAAACACGTCTCCAGGGTCCCTCCCTGGCTGTTTCCTTTTTTTCTATTTTCTTACATTAACACAAACAAATCTGAATAATGAAATAAAGATTGAGATCCTTTTTTTACCGTCGTGACATTTTAAAACAGAAGCATCTCCCTTCGAGGCAATAATGGCTTCTGTTACATTTTTCTTGATCCTCTTATCCACTCCCACAGAGGGGTGCAAACTGCAGGATATAATAAATACCTATCTCGCTAAATAAAGGTTGAATGAATAAGCACTGTCACTGCTGAATGAAGTACAATTTTCATCTTGGCGTGTCATTACGGAAGAATAGCCGTCCGTCGATGATATTTTCATCTGCAGAGGCGATTTTTTTTCTCTCTCTCTCATTTTTTTTTCCCTTTTCGTCTTCTCCCTCTGACAGCGAGGCTTCTTTATTTCAAAGTGGTTGTGTTACTCATATTGTGGAAGATTAGCACAAAGCACAATCATGTGTTTTTGCACCCCCGACTGATGTGTAACTGTGAGGGGAGGGGGTGGTGGTGGTGGTGGTGGTGGTGGTGGTGTGTGTGTGTGGGGGGGGGGGGAGAGAAAAGGCAACAAAGCTCAGATTCAGCATCTTGTTCCTGTCTGTCTCCACAGGCTCTTTGGAAGTTGTGTTTGTCAGAATGTGCCGTGCCTTTGACTCGCAAAACAACACAGTCTATTTTGATGGGAAATATGCCGGACCTGATGTGTTCAAGTCATTAGGTAAGTGGAGTGGGTGCGTGCGCGTCCTGTGCGTGCGTGTGTGTGTGTGCGTGGGTATGCGTGTGTGTGTGCATTTTTAGATGAGTGCCTTTGCGCTGTGTGTGTGTGTGTGTGTGTGTGTGTGTGTGTGCGTGCGTCTGTGTGTGTGTGTGTGTGTGTGTGTCTTTTACAGTGCCTTACTCCTTTCCGTGGTGTAACAGCCAAAATTAGAGTCTGCTGTTCTGTTCTGCACAATGCTGAACGCCTAGAAGCAAACACTGAGCACTCAGCCCTTCCTCACCTGGCATTGCTGTCTCCTCAACAGTTATTTATGGTAGAACAGAGATGTTAGTGAGGCTCTGCTGCATATGGCTGCTGTAACTGTGGAATAAATAAAGCCAGACGGGAGCGTCTTTAGGGAGAGCGCTATCAAAACTATCATTGATAGTCTGACATAAAACATCTCCGGCGAAAGCAAATAGCATCCGTGTTTGACTGCCGTGATATTACTGAGATTTTCCACCATGGAATTTTTTTTTTCTCGCATTTCCATCCACTTTGTGACCGGGAAAAAAAAATGTAAATGTGTCTCATAGTGACAGTAAAAATGCAGAGTCCTATTTGTTGATGTGAGCCCACGATCCCCCCTCTTTCTGTTTGAGTGAGGATGCGTCCCAATGTCCTGTGCAAAGGGGTCCGTTGCGGGGGAGGCGGAGTGATGGGCTTCCCGAGCCACGGTGGCATCCGCCTGTCTCCCTCTATCCCCGATAATTGATTTAACTAAAAGCCTCAATAGTGACCTCATTTTGGCTTGCATAACACCACCCAACTGCCAAAAGTGACTCGTCTGGGAGGCAAAACTCAGTAAAAGCATCGCCTGTTCTGCTTAAGATGCTCCCATGTGCTGTCAGCATGCCGCTCTTTTTCATTCCTTCCCCTTCCTCTCCCCTCCCCCCTGTGTGCCTCTCTCCCAATAAAGATCAAGAGTGAATGTTGTTCTTTGGTCTTCCTCATCCTGAGCCCCCTCTCTCTGTCCTTTGCTGTGGCAGGTTGTGACGACTTGATCAGCTCCGTCTTCGAGTTTGGGAAAAACTTGTGTTCTATGCACCTGTCTGAGGATGAGATCGCCCTGTTCTCTGCCTTTGTGTTGATGTCTGCTGGTAGGTGTCATTCACAGTGCAAAGAGATACAGGCACACAGACGTTTCACCACAACAACGAGCACCGTTAGCTTCCTGTTTTGCCCTCACAATTAGTTTCTGCTAATATTCGCTCTGCATCCTTCCTTCTCTCTTTGATTTTGTTGAGGCTCCGCCTGTTGTGTGTTGTCCTAACGAGCTGTAATGACTCCCCCCTTTAGATCGGTCCTGGCTCCAGGAGAAGGTGAAGGTGGAGAAGCTCCAGCAGAAGATCCAGCTCGCTCTCCAGCACGTCCTGCAGAAGAACCACAGAGAGGACGGCATTCTCACGAAGGTACGGCGCCGCGCGCGTTACACACTCCATCTATTACCCCCCCACCCCCCGAAAGTGGCTGTCTCGTAGCACGGCGTGCTCTTGTAGCAGCGTAATCTCCCCACTGTTTAGGATCTTTATCCACAGGCCACAAACCATTTGTAGCGCGTTAGATTAAATGAACACGGATTTCTGGGGAAAACGTTGGTAATATGACAAGAAATGCCTTTTTTATCAGCGGCAAAGTGGCAATTTATCAATTGCGCCCGCTCCCTAATATGAAGTGTCAAGTTTTCCTTGTGCCTGAGTGCTTGTCTCAATATTTACAAGTCTGTTTGCCCCCGTGCGAGACGGAATACACTGTAGGGAGGAATGTTTTTCACTACCACAGCTCCATGTCCTTGCCTCCCTGTGAATCTAAACAGCCTGTCTCCTCTCTCTCCACAGTTGATATGCAAAGTGTCGACACTGCGAGCGCTGTGCAGTAGGCATACAGAGAAGCTTACAGCTTTCAAAGCAATATACCCAGACATTGTGCGTGCCCACTTCCCCCCCTTATACAAGGAGCTGTTCGGATCAGACTTTGAGCAGTCCATGCCCGTTGACGGGTAGCAGCCCTGCCAGGTGCCAGTGTGCCCACCGTAGGGGGAATGTGGAGGAGGAATCTGAGACACTTTACTGGTGCCCTGCACAAACCAGAGCGGACAGATGGCACGCTGTTCAACTTCTTCTTTTACATCGGAGGGGAGGGCTTGGGGAGTTGATTGTCAAGGTTTACCACATTGAATTTAGTTCTCTTTGGAAGGCGCGTGGGAGCCGACGCCCCCGCGGGACATGAAGAGGAGATGGGAACAAATCACTTGTGTTTGGTTGAACTTGACCCTCCTATGCGCTTTTCCAACAGATATGGTTCACTTTCTCAGTTTTCAGTCACCAGAATTCACCGCAGCGTCACCTTCCAAAGGATTCCAACGATTTAGGACGATACAAACGATTGACGATTTAGGACACATTTGGGATAAACAACAGCTCAAGATGACCACATCAGTATTATTTCTGAAAAATGACACTCCTCAGACAAATTCTGTATTTTTCACCCTCAAACCGACCAACTTCATGCACTAAATCCCCTCACTGTAAACCAGAAACAAACCCTAATAAATGCGCACATTTTGGTCAAGTTCAGCCAATTTTTTCTCTCGTGTTGGGTCGTACCTTTTGGACGCAGTGCTTGGAATGAAAACTCACAGCAACTTTGAGGGAGGTCCCATTGGCATCGCCATGCGGTTGGCACCTCTCTGCGGACAATCGTTAAAAAGAAAGGAGGGGGGAAAAAATGAAGAAAAAAAAAGAAGAAGAAGAAGAAAAACCTAGAATTCTGGTAATTCTAAATGAAAAACGCAATGATTTTAGCTGTCAAAGACTCCATCCACCATTGTTGCATAGTGAAATCATGTAAGGCCATCTGCTATTAATCCTTCTCTGGACAGGTGCCCTGGAGAAGCACGGGGCACCAACGCAACGAAAAGGGTCCATTCCACCTGTTTTATAATGTACTACAGGGTATATGGTCATAAGTACTTACTATACAGAAAAAAGTAATGTTTATAGAATCTATTTTAAATAACATGTATGATATTAGTAGTTAGACCATTCTTAATTGTTGAATTGATAAGGCACTTTTATTTACACCTTTCTTTAATTTAAGACTTGTATATTTACCTAGTGATGTGTTGCATGTGCACAAGAAATACAAGTTGAATCACGGTCACCAAGGTTAGTCCTGGGAGCTGCAGATGACGATGATACTGGTCTGGAAGCGCACGGGGTGGGGGGCGGGGGTGGGGTGGGGTGGGGGTGGGGGGGGGTAGGCGGAGTCTGTTTGGGATGGCTGGCGTGGCTGCGGCTCGGCGAATGAAAGAGGCGCGGATGAGACGGCAAGCTAAAGGCACTCTATCACCCGTTTCCTCAACCACTGCCAGCGTGACACCTGTCAGGAGGCAGCTGTGATACTGCTCTTAGCGAGCATGCACAGACAAAATAACAACCAACAAACCTCGCAGTGATGTTTGCAGGCTCCTTTTTTTTTGTCGTCGTTCTGTTTTGTTTTGTTTCTTCTTCGGATTTCTCCGCACTTGTCTGCACCTTTTTTTTTTTTTTTCTAAAAATACAAGAAACCCGAGGTAGACAACTATTGCAGAGACGTCTGCAACACTCTTTATTTTCGTGCGCAATTTTAAATATTGGCTTCTGATTTGTTTTTTGAACTGTGAAAGTCCTCGAACACATGAAAGACAAAATCTCCAAATCAACAATAAAACGGCCACGTGGCTCGACTGCAAAACTCCCCACGCAGACGCTAATCCAATTGTTCCATCTAGTGGAAGACGAAGATACAACATGCAATTTCACGGCCTGACGGCAGAGATCTGACCTCGAAGCACATTTATGATCCTCTGTCGAAACGTTTCTGCGTGTTTTTTTTGTTTCTTTCTTGTTTTCCTCGTGTCAGAGTGACTTTACCTGCCCTCTCGCCACAGCCTCGGCCCGGCGGCGCCGAAACAGGACACGGGAAAGGAAGAGCGGAGGGAAAGTGAATATTCAAAGCCTTGTCTGGTAGTAAAGCTTCTATTTTTGTAACTTGTTTTGGTTTAAATAAACTCATGAAAGAGAACGAGGGAGAGAAAAAGATGTCAGGTAGCACTTAACTATATTCCTGCAATAATTAGACTAGCTGTTGTTTGTATGATTAGGAGGAGAAACATAAAAATGGTAGGACAAGTGCTATTTTCAGAATGCTTTGTTGTTGTGCTTCTGTTTTGTTGAGTGTGTCTTTCTTGTCAGTGTGGTAGTAAAGTGGTAGAAAAAAAAAACACAAAACAAAAAGAAACCCTGGATGTGCCAAACAGTAGTCGTTGCTTCCGCTCTCCAGTCTACTCGTCTATAACGTAGGATGGGTTCCTCAGACATTCCAGCAATCTCAGTAGCGGCTTCAAAAAAAATGAAAAATAACCAGAATATCTTTTGAAAACAATAAAAGAGCAAAAAAATATAGTGAGAAAAAGGGAAAAAAAGTGAGATCCCTTTAGAAACCCAACAAAGCATGTTAACACATCTGTCACCCACTGTAACATAGAGTCCAATTGTTTATCTTTGTTTTTTCTGTTTGCACACTATCATTCCTCTGCCGTGCAATCTGTACGAGGCGTCGGCGCCTCGTGCTGTCACCCCTCAGGGAAGAGTTTCTTTTGTGCTCTCTGTTGGAGAGGTCATTTGTTTGTGTTCGTTAGGTTTGGGGGGTTTATTTTTGGGTGGGGGGGGGGCGGTGTTGTGTTCAGGGACGTTCCATGAGGAGAGGTTTAAGTTAAAATGTATTCATCACTGAGTTTCTTTTTCTTTTTTTTTACATCACTGATGTCCGCACGGGGCCTCCAGCCAAGTCAAGTTTTAAAAAAGCATACTTTAAAAAAAAAGCTCCCATTATTTTTACAAAATTTTTCAGCACACAGCATATTTCTGTCACACAAAAAATCCGTTCTCAAATGGTGTCGTCAGGGTCTTTACAAATGATAACCCTCTTTGTTAGCAAACCAAATATTCTTATGCAATACTGAATCGGTTGTGTTTGGGTTTTTTTGTCGTAGATATGCTGTACCTGAGTAATAATCTCTGTTATGATCCAATGCTACTTTTGGATATGCACAAGCCCTCTATGACTAGGAAACCTCAGTCTCCGAGCAAAAGATAAAAAAAAAACACAACACAAAAAAACACACCCAGTCTGGAACACTGCTAGACAATCCAGGTCCAGAGGCCCGGGGGCCCGGTCGAGAGCATCAGAGAGGACGCGGCGTGAACGCTCAGGGAGGAAAACAGGTAGACCGAAGATGCAGCAGCTCGCTCGTTTGACCCACTCGTTTTGTGGATTCCCCGCGAATCCACTCAACTGATGAGAGGAGCTTGGCTGAACTCTTTTTTTGGCATAGCACACTGAGCATGTAGCACAGCACCTACTGTTCAGACAATAACGAAGAAGAAACTGAGATTTGGATCGTTTCCTGATTGCAATTTACTTTACAAAAAGAAAAAAGAAGTGGTTTATTATGCTTTTCTTGAGCTGTTGTAATCTCATTTGTTGGTCACGTTAGAAAAAAGAAAATCCGTCTTTTGTCGAATATGGTCAGCTGAGGTCTGCCGCCAAAAGGGTTTCTTTCTCATCAAGTGAACTTTTGGTTTTTATTCTAGTCAAAACAGCCACGTGGCTCGTGATGTGTGTCACAATATTGAATGAGCAATATGCCTTGTGTTAAAATTACGGGTCTCCACAGTGAAGTCATCATCCTTGTGAATGGACTCAATCCGTACAGCCGACTCCTGATGTTTTTCTCTCGGTTACCAATTCAACACAATGAAGCCCCATCACCTTCCTTTGTTTTTCTTCTGTTCCTCTTTTGTATCTATCGGTGTGGTTGCAATAGCAGCAGGAAAGCAGAAAAAAAAGGGTCAGCAGACCCATGGATACGTGTATCTAACCACAAGCCGAGCCTTCACACAGGCCTGTAAAGTGATGATGTCCTTCTGTATATTCTCATCTGAGACGTCCCACTTTAAGTGAAGGGACTGACGCTACGTGTGCTGTTCAATCAGTGTATAGTTTTCAGTAAAATGTGCTGGTCCTTCTGTCTCTGCTCTGTTGTCTGTTTGTAAAAAGCAATAGTATGTGTGTGTGTGTGCGCGCGCGTGTGTGTGTGTTCTCACAGTGTGTGAATAAAAGAAACCCCAGACAAGGCTTTAATAATTACAGAGGAACAGGGTTATGTGGACGAGGAGGGTTCGATTTGGATTTTACTGTTTTTGTTTTGGGATTTTTTTTTGTTTTTTTAAGAAAAAATAATAGAAAAGAAAAAAAGGGTTGGTTTTTTTTTTTTTTGGAAAGGCTGAGCTTGATCCAACCAATGGAAGGTGCAGGTTTTTACCAAGCATGACATAATGCCTTCCACGATTCATCGGTCTGCAGAGTGCAAACCCGCGCGCCGGGCTCCGACTCGGAGCCGCGGCGCTCCGGAGCCACTTCTGCACTGTAAATTGTGAAAAACGAGTCGGCTCGGCCCCGTAAAGTCGCGCCGGACCGGCGTTATGTCACGCTCAGACGTTTGCCAGTGGCGTTGTCCCAGAATGACGAGTCAGTCATCACATTTTAAACGAAACTCATTTTTCCAAAGCACAGGTGATAAGAATCTATGATTAAAAATTTACATTTAAGAATATAGTTTTAAAAAAAAAGAGGAAAAAAATGAAACGAGAAGCAACTTTTAGCCATAATCGAATGTCAAGCAATAATATATGTCTGTGTATTATTTTTCTTTCTTTTTTTGTGCATAATAGTCTTTGAACATCTGCATGTAAATACACTTCTTATTTATCACAGTTTGGTTTTATTTTGTGTTGATTTCGTGGCTGTTTTTATGTTTCATCTGTATATTTGACCAGTTCTGTTCCCAGGTGGAGAACTCTGAACTTGACATGGCCTGTATGCTGTATATCTTATTTTTCTCCCTCTCTCCCCCCGTTCTCGGCTGTTTCTTCACCATATTTAATGTTATTATTGATCACGTGTATAAAGGTAGCGTTGTAACTTCTGTCTGTATAGGTAAGAGGAAAATACTGCTACTAAGGCCTACCCGGTGAGAATATTTATCTGTTTATCAATGACATCATATTGTACGATGGAACTGTTTCTACTTTGCCTCCCTCCTTTAGGATTAGTTTGATAGCAGATAGGGTGTGCTGACATTTATTTTGTGTTGCCCTGATGTGTGGTGCTAGGTAAGTTAATTTCGTGAACAAAGTATTGATTCCTAAGCCTGGCCACCCTGTTAGTTCATTCACTTCATTGCATACTAATGTATTATTGATATTAGGACTCAATAAATGATAATGGTAATAATGAAAACGATAGTGGTTAAAACCATTACCCGGCCGGCACCTGTATCAGTGTGCTGGTCCTGGGATATAAGGCACTTATTTCCTTCTGACTTATAGCAAAGCTAGTACCTGCTAATAAACAAACTATTTAAGGTTGCTTTCCTGGTTTGTGGGGGGGAGAAAACAAAATATGCTATTCAAACTGAAAACAGCAGTATTGTGTTTTGTTTTGTTTTTTGTTTTGTTCAGTTTTTTTATTTTTCTTTGATTGTAAAGATGAAACCACTCACTGAGGCTTTAGTTCGTCAGGTTTTAAGATACTAACTATTTACCTCCTGTTGTCTGCATTGTTCTTCACCTGATGCAGGGAAGTGGTGCTTGGAGCTCGGTATGCTTTTGTTAATTCCCCCTTTTAGATTTCCCTTAAAAGAGACACAAACAGCGGTTTCCTCAGACCAGTGGCATAAACCTCTCGCACCATGTGAAGTGTTAAAAATGTACATGAAAGGATTGCCATTCGAAGACAAAGTTGACCTTTTTCTCTCTCTACTCTGTAGCAAATATCAGTAAGAATATGCTTGCAATAATACACAACGTATCACACTGAGTGCCTCTCGGTGTAATGAAATGCATACATGGTTTTGATTGTCTCTCTCTCTCTCTCTCTCTCTCTGTTTTTTTTTTTTGTGGTTTTTCCAGACGTGTACCGAAGTGACAATGTATTTTGTACATGGGGATGAATTCTCACTCTCGCGTTGCTTAAAAAAGAAAAGGAAAAAAAAAAAAACATGTTTTTTCAGATTCTTTGTTCATGTGTTGTTGATCATTTCTCACGTGGGTTGGCGCGCTCTGTTGGAGGGTCTCGATGTACAGAACGGTTCGCTCGGGGTGCAGCGTGTCACTCGTGTCGCTCGTGTTTCAGGAGAACCTGCCTGGGACGTTAGTTTCATGTCGATCTGGAACGCTCAATAAATCCCTGCAGATGCGAGTGTCGCGGAAATGTTTGGCCTGCGCATCGTCTCATTCTGACTGAGCGGGAAAAAAATAACTTGGAATCCAAATTTCTTCATGGTTCTGTTTTCTGTTTTTATTTTGTAATTCAGACAACAGAGGATTTACTAACGCATTGTATATTAAGTATTTGTATGTGTTTGTTAAACCGGCATACCACACATCTGGATTTCTTTATTGTTCTGTGTTTAATGTGCCCTCAGTGTGTCGGGGTAACTTAACATGAAGGGTGGGCGGAGCTTAGGGGGGGGTGGATCCTTTTTTTTTCCCATGCAAAAAGCAGTACAAAAGGTGGGAGAGCCCAAACTGGTGTGTGGTTGTCACAAATTTCTAAGTCACACGTTTGCTACTGATGTTGAAATGGGGACAGATGATCATGTATCTTTTTATCCAGCTCTTTTGAACTCTCTTTAGCAGGTAGTCGATTCACAAACGTAGTTTTGCTCCTTCTTGTCTGATTCTTAAATATGAAAAATAAGTATTTTGATTCATTTTGTAAATACAGCTGTAAAGAAAAATAAGAAATTTAATGTTGTCTTTTAAATACTTTTCATTCTAATATGAATGTTGTTATATTGTACTTAGAAACTGTACCTTTAATATTACCTTTATTAAAAGTGCATTGGACACATCGATTTTAGATGTGCTTTATGTGCTGTTATCCCATAATAAAATTTACCGCTTGTAATGGGCTTTTTTTCCTGATTGTTTATCTGTCTCTCCTCTCACTTCACTCTCCTTCCTGCAGATTTCAGTCAAACTATTAACCCTTTGTGCCAGAATAACGTCATCCAGCATAGCTACTGTCTTTCCTCGGAGTTGGTTTCTTGACTCGAACACATGAAGCTAAACTGGGTCAATGTTTAATCATTATTTAGCAACGAAAACCTTCTTCAATTAGTTACCAAAAAGCAGAGAACACACCAGCTCCATCTTTTATCTGAGACTCACTGGTATTTGTTCAGTATAATTGATGCTAAAAATACACTCCAGTTCTCATAAGCTCCAAAACCTTTTTATCTTTGACGGATTACCAAGTTTTTTTTTTTGCATGAAAAAAAGGTGCATTTGAAGGCTAACGACCAAAAATAATTGAGTTTTTTGGAGAAATTTCTCTAAAATACTCAGAGTCTTTCTTACACTTTTGCGGTACTTTAACTTCTAGAAAAATGTAGTTTCAAGACATGGTTGGAGAGTGTCAGAGTGTCTCATGAAAAGTCATTTCGGGCACTTTCCCTCTAATTCTCCATAACAGGTCCGACTTCATGTTTCCCGGCTCTCATCTGAAATTGACTCTGATTTGCCTGCACTGAATTTTAATTCCTTATCTTCATTTCTCCATGTCGTACATTTGTGTCTTTCAGTCGGTTTCATGAGCCGCCATACGATGAAGCTGTGGAGTCATTTTCACTCATTTTCGAACACAAAAAGTAGCCGACCAATCAATGCAACACTTTAAAGCTGTAAAGATGTAGTTATAAATTAACTGAATCATCACAGGATTGTTATATAAATGATCGTCTGTCTGCTGTCACTTGTGACACCTTAGAATATGGTCATATTGCCTGCTGGTCTGTTGCCTGAGACAAATGCAGATATGAGCATCATTAGGGTGCAAACTGCAATGAAGCCCAGAGAGGTCAAGAGTGTAAACAGGAGCTGCAAACCACACCGCAAGATTTCATCATTTCTCACCCAGTCTCACAGTGCAAACTGGGGCCAACACATGACAATAATTTAGGTTTACAGCTGTAGAGATACAGCCTATAGATTGTGGGCTAAACTACCATAGGTTGTTAAAATAGAAATGAACCCAGCAGTGAGCACAACAATAATCATTGTCTGCAATAAGCAGGCCAGTAAAAACTGTGACAATGTATCACCTAAAGCTGCAGTAAAGTTATCAATGTGTTGGAGGTTTGCGATTTTCTACTTTAAAAAAATCTAATACAGCCAAAGAATGCAACTGATTCATTTCTCAACAATGAATCTCAATTTTGGTCCTCATTGTAAAATTAAACATGCAATAAAAAAGGCCAAGTTTTTGAACGTAAATATGAGATCACAAGGAATCATCACAATTCCCAACATGTGTTATGCATTGCTATGGATATATAATCAGTAAGTAATTAAAATTCCGTGTTAGAAATTATAAATGTTCCCGAAAGCAAGATTTCAAAGTTATGATGAATATCAGTAAAAGTGTATTTATAACTTTTCCCTGCGTAAAAGTAATCTCACACAGTAAAATAAGTACCTTAAAAAATGCAAATATCTGCATGTTCAGTTTTTCGTGTCCCTCCTCTCTGAATAAAGAAGAAACTGAAATACCATAATTATCCTGAGGGGGGCGATAGTGAGCGCACAGTCGCTTTATCCTCAGCACGTTTCCAGCAGAAGAAGCTCTGACGCCCGGCTGTCGTCTCTCAGCTCTCCCGCTTCCTCACAGCAACATGTGAGTGATGTTTACATCGAATACAGCGCTTGTGTTTCACGTGGGGAGCTCGCAGGAGCAACAATGGAGCTGGAATGGTGAGTGACTCTCTTCCCGCCAACTGAAGCTTGTGTTTGCGTGTCCGTGTGTGAAAGCTGCGACTGAAAGCGCATTAGACGAAGTCACGTCGCTCCTCGTTCGTTTAAATGGGGGGAAGCTGACAGGACTCAAACTGCAGACAACAAATTGTCCGTCCAAGTAACCGAACAGCATAAAACCTAAGCAGAGTCAACAACCACGTTACTGTCCGGAACTGCTTCTCCTGAATTTCACCTGTTTAACTACTGACGCGAGATGAAGCCGTGGAGGACCACCCGAGGATGTAACGTCAAGTTACATCGTTCTGATGAGAGTAAACGATGAAATGATTAAAAAAGCTTATAAATAAACAATAACCTGTGCAGAAATCAGGTCCTGCGCTCGAATAAATGATGTTCCATCAACTGCAACGTTGTCATTATGATATTTTAGTAAATGTTTGTGTCAAAATTATTACTGTTAGCAATTAATGGTGTTATTATTTGTATCTCCCTCATAATATTGGCACACTGTACTTAAATAAATTACCAACACTCATCAAGAAAACAAAAGCATGTTTAAACACTGTGGAGGACAATAAGCAGCTGAGCTCCAATTATTAA
>JAUESF010000080.1:12104980-12117101 GCA_032274765.1 Malacoctenus tetranemus
TGTGTGTGTGTGTGTGTGTGTGTGTGTGTGTGTGTGTGTGTGTGTGTGTGTGTGTGTGTGTGTGTGTGTGGCCTCCAGCCAGATGCACTAATGCTAATTTCGTGTGAAGTGGTTGTAATGGTCTGGCCCCGTCTCCAGCATCTCCTCTGCTGTTTGCACATGCCGCTGGATCAGTTTGGGAGTGTGTGTACTTTGCAGCAATGATGATAATATACCAAGAACTGCAAGCAGGAGAGAGGTGGGAGGCTGGGTGGGGGGCGGTGTGGGAGTGTGGGGTGGGGGGGGCGTCTTTATCAGGGTGGCATATTAATGTTTATTTACACCATGGCTAATAAGATGTGTGCTCTGCAGCTAGGTGAGACAGAATGATGGTGGGTAATTAAACTGCTTTGCTTTAGATTCATCCATTATCCATACTCAGGCCTGCATACATAATGTAATAATGTAAAATAAGGCCTGTTGCGGCGGCGGACGAGGTGACCATTCTGAGGTGTTTTCATCCTTGGTGCCGCCGGCGTAAATCAACGCGGCGTGTCACCGCGGACGAAGTGCGTCGGGATCGTTGTGATATATTTGGGAATTGTCAAATATCTATTCAGAGGCGAGTGAGATATGACCCTTTACATAATGCGGTCCTGCAGGAGCACGGGCGCGAGCAGGAGCGCGCCGGCCAGCGTCCACTGTTGCAGCAGGTCTGGGATTGACTGAGGAGCTCGCTAATCCATGTTGTCATGATGCTTAATCCCGTCGACTGAAGGCAGAATCGGTCCTCAGTGTCCTTGTCAGGCCGGACGCTGGACCCCTACACACACACACACGCACACGCACACGCACACGCACACGCACACGCACAAGCACACGCACACACACACACACACACACACACACAGTCTCACCTTCATGCAAGAGATTGAAATCAGCTAGTCAGACACTCAAGCATGAACCAAATGTCAGCGGCAAGCCACAGGGAGAGAAGAGGAGCCTGTGTTAATTATTACAGAGGAAATTCACACTATTCCTCCTGCAAGACATGCGATCCAGGATATCTGTGGATCATGAAGTCATTTTCTCTGTTTCCCTGCGGGGGGATACCAAGAGGAGACACAATTTTCATGAGTAGGTCCGTAAAAGCGGTGATTAACTCTGTGATGGATGTGTTTTGGGTTGTTTTTTTTCCCCCCCGCTCTGCTTATCACATTAGGAAAATTGTGTTGTGTGTACTCCTCTAAAGTGAATCACGGCACACAGAATGGTGACTGAACGTGTTGGAGGCTCAGTAAGTTCAGGGAGAACCGCAGACTTCTTTTTGTTCATCCGAGGCGTCACAGAATTACAGATATTGTTTGAAGGCGGAGGGTGAAGCTCTGCCCCTCTGACAGGGGAAATGCAAAGTTTTGGAAAGGTGTCTACAGATTCCTGCTCCCCGCTCGGCTCCTCTCACATTTGATTTTCAACGTGCAGTCAAAAAAAAGAAAGAAAGAAAAGAGCAGCGTACCTCCTCCTCTTCTTCTTCTTCTTCTTCTGACAACACGCTTTCCCATGTGACACTTAACCTTTGGAGATTTCCCATTCTCTCTGATCATTCACTGTTTGGTTCATGTTAATTAACCCTGGGGCACAGCAGCGAGTTACAGGCTTTGAAGCAGAAGAAAAACACCAAGAAAGAAGTAAAAGGAGCTATTTTTTTTAGGTTGTTTTCTGTATATCTTTTTTTTTGTTGGCCATTAATTTCTAGATCCATGTGAGAGTCTGGATGGTGCCAGTGAGGATAATGAGTGGCGTGGGTGTTGGAACGGAGGGAGCGCGGCTCGTCTGCGGGTTTGTGTCTCCTGTCACCGGCGCTCCTTCCTCCCTGCGAGGAAGTTGGCCAGAGCGGCCTGACCTCCCTCAGGTGGTCATGGAAATGGAAATCAGCTCGCAAAATAGAGCACAACTTGTTTTTCAGCGCCTTCAGCTTCCCCCGGAAAAATAAAAAGGATTTTTTTTTTCTTTTCTCCCCGTCTATTTTCTCTTTATTTCTCTTTGGCTCCTGGCGTAAATGGTCTTCTCTGTACTTGAAACACACAAAGCACATTTCTTGGTGAAAAGTGCCACTGGTGGCAGGCGGAGCGATATCGCCCCAGCCCAAAGAATCTGCTGTGCATGTGAAATTGTTTTGTTAACCCTTTCGCGGCGCGGCCCCCTGCGTCCTCCCTCTCGTCGATGTTGCAGGGGAGCCCGATGTCTTCACTGTACAGCGAGCTAGCAAGAACCTCTCGGTTGTGGGTAAAAATACATGATCCACCTCCTGTCAGGTGACATACAGTACATTTACTCTGGGGGTCTTGAACTCCAAAAATACTTTCTTTTCTGTCTGTGGAAAAAAAAAAAGTGCCTCGTCTCAAAGCGGCAATGGCTTGAAATCCACCTCTCCAAAACAGTGGAAATATTCATGAGGAAATCTGCTGGAGAAGAGGCGCCGCGCTGCAGCACAACCAGAGGCTTTATTCCGCAGGTTTTCGGGGCAAATCTGTTCCTGTGCTCCGATCTGACGCTTGTCTAAAGCACATAAAGACAAAGACAGGAAGTGTGATTAGCCACGGAGAATAGCAGCGCAGCGTTCCCTCCAGGATAAAGTCTTGAGGTGGGACTGATCAAAGCGATGCCCAGAGACAGAGCGAGACTGAACCAGCACTTTTTTTTCCAGTGGCCATATCCGCCTCCAGACAGGGAGGAGGGGGTGGGGGTGGAGGTGGGTGGAGGTGGGGGGGGGGGGCTCCTCTATACATATTTCCCCTTTCAGCGTCTTTGCTGTATAGTTAATATTTTGATACAGAACAATAGGTTCAACAACAGTGTCAACCCACTTAATGTAAAGCCAGAACCATGGATGCTGTTGAGTCTCGTAAAGCTAACAAATTAACTGTTGGTTAGATTAGTGTTTTCTTAAATATATATTCATTATATTGGTGCCTGGGCAGTCTTTTGTGGATAAGATACAAACAACCTATAATAATAATCAAAATGATATCAATATATTTTTATTATTTTCCGTCAAAAACATGGATTTTCAGTTGTGGCTTCTTCACTTCATTTCCATAGGTGGAAATCTTTGGGGGGGGGCATTGGCTCCTTCCACCTCAAAAACAAAAGTAGAAACTTTTCCATCAGACCTGTTCTCATGGTTGCAGACTAATAGCAAGGAGCTGTCTGCACTGAGACGACAATGTACACGTTTGGAAGAGTCTCCAACAGGAAACCCTCCGTCCGCACCGAGACGCTGCACTCGCTGCAGTACTTGATCCGGTCTGTGGGTGGTGCATGTGCGCAAAGCTCGTGATGAAAACAGAGACACGAAGAAGAAGAAATAGGAAGTATCAAACCACACTCAGGAGAACAAGCATGTTAAGCCACATGTTCCAGTGGGCCGATGATGGTAAGAACGATTTAAAGTGAAGAAATGTCATTTTTTTGGTGAATTCAGCATTCAGTGCATGTGTGTTGGGGAAGTAGAGGGGGGTTTGCCGGGGGTCCGTGGCAATGACATCAGCATTTTCCTTCATCACTTTGACATCCACACTAAGATGCCACAAATTTATTCTCTCGAGAAGCTGATGATATTTTGAGTTTGTTGACAGAACATTTTCCCATTAAAGACAAACAGTTCACTTCCATGTGGGCGGGGCCTGGAAGCTCATGTGTGACTAAGATCCACCAAATGGTGTATTTGTAAAGCAATAAAACTGGAGGGATCCATTCCCCTGCAGCCCCCCCCCCAACAATGACAGAAACAATTACCCGTCGTTCACTGTGAAGTCTCTCACATTTCAGGATCCCAGCAGTCCCAGTTCTCACTGCAGACCAACAAATGTCACACATCCCGACTTCTGCGGCCGCGTTTCATCAGCAGAGCGCCTCTTTCTGTCTTTTTGTCAGTGAGGGAGGGGAGGGGGGAGAGGGGAGAGGGGGGGGAGCGGGAGCAGGTAGACTCAGGTGGCCTCGGGGCCTCAGCGTGAGGAGAGCGGCTGTGCCGCGTGACGGACAGAAGTGTGGCAGGATGCCTTCATTATCGCCGCTTGCGAGGAGAGCGGCGCGCTGTGAAACGGGCGATATCAAAGGCTGCGCTTTGATATCCAGGCCTCACTTACAGCTGTTGTAATGACAGACGCCCGCTGCCTTTGGTTTCTCATTGTTTTTTTCCCCCCTCCCTCCCTGTTGGAAGTTTTTCCACCATCATCATCAATATTTGATTTTTCTTTATGCAAAGCCCCCATAATCTATCCAAACTCCTGCATGTGCATGCATGGCTCCTGTTTATTTTGGGGAGGCACGTATGAGAGCAACTCCTCCGCTGTCACACTGCTGCACCGGCTGCTCCACGCACCCAGACGGCTCGGGAAATATTTTCATTACGGTAATTATTGTTGCTAATTTACAAATCGAAACTTCGCGTTCCTCCAGCGAAGCTTCAAAGCAGAGCTCACACACTGTTTATTAAAATATTGTTAACATTCTGGCAATTGCCAGACAACCGTCAATATGCGTATTCATAAAAGCACAAATTTGAATATCTGCTTTGGCCTGTAAGCCTCAAACTCAGAGACTAAATATATACTTACATTTTATTTCAAAGAGCAGGGGGGGGAGAAAAATCCTTTCTGGCAAAAAGATTGGCTACGAAGAACTTTACTCAAGGATAGGAAGCACATCATTAAAATGGGGGAGAAATATTAAAAAGGGGGATATGAAAGCGTGAAGATCTTCTCGCCCGTGGCTACTCTGACTCGCTTCAAAAACATCTTGAGATCTTTCCCTCCCTCAGACCTGCACTCTCCCTTGTTATTTGACTTTATTTGCTGGCTTCAGACCGATTTTTTTTTTTTTTTTTCCGGCTGCGGAGTTTTTTCCACTAAATAATCAATCACATAGGAGCAGCATAAAGGCAGAGGATCCCTGTACGATCGCTCTTTTAGCTGCATGCAGCATAAACACCAGAGCGAGGGAGCGCGCGAGCGAGGGGCACAAGCGTCGGGGTCCCTTCATGTCAGCTTGACACCTTCAGATTTCATCAAAGTGCCCCCTGTCCTCAAACACATCGCCAGACTGCGGCCTGGTTAGGCTAATTATAACACACAGGAGCGGGAGTGCTGAGGGAGTCGCCTTCATGAAAGTGTAGGTACGAGGTAATTACCTGTTTTTCGGTGCTGCCCTCTGTCTGCCTTTTGTCTCTCATCACGGCTGACATGGACGGGGCGCGGCGCCGTCAGCTCGGACCGAGGTGAGGGGACGTTAACACATTACGGCGGTCCCCCCCACCCCCCCCCCTCATGGATAATGGAACAAGGTTTGCATTTGAATGATAAACAAAATGACTGGAAGACACTGGGAAGATCACTCGCACCTGCCCCCCCCCCCTCCCTGCTTCCCCTCTCATCGCTCCCATTCAGAAGCTTGAGTATTATGCAAAACAAGGTGGAGGGGGGGAGGGGGGGGGTGATTTTTTGGGAGTCCCACCAACTCCTCCGCGTGTCTCGCAGGCATGTTGGACAATTATGAGTCAGGAGAAGTAAGTGCACCTTGCTAATGCGATGCGCTGTTGTCTTCACCGTCCCTTTTATCAGCGCGCGACGACTTTCATCTGCAAAGTTCTCCACCTAGCGCCGCCTTTCGTCAGATTAGCATAGGCGTGCGGCCCCTTAATCAGAGGCAACAAAGCGTGGCGGTGGCCTCGGCGTGTCCAGGCTGATAAATAATTCCAGGAGCTCGTCGAAAACGTTCAAATCAAATAAAAAGGCAGGAGAGAAAAAAAAAAATGGCATAGCGATGTGCTCAAGTATACAAAGTAAATATATATTCATTTGTGTGGGGAGGAAAAATTCCGGAGCACATAGCTGCAGCGCTGTTTATTTTCATTTATGAAGACTTTCAATTCAAAACAAACTAAAGTTATTTTAAGTTTATTTTGTTGCCAATAAACACCTGGAGGGAATGTTGTTCTGCAGCGACGCTCCCGACTCCAAAAAGGTATTTCAAGTCTCCTGAAATCCGCAGCGGTGCTGCTCGCAACGCGGCGCAGCGCTGGCGTGCTTGAAGAGCGCCTCCTCAGAACTGAGTCTAAAAAGGGAGCATTGAATATATATTGGTTAACATCCTTTAACGGCAGCTACAATTAATGTGTGAAGCCGTGCTTGGATCCAGGCTTTGTGCCATACACCTGCCAATCACCATGTTTGTAGAGCCAGATCACAGCCTTGTTTCCCGACTGTATGCAGCTATGTATTTACTTCCACCGGTGTAAAAAAGATTGTATTTACTGGCGCTTTGAAGATGAGGCGGCTCCGCGCCGCCTGTGCAAAGACTTGCAAATTGCAAAAAAGGGGGAACGGGGAGGAAGACGAGGGAACGCCGGGCTGGAAAAGCACACGGCGTCTTCGCCGTCGACTGTCTCCAACCTGCAGGTGCACAGACACGCCGAAGACGTTTTCCACCGCGGCTCTGTGACTCTCTCGGCTTCGATCTGACTCATCAGCCCGCTTCGTGTGTCTGACGCCACCCGAATGTCTTTTCTGGAGGAACCGAGTCTCTTTCCCGCGTTTTCCTTCCAGCTGGAAGTGACGAGAGTCACAGCGAAAGTGCTCCGTCTAATTGACTCCCAGCATCTGTTTACTCTTCATGTCTAAAGAAGCCTTCGGTGTGTGTGTGTGTGTGTGTGTGTGTGTGTGTGTGTGTGTGTGTGTGTGTGTGTGTGTGTGTGCGGCGCGGCGCGATCTGCAGGGAGCCGCGACGGTTCAGGCTGCACAGCTCTCCAGTGGTTCCTGTATCCGGAGAGGTGCCAATCTAGGCTTCTTCCCCCTCCTCATCCCCGTCTCACTGAGACAGACACCCCCCCCCCCGCCCCCCGAAGGCACTGGCAGTCACAAGTCCCTGGTTAGGACACGCCGGTGTCTTTTATCAATGTTGACCAGCCAGACTCCTCGTGGCTGCCGCGCCGCTGCATCGGGGAGCGCGTCCAAATCCCTCTTCTTTGTCATCTCGGGTCAGTCGACGCGCTCCGCTCCCACCTGGAGAATTGTGACAGGCGGAAATGCTCTGAAGGTATGTGGAGAGCAGGAACGGGGCTCAAGTTGTGGGTTTTTTTTCCTCCCATACAGATGAGTTTAAACTTTGAGCCTCCTGAGATGCACACACGCATGAAACGGCGTCCATCTGCAGGGAGCCTTGACGATTTCGCACTATCGTCCAGTCTGTCCTGAGTCCACCCCCCCACCCCCACCCCACCATCCCCCCACCTGACATGTCTCGATCCGAGCCGCCACCAACCCCAGACAGCTTCAGGGAGGTGAGGATTAAAAAGATAAAACATCGGCTTTTACGTATGGGCCACTTTGCTAATTAGCTGGATTAAAACGTGCTCTGTGAGGGGAATTAATTTGCAACTGAATGGCAGTTAGGAGGCAAACGCGTATAGCAGATGACACCAACCCCCCCGAGGGCGTTCCTCGGTTAGTTTGGTACAATTTAGAAATTACACAAGTCGTTTACTAAATAACAGGCTCATTTTTTCCCTGAATTGCATTCTTTAGCGTCTCTACTGTCACTCCACTTTCAGATGTGTTGAAAATAGGTTAGTCTATTCCAGCGAACGAAGCCTCCTGGTAGCACCACTCACTGCAGTAATAGATAGCCATTTATAATTCATGAGATGGCGAGTCCCCCAAGTTAATTTTGCCCAAGGCACTGTTTACTTCTGCTTTGTACTTTGTTTAAAGTCAGTTGTTGACAACTCTTGTACATGTCAAACTATCACCGCTAATAATTGCTTAAGGAGATAGAACTTTTGCAAATGTTGGTTCCACCAGAGGTATGTTCGCTCTCACCCCTATGCAGAACTTCTTCAGATGAATTTTTGATTCATCTCCTTCTCGCTCTTGACAAAAAGTCCTCTGTAATTCAAAGCAATAGCTGTAAGAGAAATTATAAAAAAGAATAATGTAGTATGCTCCCCATAACATCCCAGTTTTCATGTGAAATAGGAAACGTCTCTCTTACTCCCTCTCCTCTCCTCTCCTCCTCTCCTCTCCCTCCGCCCCCGCCTCCTACTTACTCTGACTTTCTTCTTCTTCTCCTTTCTCTCTCTCTCTCTTTTTTTTTGTGTTCTGTGCATATTGACCAAAGAGAGGCGGCGTCAGCGGCGGCGCTGGTAGATGATGACTGTCACATGCTGAGGACTGACAGAAGCCATTGTCGGAGTGTGAGGGCCTTGGGCAGCGCTACCTCCACGGGTCAGCCCCGTTCCCCCCCCCCCGCGCACACGCAGCCACTCCCGCTCAATCCGAGCAGTCACTTGATTAGTGCCAATTATCCGGGCTGTCACTTTCCCTGGTGAGGGTGGCCCAGGATGCGCCCCGTCCCCCACACTTCCCGTCTAGAGCGGACGTGCACTAAAAGTCTGCACTCGTAGCTGTAGGCTGTGGGAATGATTTCGAATGCAGAGATGGAGGGAGGGGAGGGTAGGGGGGGAGAGAGGGGAGGGAAAGGGGGGGGGGGATAAAAGATACGAGGGAAGCAAGTTCTGAGTTTGACAATGTGATAGCATTGACTTCCGAGACAGTTACAAGGGGAGTGTCATTTCTCCCACAAAGACGTCTCCCCAGGGCGGCACCATCTTCCATCAGTCAGTCAGTCACCAGCTTAATATTCAGCTGTACACTGTCTACAGGACCCAACTGGGTTACATTCACTAAGGTATACAAAATTCACTTGTAAGTCTGTTGGTTTTCGTCGAAACCAGAGGTACCAACTATCATGTGAGTGAAGCGCGAATGTAGCACAAAGTATTAACAATAATTTTGTCTTGGTCATAATTTATGTGACAGCTTCTGGAATCCGGAGGAATGAGGCCGTAAATCGCAGGAAGCCAGTCAAACCCAATCCAATCCAAATATGTGTTAACAGCTGGAGCCAAACCCCGAACAAACACGCTAAACAAAGACGGGGCAGAGGTAATAAACGGCGCCATGAAAAAGTCCAAATAAATTCAATCATCCCAGCGAAGACGCGAAGCTTCCGACGCGGCCACAAACCTCAGAAATCGTTCGCTGATTAGAAAGAGATGTTTATTTAAACACGAGGAGAGTCGGATTAAATTCATCTTCCTCTCACCTTCGTCTGAGTCTCTCCCTCTCTCCCTCTCTCTCTGCATTCACCACGTTTTTTTTCCACCGCGCTGCTGAAGCGCCACTATTTTTCCTGGTTCGAAAAACACAATCACAGTGTTTTCCAAGCCCCTCTTTAAACACCGCTGCCGTGTATTTACTGATCTATTTCTTGCCACTTTCATGTTGTTACTGCGCCTCTTGTAACTTCTCAGTATTCAGCAGCAGAGAAGTGAGACGCAGAGCTCCTCTAAACAGCAGAGGTTATCCTCAGTATGGATGTCTGCAGGGGAGTAAACACCATTGGAGTGCGAGTGAATATTTTGTACGGGAGGATATTAATTATTCATGCCCGCTTCATTGTGTATGATGATGTGTCAGGATGTTTGCCAATAAACAACAATATTCCTTGTAGGATTGATCCAATATGAAAAGTTGTTGAGCTAGTTGCTCTCAGTGTGAAAAAGTCTGACGGATGCAGTATGTGGGAGAGCTGGCGCCAGTACTTATTTATGGAAATATCAATATTGTATCATAATACCAGATCCTTCTCCGCTTTGTACAAACATTACAATCAGATGGGGTCCTTTAAGTCCGGACTGGGAGAGTGGCGTTAATCTGAGGATTAAGGGGAACCGCTGTAAACAAAGCTGTGTAATCAGATCGATCTGAGGCCAGAAAGTAAACTGGGTCAGTGCGGTGCGGGGGATTTCCTGTATTGGCAGAAAAGTGCACACAAAAGAAAACACGGGGAAGGAAAAAAAAACCCACCACCCCGCGCCTTGTTTAAGTGTTTATTCTGCTCACACGGAGGCTTTAACTAAGCGTGGCACGCCCCACTGATCCACCTCGTCATTGGCTCTGAGTGCAGAGTGATGAGCCCTGGTGGGGGTGTGGGGGTGGTGGTGGGGGGGGGTGTTAGTGGGGTTCTGCTCTCTTTCATGGTAGCAGTGCCCCCGCCACCGTCTCCCTGCGACGCCCCGGGGAATACATCACCACACGGGCAGGACAGCAGGCCGGCACGGGCGTTATAATTGCCATCTCCTCCTCGTACACAGTGTGCACTGCGGAGCGCGGTGATTAAATCAAAAAGCTCCTCTGCATCGCAGCTCTTTACCTCGCAGGCAAAACAGCAGGCTCCTCTGGGATGGGGTCATCATAACCCCCCCCCACCACCACCACCACCACCACCCACCACCCCTCCCTGTGTGCTCTGTGATCTCTGCAAGAAAAAAAAGAAAGGGAGGGGGGGTGCAGGCTGTTCACTATTATGTACTGTTGAAAGAAAGAAAGAAAAAACAAAACAAACGATGAGGAATTTAATTGGTGTTAAAATCAAAGCTCATCGACGGAGGTTTTTTTTGTCTTCATGGCCCAAACGCTGAATCAATATTGTTAATGAAGGAAAACTACCGGGCGGAGGGTGATTGAGAATTAGCAATTTTAATCCGTCGGAATAACAAAACTCCTAATTACATTTTTCGCCAGCGCCTCTTCCAAAACGCTTCCTTCTCCGTCTGCTGACAAGCCGCAGCAGGTTGTAGCGCCCCCCTCCCTTCGATGCGAAAATTGCTCGCGCGATCATTAAAAACGCAGATAATTCACCTGGAGCCATAAAGAAAATTAGACCAAGGTTTTACACCGACTCAACATCCTCGGACAACCTGCGCACGCACACACCAAACGGACCATTATCACTCGGGTTAATGGCTTTGTTAATTTGAAGACATTAACAACTGCTCGGCTGTCCCCAATGAATGTGTCATACAAGGCAGGCCTTGTATTGTTAAATGGCTTGCAAAGTAGATTGATTCCTTCGCTGCGAAGCGCCGCAGTGATGTAGGCAAACAGGTTAATTAAACATTTACACACAAACGCCCAACAATCTATTGTGCTGCGTTAATTTATGGCATCAATATGCACTTTCATCAGGATTTCTTTTTTTGGGGGGGAGGGAGGCATATGTTTGCTCGCTCCATCCTAATTGGCACCATGCCGGATGTGCTGCGCCGCTGTTTTGGAAGGTGGTGGTGGTGGTGGTGGTGGTGGGGGGGGGTGACTGGGACTGCTGTGCTCTCTGCAGTCACCCATAATAGGGACGTAGCGGTCCCTCCACTGAGCAGGCGGAGCGCTGCGATAACGACTCCAGCACCTGCACCCACACCTTCCACCGCCTTTCATCTCCTGCTTCCAAACACAGCGAGAGGAAGCAGAGCGGCTGATCCCTAATCAGCTCTGCCGCGGCTGCCTCCACCTCTCCGCTCGCCTCGGCACACACACGAATGCGAGAGTACACATTTGCACACAGAAATACACACACGCACGGTCCACCACAGAGACTCCTGCGCGAGGCTCTGATGAGCAAATGTAGAAGTGAGCGCCACACCTCTTCCGAAAGAATCTCTCGTCTCTCCTTCTCGCTCGGAAAACTCTGGGGGTCACGAGGACGAGAAAAGTTCTGGCTGCCTTTTATTTCTTTTTTGTTATTTTCGAAGAATTTCTACATTTGTGAGTGCAAAGAGGGATTTGGGCCAGAGGCGCAGATAGCTTCCATCTTTCATGTATCCTCGGCTGACAGAAACGGAGCTGACAGGAAGGCAACAAGGGAACAATCAATCACCTTTCTTTTTAACTTTCTCTCTGGCCCACATACGTGTCGGTTAATTTGTTAACACAGGGGGGGTGGGAGCGGGAGAAAGCTTCTCTACTTTCGTTAGTGGTTGTCTGAGTGATGGAGCATAACATTGCTGCACTGTAGCTACACCGAGCTGTGATGAATTCCAATGATCACTCCATATGCCAGGCCTCATTAGCTGCGGATGTGTTTGCTTACAGCTTCGCCTAAATACCTCAAGTACTGGATGCATGTTGTTTTTCTTTCCCCTTTTAAGTTTTCCCCCTCACTTATTTGCGTGCGCGCGCACACACACACACACACACACACACACACACACACACACACACACACACACACACACACACACACA
>JAUESF010000080.1:12133092-12143092 GCA_032274765.1 Malacoctenus tetranemus
GGTGTCACTCTACACCTCTGTTGTGTGAGACACAAGTGTTCCAGGGTCTCACTTCTATGTTCAACAATTGTCACAACCAGCCTGAAATATACCAGCGAATAAACTGCGTCTTCACTGTAAACTCGCTGTTTTCCCCCCCAGTTTGAATACATTTAATCATCCACAGGCAGAATTATTGTTACACACACAAATGCACGAAGTGAAGGGGGGGGGGGGGTCCTAACACTGTTGTACAAACAGTCCGTGGGGGGAGGGGTGGATTTAAATTCCAAAAGGGTCTCGCAGCTCGTTTCCTAGTTCCCCAGTCAGCAATGTGTTTGTGAAAAATCACTCTTTTTGTCTCGCTCAAAAAAGGCTAAATCTACATTGGTGGCCCAGTCTAAGTTTACCATTCTTTGCTTTTTCAATACAAGTGAATGAGGGAGAATGAAGTGGCCCGAGACCCTTTATTTGATCTACTGGATTGCATAAAGTGACGGAATTCTAGTGTATTTGTTTAATGCCCCGAAAAAGGCTGCTGCTTCCCTCTGAGGGATGCAGATGGATGCCGGTAGTTTTTTCCAAGCAGTTTTAAAACAAATACAGAAAAATCAAAACAACGCAATACTTTAGACGTACTTGTATCCAGTTCCCTCGTCTGTTCCCTTAAACCTGTTGAATCAAGCTTTAAAAAAAAAAAAAAAACAAATCTCAGCCGTCAAATTGTCGCTACAGGACGAGGAGCAAAATGAAACACGACGCTGATTTAATTGCCCTCCGCGACACTCGGTGTGGAGAATATCCACCGCTATTAATCCGGTAGCCATGTGTGCAGCTTCTGTCTAAATGTTTATTGTTGGGCTTAATTGTGTTTAGCAGAGCCTGATGAATGAGCGCGGTTGTCTGCGCTGTGGCTGAGCCATCGCAGCTCCCTGCATCCTAATCGGCTGCTCCGCTCCCACTGCTGCTGCTTCTCACCCTCTCCCACTGAAATCCTACAGGTCTGCTGGATAAAGCTTCTCCTTCTTTTATTATTATTATTATTATTATTATTATTATTATTATTATTATTATTATTATTATTATTTTAAATTGGTTGTTTTGTCAAAATTTGAAAAAAAAATCGAGCTTGCTCAATAACTTTACTTAATATAATAATAATAATAATATTAATAACGATCATAATAATAATAAAGACAAAAAATAAAATACTAGTAATTCCTGGTGAGGTCTCAGAGGAAATCTTCAGAAACTTTTCTTGATTGTTTACGTCACTTTTTAATGAGAAAATAATTCGGATGACCATGTTTTTTTTCGATGACCCAATTCAATGCAGACTCGTTTGCACACTTCTCGAAAGCACGCATGCTTGCAAAAGAATAAACAAACAAAAACAACGAGAACAACAACAACAGCAGGAACAACACAAAGGCTTTTTTTTCTCTCGAATGCATGCTTTACCTAAAAAAAAAAAGGAACTGAAAAAGTACAAATTTACAGCATCTGATACACGTGGTCACCACAGCCTTTTAAATTAAATGCTTCACAGAACATTTTCTGGAAAATAGATATCTAAAACATAAAACTAAAAAGTGCATTTTACAACATTTCAGTATCAGTTATTTGCAATATTCACATCTTGCATTTCGAGGACGTCTCGCGGTGGGTCTCCGACTGCTCGGCGCTGAAAAGGTTCCGGAGCTCGGCTTGTTGCTCTCTATTTTACAGGGATGGTCCGAACGAGCCTAATGTCCTATATGGTCCTATTTGGT
Organism: Malacoctenus tetranemus; assembly: GCA_032274765.1. Taxonomy (NCBI): domain Eukaryota; kingdom Metazoa; phylum Chordata; class Actinopteri; order Blenniiformes; family Labrisomidae; genus Malacoctenus; species Malacoctenus tetranemus. Next base: position 12,134,844 of record JAUESF010000080.1, read on the forward strand.
TTTTTTCCCCCTTTTTCCCGTCATTTCCAGTGTTCGAAGCCAGCAGAACAACGCGGAGCCGTCGCCTCGCAGTCTCGGCCGACATTACAGTGGTCACACAGGAACGGTGCAAAAAAGAAAGTTTTGCTGTCTGACAAAACTGATAAACTGCCACAGGACTCTGCGAGCACCTTAAAAACCAGAGTCGATGCTGCCCAAAACAACACCCCCCCCTCCCCTCCCCACCCCCACCACCCCCTCCCCATCGATGACAGCCACTTTCAACACTGACATTTCACAATAAAATGAAAAATAGAACTATCAAATAATTTATCTTTTCAAGAGCAAATACTTCGCTGTGCGATTCTGTGCTGGACTTAACACCATTTTTTTTAAAGCGACACATTCAACACTTACACAAATAAATCGATATGCAACTGCAACTCGCCTTGATAGTTTCCGACGGCAGAAAATATATAAACTTTGGGTTTTGGTAACGGGGTGGGTGGGGGGGTGAGGGTGAGGGGTGGGGGGGCGGCCAGCAGTTCGTTCACCGGGGCAGTTCGGGTGGTCAGTGCACGGCCACGGACTGCAGCGTGGACGGGCTCGTCAGAGTCTCGCTGGGGGTGGCGGGGCTGCTTTGGCTCGTCGCTGTCTGTGGGGACGTCGGGCTCAGGGACTGCGGAGAGTTTGATAGGAACGCGGGGATGTGGGGCGGGAGCGCCGAGAAGCCCGACATGGAGGTCGGGGTGGGCTTGATTGGGACCGGGATGGCCGGCAACGACTGTCCGCCGTGACACAGCGACTTGATGGGCACACCGTAGGCACTGTAGTCGCTGCTCGCCATGGAGATGGGGGCCGCCGTGTCAATCACGCTGGTGTTGTACATGTGGGGCCAGGCCGTCGTCAGCTGGTTGTGCAGCGGGTACCCGGCCGACATGGACTGCATGGTGGAGAACGCCAGGCTCCCGGGCACCTTGTACTCTCGGGCGATGATGTTCTCGATGGCGAAGGGATGCTTGAAAGTTGAGGACTGGGACACGCCGAGGTTGTAGGTGGACATCTGCGGGAGGTGCGTGCCGGTGGCGGCCAGGGCGCTCAGCCGGAGTTTGGCTTGCTGCTGGAGGTAGTGCGCGGCGTCCGACTGCTTGCTGGGGGCCAGGTGGTCGGACGCGCCCAGCACCTTGAATCTTTTGCGGCGTCTGAGAAAACTCCCGTTCTCGAACATGTCCCCGCAGCTGGGGTGCAGAGCCCAGAAGCTGCCCTTCCCCGGCTGGTCGGGGCGCCGCGGGATCTTGATGAAGCAGTCGTTGAAGGACAGGTTGTGCCGCAGAGAGTTCTGCCACCGCTGGGTGTTTTCCCTGTAATAGGGGAAGCGATCCATGATGAACTTGTAAATTTCACTGAGGGGCAGCATCTTCTCGGGACAGCTCTGGATCGCCATGGCAGTGAGGGAGATGTAGGAGTAAGGTGGCTTCTGGTCGCTGTACGTGTTTCTCCCCGGACGAGGCATCCTCGATGTTTTTCAAGAAAGCGCAGTTTTAAAAAAACAAAAACAAAAAAAGCGGGTACCGTCCTTTTTAATTCCTCGCTGAAAGCTCGCTGTTCGTCATGAAATCGGCCGCGGAGGAAAGTTTCGGCGCGGGCGGAGCAGGAGTTGCGCCGTGCGTAAAAACAGCCAGTCGGAGCGCCTCCGCGGTGTGCAGGCGAGCCCCGGCGAGGACGCGGCGCATTTATGGAGTGACGGCTGCTGGGAGTCTCTCTCGCAAAGTAAGTCAGCTTGTCCCGCTAGCGGAGTTGAATGGACTTCATTGGGCGTCCTTGATAAGGCGAGCTAAGCGTATGCCTTCATGGCCTTCCTCTAACCATCTGATAGTTTTATGTGGTGACATGAGCAGAAAAGACCCCTGTAGAGGCGCTCCATTAATGTGCCACCTCTTTGCTATCACATGACAATCGCCATGGGAGGAGGGGGCTGGGAGGAAGGCATAATCTGGTTTCATTTACACCTATTTACATGGACACCTTGGGCCAATGGAAATCATTTCCATCTGAAGACAGAAAAAGGGGGCGAAAAGGCTCGGTAACCGGAATTGAACCGCGATGGCACTCAGAGTGTGAAGGTATGCGCTAATACTTCTTCGGCGGACTTTACGGTCACACTTCACGCCTAGCTCAGAGTAGACTATCCAGCTCATGTGAAGCAGTATTAGTATTATGATCGCACTTTAAATGCATTGGGACGTAACAAGAAATACTTCCAAACAGCAGTAGGATGTATTTTTTAGACATTTTATCAATGAGGTGCTTTGACATATTTTTCTGTCTCGTGATTTTTTTTATTTTATTGAGGTGAGGAAATGTTTTATCCTGCTGATCAATCTTGATTTAATAGTTGAATGATTTTACAGGGAGAGGGAAAAGGCGATAAAAAAGGGTCTTTTTCTCCCCTAATTACGCTCCGAATATTGTTTGTGAAATGCACACGCCACACAAACTCGTTCGCCGCCAGCGAGTTTGTTGATGAGCCGACTATTAGTTTTTCCCAGCTAATTTTCGCCCAGAGCTCAGCAAAGGAAGCAGCGACGATATGAAAACATGCACACAATGCAAACAATGCTGTTCAAACTGAAAACTTCATGAGGCAATCAGGTCCATTGTGTTTATGTAAAGAAGATTCAAAAGTACTTCAGAAATGCAAATAAACCCTTGAGGACGGTGTGGCGAAAACTGTATAAAATATCCATAAGTCAATTATATGAATGTGAAAACCAAATGGGAAGCCTATTTTGAGCTATTGCCATTCAAGCTTTTGGCCAGGGCCACCTTTCCGCTTGGAGGGTTTGCAATGCCAGGGACCACACACACGCACACGCAGATTTACTCATAATTTATGCTAATTTCCCCCCATAAACCCACAGTGCACCCCATCACCAGTCTGATGGATTACGAAAAGAATCGCATTGCGGGGGGACACCGAGCTGCTTTCAGCGAGAGAGCCCAGGAGCAGGCTGGAGGAGAGAGGGTCCCGCCTGCCTGTTGTGTCAGAACAAATAATAAACACTCCTGCGATTTAAAAAGCGGAATGAAAAGAAAAGGGCGAAAGAAATAAGAAGTTAAAATTTTTAAAAATAAAAAAAAGTAAATAAAGTTGAATAAAAATGGTGTTTAATTTTTTTTTCCCTCATGCAGATTGGAAATAAGTTGATTGTTTTAAATGCGTCGAGAGTGAAAAAAAAAGACCAGACGTGTCAAAAGTTTTTACATTTTACAGCTGGAAACCTTCATCTCGCGGTCTGCGTGTTTTCTCGCCCCCTTCCCAGCGGAGTGGCTTTTAACACCTGCCATTCCACATTAACGCTGAGCTGAAAGGGTTTTGTCCGAAAGGAAGTGGCCCTGTCGACCCACCTTAAACACCGCGGATAATGATAACACGCTGCCGGGGACCAAACCGCTTCTGACACGCAGCCCATTCACGGAGTCAAACATCTCGGAGGGCTGGGGAACAAAATATGTTAAATCATCGGGTCTCAATTAGATTCATATGTCCGCGCACAAAGGAGGCTGATCGGCGATTAGCAATATGTTTTTTTTTTTGTGCCTGTGTGGCGGTGAAACGGGCTTCATTTAAATGAGTTTCAAATCGCGCAGCAAACACTGAGGCGCGCCGCACATCAGCTGGATTTCACGCTGCTCATTTGTTTTACGCGTGATTACTAATTGCGCATTTTCCCGCTGAAATGAATCAGTTTTATTTAGTCGGGAAATTTAAAAAAAAAGGAAGGAAGTTGCCGTGGTGCACATGTGCACCTTTGCAAGTTAACCTGCTCCAATCGCATTAACCAGCCCCAGAGTTTTCTCTCTCTCTCTCTCTCTTTTTGGAAGGGAGGAGGTGATTCCTCTCCCTCACGGGCCCGGTGTGGCTTTTTGAGCTTCAGGGTTATGGGATATTGGTCGGCCTTTTGTCCCCGTCCAATGCACACACACGAAAATACCACCATGACTCTGGCTCTGAATGGGGTGGGGTTTTTTTTCGCTGCTCCCAAACTCCCCGAGTTCAAGCAGCAGTAGATCAAGTCCGCACTATGTTTGGTCATTTGTAGAAAACCCGAACAAAGGTTGGGATAAGCCAAATTGCATTGCACTTGTGAACCGTGCCTCGGCCTGAAGTGTCCTTTATAGCGGGAGGGGACCAAGAACAATTTTGTGTGAGCTTTAAAAAAAAAAAAAAAAGGAGGGGGGGGGGAGAGGAGGCAAAACAAAGGGCACTTTCTGAAACATCTTAAAGTAGAGTAGTGAGGCGTGACATTCCCAGGGTGACGAGACACAAAAGCTGAGGTCATGGGGATGAAAAAGAGAATCAAACAGCCACTTTCACACGTCTGCCCTCCTCTGCTGCGCCCCCCCCGAACACAATAGGAAACAAATGTTGTTAAAAGAGGATCGATGCCATTCATCCCAAAGCAGCGAATGATAGCCAAACAATATTGTCACACTGAATCGAGTTGAGATATGCTGCCACCCAGACCCGCGGAGAGAGGGGGAGAGGGGGGGGGGGGAGGAAAAAACTGCCATTCAGGGAACGATTAGGAGAAAACTTGGAGCCGGTGTGCGAGGGAACGGACGGCGTTTCAACACGAGGGAGGCGCGAGGAAGTTTGGAAAAAAAAAACAACGAGATTCACAGAGATTATTCAGGAGGTGGAAAAAATGAACTGCTAAAAAATAGCCTCCATTTTTTTTCTTCCAAAGGAGTCAAAATGTTTTGGGAACGCACGAGTATCAATTGTTTATTTTTGTTGTGATTACTAAATGTCTTTTTAACGGATTCCTTTTCCTTTCGCCTTTATTCTTCCAGGTGGCGCTTCGCTCCCTGGTTGCAGGCTGCGCGTCGGAGGCTCCGTGGCAGACTGCAGGCAATGTAGATTTAGGCCAATCACCAGCCAATAAATAAACAAAATCGTCGCTGGAGGTGCACAAACTCGCCTTTCAAGGCAAACATTTGTAATCCCGGTGAACGGGGTGTAAATCGCGTGCGAATTTTTCCATGTGAGCTGCTTCAATTTTCTCCCCCTCACGCAGATTATCATCAACGGGCCTGTAGATTTAAATTCATAAAAAACAAAAAGGAGGAGGAGGAGGAGGAGGAGGATGTGTCATGTGCAGGACCCTCCTGCGCTGGAACACGCGCGCGGAGAGGCGGGAAAGAGACAGGTACAGTTTGTTGTCTCCAACTCCTCCAACTGGCCCGCGCCTCTAATTAAGTCCGTGGTGATTTCAGCCCCCAGAGATGTTTTACGGTGCAATTAAGGACGCCGCTGATGATGAGGTATGAATATTCAGCGGAATGACAATTAATTAGCAGACGGAGGGCTCTCACCAGAACCCGCGCGCCTGCAAATTTAGCCTATATGACGGGACGCTCACACCACTTAAAGGCCATCTTCACACACTGCCCCCTTGAGCATGACTTTTCGATCGAGGGGGGGGGGGGCACACACACTCTCACACACACAATAAAAACACGATCACATGCCGTCAATACCAGTACCTGTCACATGTCATGCAGCCGCCTGAATATAATCCTCGGTTATTTCATCAAACAAGCAGGATTATCAAAGCCCCCGACGGCGGCCCGCTCCATTAGTTTTATCTTGGGTGACATCGGAGGGAGTACCTGGAAGAAGACCTCGGGGCATTGCCAACATATGCTCGGATTATGCTTAATGGTCTAATTACATAAATTAGGCATTCATTATACAGCACATCATCTGTAACAGATATCTCAATTGTACAGAGGCGGGAACATCTAATTCAATTTGTCTGCTCCCAGTTTCATCCAATTAAACGCCGACAGACGCGGAGGGAAAATGACGCAATATTGATCAGCAAATCTGACATATTTATCAAACAATGACTTTTTATTTATTTCATTTTCTTTCTTTCTTTACATTTTTTTTTTTTACCGGTGTTGTTTTTTTTTTGTTAAAATATTTTCCCAGGCAGCTTTTATAACAAGAGGCAGCAGTTTCACTCAGTGGCCATCAGATGGGGACAGTGTAATTGGTAGTTAGAAGAAGGAGTTGAAACAATAATAATGTGGAAAAGAATTTAAACTGAACTCAACCTAATTTTCCTTCACCTATCTATTTATCGATTGATTTGATCAATTATTCACCAGAACTGATCCTTTTTATTTTACTGTTTAAATATGCAGGTAAATTTGGCACAATAACAGCACATTTGTCCATTTATCCTCTGTAATGAAATGAAATTGACTTCAGGCACATAGCTGTGTGTTGCAAGCCAGTGTGTGTGTGTGTGTGTGTGTGTGTGTGCACACGCGAGCACGTGTTCTGTGTGTACACGTGTGTTAGCGCAGTCAGGGTGTCCCAGTTCATTGACTCCATATGGTGAGAAACAGCAGGACTGATGAGCGTACTACCTGAGGTCCGTGTTTGTGCTGTCGACTATAACCAAAACAGAGGCCCCTGACCCCCCCGCCCCCCCACCTCCCCACCCCCCCACCCCCCTGCATAATTCATCACAGACAAGACAGTGCCTATCTCGATCTCATTTCATCATTTTAGCTTTTGGTGACAGATGACTCCTTAACAACAAATCATCCCATTAAACTGCACGTGATACTTAGCCAGCTGACAGATATGTATAAAAAAAGAGAGAGAGAGTGCAAAAGAGTGAGAGAGAGGGAAAATGGTGAGACAGGAAAGGAATGTAAATGGGAGGAAGATGAGAGGAAGAAGACCGAATAACAATACAATGGAGTCCATATCAATATTGAGAAGAAAACGCAGTCTCCGCTCCACCACATATCACATTAGGTTCATGTGAGCGATAATCAAGGACTCCCTGTATATAGTGTTGAAAATGAGAGAATAATGCAATATGAAGTGATGTGAGATCATAATATATTAACAACAATCCCAACAGAAGAGCGAACTTTCATCGCCAAGAGAAAGATAAAAGGGCTTTTATGCAAAAAAAAAGGTAGGAATTAACATAGGTCAATCACACACTAAGAGTCATCCTTCACAGAGGATAAAGAGGAGGTGGGGGGCTTTAAGACGGAGACCCACGCGTTCATGCAAAACGAGCAGGAGATCATAGGATGAAGTAATATTAATGAAGGTGCACCAAGTTTTAAGGGAAGGAGAGAAGTGGGCCACAAAATCTCAAGCCGGCGTCGCTCCTGCTCTGCCAGGCTGCCGTGCAACACTGCTGTACACCCACCCGTGTCACCCAGGTGACAGCTGACATATTAACTGAGGAGTTGGAAATGGATCGATATACTGGGTCACTTTAAGTGAAATTACAACCGCCAGGGGTCAAAGTTGTGAGTTTAACCTCTCACCTTTGACCTCTCTGTTTATGTTTACTCCTCCGTCACCTTTTTTTTTTTTTTTTACGATGGGGAGACGGGGCGAAGCAGTTTGTGTTTACTGTTTACCTTAATTAAATTAGACAGCGAGTTTTTGAGGTGCGAAAAAGTAAAAGGATGGGAAACAAAAAAAATAATAATGATGATGAAAACAATGAAGCTTTGAACTTCGGGATCAAATCCAAGAAAGTCGACTCGTCCTCCGCAACACCACCAGCACGCCGCTCCTCTGGGGGTTTGGCGTGCAACACGTCGACACGGAGGCAAATCCCTTTTTATTGTGAGCCCGCGTGGTTGGAAGGCACGGTCCTTTGTGTGGCTCATGTTCATCCAGACCTTGGCAGTGATCAGAACACACTTAACCAACTGGGACCAAACGAGGGGGCATTTTGTTCCGTCTTTCATCTTATGCATCAGGGAAATGCCTGGTCTCCACGGACGCTTAATGGAGCCAAAGACCACCGCGGCACAATACACAATAACAATACAGGAGTGTTTACAACACATGTAAACAAAAACACACGGCTGATGCCGGGGACAGCCCACGGGGAAGGTAAGAAAGTCCAAAAAAAGAAACAACACATGACAAAAATTAAAAACAACACATCTTCCGAAAGGTTGCAAAGCAAATTAATTTGTAGATCCAGGACAGAAAGACAAAGTAGGAACACCTGCGACGTGTCTCGCTCTGTCTAACCTACATCTATAAAGAGGCTCTAAGTCCGGGACAAGGGGCCTTCTTCTTTGTTCTTATGTCACTCTTTGTTTGCAATTTACGAGACGGGACGTCGCTCATGAGTGACTAACACAATGACCAATCACCAGGAACCACTCCTATTGACATGTTTTAATTGGTGTGTGATATACGCCGC
>JAUESF010000080.1:12245506-12257849 GCA_032274765.1 Malacoctenus tetranemus
CTGTGCGATTCCGTCGATGAATTGTGATCATCAAACAGAAACTGGATAAAGGAAAAAAACCAAGCAGAAAGCAGGAGCACACAGATTATGGCTGCTTATTTTATGAATTTATTTCCAAATGTAAACTTCACTATTTCATGCATACAAGTTATGACAACATACATTATCCAACAATCTGTTATTTTTCATATTTGCATAGGACATGGTCACAATATATTGTCTAACATGTAAAAAATAATGCCATAAAAAGGTACAGCAGAGCAGCTAAGACCAGCACATTGCATGTGTGTGTAGAATCCAGAGTACTGTACAACTGTAATACTTGAATGTAGTGATTTTGGTTTGCTGAGAGATAGAAACAAAAAAGACACCTGAAGGTTAGAGTGAGGTCATTGGAGAATGTACTGGCCGTAGCTGAGTCGAGAGTTATTTACAGAATAGATTATACTGGTGCTCAAAGAGGGGAAGCAGCACCAATGGAGTCACTACAACAGGCAACTGATGGTGAGGGGCAGAGGGGGGGAGGGGGGAGGGAAGGGGAGGGGGACACGGAGGTATCAAGAGAGCAACGTTACACTGAGGACAGACAGGAACAGGAAACAGAACCAAAAGGCTGGTGTGAGGCTCTCTCTTTGTCACTGAAAAGAAATGAGGTCATTGACAGCTCGGTGCGCTGCCCCAACCCGGAACACACGTATTCTCGCAGGGCGAGAAACGTCCGACGCCAGAGTCACAGATCGGCGTGCGTTTTGTTTTTCTGGACAGGAAGGAGCCACAGTGTCGGTTCAGGCAGTGGCGGGAGACCACACGGTCGGTCAAAACTACCGACGGCCTCGCTCAGGCCCGTATGGATCCTGCCTTCGACTCGCTCGCTCGCATGATTGGATAGATTTTTTTTTTGCTCGTTCGTGTCACCGTCGAAAAACTAAACAACAGAGTAAAAACGCTAAAAAAGAGAGAGAGAGATGTAGAAAAAAAGGTCCATGTCGAGCTCAACGTCCACCGTTCAACGCTTACAGCACGCAACGCCGAACCCGGCAGTACAAACGGAGTCGGGCTCAAAATCACTGCAACATTCATCTTTCCCTTCAAAGCCTTTGGTAACTACAATCAAGAACCACTTTTATACTTTTAATGGCTGCCTCCTAAAAAAAAAATCACCCCACACTTTGAGAAAAGCCTCAGGCCTCAGTCATGGGGGAGGGGAGGGGGTGGATGGGGGTGGGGGGGGGGGCGTGCTGCCGACGCCCCTTCGCTTTTTTAAAAACGTGGTCGGCGTTGGCGTGTGGTGGCCCACGTAAAGGAGCCCCCGAAAGAGAGAGAGACAAAAAAAAAAGAAGGAGGAGGAGGAGGAGAGATCGGATCTGGGACGATGAGAAACGTACCTTGTGCACAACCCACAACGTGTAAAAACCTCACAGTCAACACAGACTCCTATTCAGAACCTACAAAAATGCATCGGGTCCATGAAAGCAGCACATTTATAGCAAATGCAGTTTTCAATCCTTTGGAATGGTTGGGCATCTATCATCATTAAGACTGTTTATGTCATTAAAAAAAACAAAACAACCTGTAATAAGCCATTATACACTGCTTGAGTACTGAACAGCAAAAAAGGAGGAAAACAAATTAAATACATCAAACCAAATAAGAACAAAGCTACACGATCCAAAACAAAAGTTTACATAAAGCAGAAAGAGAACAAGAAAAAAAACAACCCATATTTAACTTAGAACATGTGCATATCAAATATGCAGAGTCGCTTCATTAAATCCTGTACATAAACATGAACACTTGTCACACTTTATAAAACTGTACAAGTTCGTTTGATGTCCGATAGTAGCGAGGCCATTTTCTTTTTGCCACCCTCTGCGTCTGTCTCCTGTGTATGAAGTCACCAGTATAGTTTTGGCACACGTTTGCATCGCTCATGCTTCTACGTTGAGATGAAGATTTCTGTTCCGTCTAATCATCGATGATACATCCATTTTTACTAATATGAACAAAACTGTTAGTCGTTTACATACTAGGCAACAATCAATTCACCTTTATATAGAGATTTTTTTTTTTTCGTCTTTTTTTTTCTTCGTACAATTAGAAAAGAATAATAACTGGTACACTGTTAGTAGCTCGTCTCAACCTTTTTGTTTCCACGTTTGCCGTTCGTCGAAGTCCGTTTTTCTCGACCCCCGCAATCGGAGTCGATTAAAAGTTGGAGACTATAAATGCTGACATGAGAGTTTACAGGCGGCGTCCCTTTCTCACATAGAAAAACGTTTCAGCTAAGACATTGAGGAGCTCAGTAGGGGAGGGACGCCTTATTTTGTCGGGACATGAAGTCATTTTAAAAAAAGGGGGGATTTTTCTTTTCCAACGAGGACGTGCAGGACTTGGCAAAATGGGACGACTGTTAAAAAAATGTAGCCCAGTGTCTTGGTTTTTTTTGTTGTTGTTTTTTTTTTTTGCTTTTTTGTTTTTACGGAAGAAAAAAAAATTCTCTTTCGTTATTTCTTCGTTCAAGTAGGGACAAATGACAAAAAAACCCACCTAATATTTGTGCTACTCGTCAAGCAAACGTAAGCTACATGATGGATGTTCTGAGAAGATATGAAGGTACAACAAAAAAGTCAAATATTCTGAGAGGTATGATTTTCTTGAAAAATATACAACTTTAAACATTTAATATGAGACAAAAAAAACAAAAAGCAATAATAAAAAAACAATGACTACATTGCTAACTCACAATGCTGTGGTCTCTAATCTTATGGGAAAAAAAACAACAACTTTCAAATAAACTAAGAAATAAAATCAACGATAAACTAGTCAGTGAAAATAGAAATCGATGTACATAGAGGTCAGGAAGTTTCCTTGTTTTATCATCACCCCAGTCGCCCCTCCAACGTTCCGTTTCCGTGTTCAACTTTGAGGAGATTTTGGATGGCAGGCCAAGTGGAAAAACCTGCATCCTGACATCAACAGAGTAAGAAGTGTTTTCCTGATTGAAGGAGTGAACCCGTCAAAGGGAGATAAAAATCTGGCTTGGAAAGAAAGACAAAAAAAAAAAAAAAAAGAGAAACTGCTCGATGGAAACAGTCAATTTACACACGGTGATAAATTCAAGAGTCGCTGAAATGACCTGAAGACAATGAAACAATGTCGGAGAAACAATATCTTTAAAAAAAAAAAAAAAGAGTCGAGGTTAATGACTATCTGACAACACGTACAGTAAAAATGGACATGTACAAAAACTGTGTTCAATGGCCTTTTGTGTAGAACTATTCAAGTACATTTGGTACAGTGAGAGTCGAAGTTGGAGACTCTCTACCTATACGTGGACGCCTGCATGTCACTGGTGCAGTCCGGATGGATGGATGGATAGACTGGGATGCCCCCCCCCCTCACACTGTTAGTCGTGTTTGGGGAGCTTCTGCCTGCCTGTACGATGGCTGACGCTCGGTGGGGGGGTCAAAGGTGGTTTAAAGGGGCGTTTCATGGAGGAACGGCTCCCGAGACGGCAGGATGTTATGGAGACATAACAGGCCTCAGTGCTGTATACTGAGGCGTTCCTGTGCTTCCAGTGTGGTCGGACACTGACCAGCAGTGAACACGAAGCACCCAGGAACACCGAGGGAGGGGAGGGAGGGGGGGCGGGGGGCGGTGGTGGTGGTGGCAGATATATCTGTGCAGCAACTGATGTTACAACAAAATCCACAAACTGTCCCATATCTGCTTGGCAGATGTCGACCCTGAGGAAAATGTGCAGATTATGGATTAAGAACTGATTAATGAAACCTGCTCGAGGGTGAGCGACTCCCACTTTTTGTTTTTTTTTTCCCCCATTTTTTTTCTTTTTTCTTTTTTTTTTGCAAGTGAAAGTTTACACTACAAACCAGGTCAAAAATCGACTGTAACAAATAAAGTCATGGATACAAAAAAAGGCTGCTCAACAGCGATCTGAAGAATTATTTTGTGAAAATCTAACTTTTCTATTTTTGTTTTGTTTTTTTTAATAAATGGAAATGTAAATCCCTCTGAAGTCTTGCGTCACTGAGACCTGCTGATCAGTGGCATTGAACGTGTCATCTCGCAGCCTGGAGATGAGTCGAATAAGTCGCGGAGGATCGTTTATTTTTTTTTTGCTGTTTTTTTGTTTTCCTTGTTTCGTTTGTCGATTTTTAAAAAAGTTTTATTTCATGTTTGGAGGAGGCTACTGCATTCAATCTAAATAAGGGATGTTTTCTTTCTGCTATATGTGACAGAGCTGATTCATCACTACTTTAAAGAGAGCTGGCTGCTGCGGGGGAGCGGAGGACAAGGCCCGCCATTCATGAGCGTCCACCTGCCAGGCCGCCTCAAAAAAAACCCCCAACAACCCTCATCCACGCTTTCAGCGCTGAGTTAACATGCACATGGTGTCACGCACGGGACTGCAGGGCCGGGGGTTGGCCGGGCCGGGCCGGGCCGGGCCGGGCCGGGCCGGGCCGTCGGGGTGGGGCGAGGCTCGGACGCGCGATTCGCGGTGACAAGCGGCCCGGAGGAGTCCCGACCCCAAAAACCGGGACGACGCGGGCGACGCCATCGGGTGCTGAACGCATTAAAAAGCAGATGTAGGCATAACACAGACTGGCGGGGGCTGCGGCAGTTTGGATAGTGGTGCCCGATGTGGCGGAAGGTTGACTGTGCCTTTTGCCTGACTTAGTGAGGCATGTCCGTCTAGAAACACAAGTGGGCTTTCTCACGGCACGCCCGACGGCGCGAGGCCGGCCGAGCTGATATGTTCGTTTTTGGTTCCCGTGTTTCGCGCCGGCCGCGTCGGGAGAAGGAAGTTTGAAAGCAGCTGTTTGAGCGTGCGAGTGGCGTGGTGAAATCTGACCCTCGAGCAGTGGCGGGTGATTTTCTGTCTGTGCTCGGGATGGGTAACGTCCCCGCCCACACGGCGAGATGCAAGCGTTCGTAAACTCCCGGGTTGCTTCTTGCTTTTTTTTTTTTTTCTCGCTCTTATCCTACAGTTTGGATCAACCCACTAATTACAGCCATTTTTCTGCTGGCTGTTTCTACAGTTGGAGGGGAGGAGGGGAGGAGAGGAGGAGGAGGGGAGCGAGGGAAGGAGGAGGAAATGGGGTGACTGCGACTGGGTGTCTCCTCCTTTGTGCTGCCGGGCTGGTGATAAACCTCTCCTCTTTTATCAGGACCTGCCCTCTCTTGCCTGTTCATGGCAGATAGCGCGCTTTGTTCGGCCAGAGTTCTGCCCAACACCCTGGCCTACATTTGACCCCCCCCCCCCCCGCTCCCCTTCCCTCCCTCCTCTTCCAAGTTAGGTAATCTTATGCAATTTGGCAGACTTGGCGCTTGCCCACTATCTGACAGCGGCACAGGTAGAGCCAGATGAGGGCGGACTCTCTGGGGGAACGGCATGTTCGCGCTCCTCCGGCAGCCCCGTGAACGGCTTCTTTTGGGTGCAGCTGTTTCCTCCGGGGAAGCCACAGAAGGCCGAGCCGGGAGGAGGGAGGCGAGCAGCCGTCTGGCTCTACCTGCGACGCTGCCGACGAGCGGCCAGCGGCCTCAGCGTGGCGCCGAACAGAAAGCTTTCACTCCCTCTTTTCTTTGGTACTTTTCCTTTTTTGTTGTCCCGTGTGCTTCAGAGATGGATCAGCCTCGTCCTGACTCGTGTCCCTTTGTGTCCGTTTACGTACGAGATGAGTTTGTGAGCACCAACAGCTGCTTTGAAACTTTACGACCTCCGTTTAAAGGTTCAAAAGTGACTTTATCGACTTTATGCGAACGTTTATAAAAACACTGAAACCCCTTTATAACGCCGCTGCTCCCGCAGCAGCACTGACTCATTTAGTTTACACTGCAAACAGCGATCGGATGCAGTAAATATTTAACCCAGTGTTGCGTCGATGAATATTCACAATGCAGTGAAAGAACAGATGGGTTTCGATCTCCGAGGTGGGACTCTGCTAATTGTTTTTTTCTCGACACACGGTAAATACGAACCCCCCCCCCCCCAAAAAAAACCAGACTCAACGTAGGACCAAAGTTGTACGAGCGACCATGTGACCACGTGGAGCACGTTTTCCTCAAATGGAAGAGCCAACAAAAAAAAAAAAAACAAACGAAAGAACAAAGAGTGCAAATTATGTTGAGTGTAAGGCTGCGATATATGTTCTGTATGTCTCTCTTCACCGTGTTCATTCTTTCAAGCTAACAAGGCCATCCCTGAGCAGGGCACAAAATTCAACCCCTGTTGAATTTCAGAGTAAAGTGATGAGTATATTGTGCAGTCAATGTGAGTACTGTTCAGTACTGTGGTGTTACAGAAATAGCAACTGTCTTCAATCCTGAGGTGTGTGTGTGTGTGTTTTTTTTCTGTGTACCCCTTTTCCTAAACCCGTTAAAAAAAACCAAAACAACAAAAACAAAAGAAAAATACAAAACAAAACAAACATTTTGATAGGACTTGTCAGGGCGTCTGTCCATTTTTTTTCTCTTCTAAACCTTGTTTAGCTGACTACCAACAGACATTATACAACTAGCCTTGATCTGAAGCTAAAAAAATACAGACGCGTGGTACAGAATGTAGATATTGCCGTCTGGAAAAGGCATTACCTTCTTTTAGGATCTCACGAGTAATTGCACTACAATAAGCAGTTATGTACAGTATGGTACACCACAGCAAGCGCGGGAATAGCAAAGGGAAGGGCCGGGGGGAGCGAGGGGGGCTGCTGACAACTGTGCAACAAAAGTGTTATGATGAAAACACAGGCCTCACGATCCGGAGGCGGCAAAGTGCGACCAGGTTTCAGTTTAAGGCGAGTCGGCGGGGCTGAGGGCGGGGCTGAGGGCGGGGCTGAGGGCGGGGCTGGAGGCGTCCGAGCGGCTGTAGTCGCTGAGGGAGCCGGGGCGTGTGCTGCCGCCGCCGCCGCACCCGCCGCCGCCAACGCCACCGCCGCCGCCGTGGGGCCTCTTCAGCATGCCGGGCTGGAAGTCGGAGTGGCGGCGGGCGTGCTTCATCAGGTGGTCGCTGCGCATGAAGCGCTTGTCGCAGAGCGGGCAGCCGAACTTCTTCTCGCCCGTGTGGGTGCGGTAGTGGCGGGCCAGCTCGTCGGAGCGGGCGAACTTCTTACTGCAGTCGGGCCAGGTGCACGGGAACGGGCGCTCCCCTGTGGAACACCGAGGAGAACCGGGTCAGCAACACAGGCGAGGAACACATCAGGTTCTGTCCAATTCAGAGTCCAACACTGTAACAGAGCTGCACTTTGTTCAGGTGAAACACTCAGTTTTCATTCATTCATCTCTCACACGACTGTTTTCTCTCTACTGGTCATGAGATGGCTAATGGCTAATCCAGCCAACGTTGGGCAAACATAAGGGACTCGACTGAGTCGACCATCTGACATCATATGCATGTTTTTAGACTGTAGGAGGAAAACCACAAACGGCCCCATCTGGATTTGAACCCAGGACCCTCACGCGCTGGGAGGTGCTACACAACGAGCCGGCAGCAACCAACAGCTTTGTGATCGCAGGCCGTGATAAACCCAAACAGCCACCCTGCGACTGCAGCAGCCAGGATTCCTGCTTTACGGCCGATCTCCGACTCCGAGCGCGTTTCAAGTTCGCACATGCTGCTTGTAACACTTCAGTCGGAATCGACGGGATTCAGCAGCCGCCTTGGAAAGATTCGACCAACGCTCGCAGAACCCAAAGATGGCGTGCAGGAACGTAAATTGAGTGCGTTTTCGTGGTAAATGGAGCGGAACATGCTGCAGTCACCCTAAACGGTTCAATTTTTAGGAGCGTTTAATGACGTGTACGCACGAGGCCTTTCAGGCCTGATCAAACTGTGCGTACGAGCACCAAGTCAGACAAAACTCAGACATATTTCTGCCATCTGATAGCAGAGCGGGTGCGCTTCGCCACCCCGAGAGCAGTGACTCATCCAGGAACAAAGATCATAAGGTTATTCCCTCGTGTGATAAATCAGTAAGGGGGAAGGATATTAAAAACTGCCAAGATGTCGTCAAAGTATTAAGAAACATGAGACAAATCAGGCTTTTGTGACGGGACTTGGGGTAAATCACCGCAGAACTGGCGCAGCACCGGAGAGGCAGGCGCACTTTAATTATCCAAACTCCAGATGCTAATCACGCTCACAAGAGCTACCCTGCCCATTTTCCAACATGCAACTATCAGTGACTCTGCACATGGGAAATTACACCCCCTCCCCTTCCATCAGGCTATAAAAGTGGGCTTCGACACAAATCTGCTCGAAGCCAGATGGTACTATATATCACCCAGTGTCCTGTGGTTGCTTTCTGTCCTGAAACGCGAGGCGTGCCATATAAACGCAGCGCTCTGCACGCACTGGACAGCGCGTCGGATACTGTACGCCACTCATTTCCACTTCAATGGGTTTCTGCCCGACGATTGCGACACGCTCGGGTCTAATTTTACCCACACGGCCGATGACAACGAGAGGGCAAGCCGACGCACTCTCACAAGTGTTTGGGTTCCTTCCTGTAAATATGACCGTCAGTCATCGTGACGCGAGATCTGAGGTCTAAAGGGGGGCGGGGAGGTTGGGGGGAGACGATGAGATGCGAGAATGTTTAGAGGTGGCACATAACAACAAGGCGTGCCAAGTGAGCTCTTTGTTCTGTGGTTTCCCTCCGGGGCCACAGTGGAAACACTGCTGTTCAGCATCAAACACGCATACGCTACCTGATGCCAGAGAGTCTCAAAAACAAGAACTCGGCACACTGCGAGCCCACCCCCCCACCCCACCCCGCCCGGCCCCACCCCCCCACACACACACATCCACTGCATGGTTACAAAACATGCAGACAGACACAGCAAGTCTAGACAGTCCGGTGTGTGTTCCTGCCTCTGACGCCTCACCTCAGCTGCAGACTGAGTCAGTCGGCCCTGCCCACTACGGCTGCTGCAGGCGCGTGCAGGGACGGGTGTTGCTGTAACTGACATTGCAGATTTGCATGTGCGAGTTGAACACTGCCCAGGCTCCTTTCATAGAAAGCTCTTCATGCTTTATTTTGCCCCCCCCACCACCACCACCACCACCACCACTATTCTTGGGAGTGCAAATATTTAGGGACTCATCGGTCCACCCTGCATCCAGTTACAATTCATAAGGAGGAGCGCGGCGCGGCTCTCTGACCCCCCGCACGCGCCTCAGTGTGCACCTTCCTCAGGGCTCCTGGAGGAGGAGGAGGAGGCTATGTAAATTTAAAGGCACTCGTCTGATTGAAGTGACTCATGATGGACTGATTTCAGAGCATATTAGCCGCGCCGCCACACGGCACCCCAACGTGAGTAATTGGCTGCAGGAGCGAGGCTAAGCTCGGCGGGCTGCTCGGGGCTCAATAACCGGCGTAACGGATCCAGAAAACATGAATATTTAAGCGGACACAGGAGAGGCAGGCTGAGATATCCCGTCCAACCGCCCCGGTACAGTCGCACAGTCATAGTGGAAGCATCAGGTATCCAACACCGACTCAGCCAAACCACTCGGAGCTTCCTGACCTCTCCTGTAAAAAAACAACAAACCCCGCAGGGTTTTCAGTCAACTCCCCGAACACTGACCAGATTCAGGCCAGAAATCTGAATATTAATAAGAAAAGTCTTGCTGCTTTAATGTCAGTCTTTAAAGATTCACTCCCATGGAGGGAGGGAGGAGAGGGAGGGGGGAGGGGGGCAGGGGAGCACGTGATGCCCCCATTAACTCGTTTCATAACGGGTGGATTGGGACTCCAGCGAAGGCGGTGACGCCGTTCCCACCAACAATGAGGAGGATCGGGCCAACCGGGCGCTTTGATCCCGGCGCTGAAACCATGATAGGGGCTATTACCCAGTGTGCTGTGAGGGTGTCACTCTCCATGAAATCTCAATAGACTGCAGCTATTACTCAGCATCTCTGCGCAGGGAGGTGGGAGGTGGGGGGAATGCGCAGAGCCGCTGCTCCCGATAACCCGGCTCCTCTTCCCGTCCGGTGTTGTCACAGCGGGGGGGCTCCTCGCTCGACTGTGACGCCGGCGCCCTCGCCCGATAGGCTGTCCCGTCTCTGGCAGCACGCCACATCCAGGGTGTGGTTTGTCTTTCTCAGAATGTGTCGGTTACAGAGGGCGAGGGGGGGGTGGGGTGGAGGAGGAGGAGGGGGGGGGTTAGCAGGACAGTAATGAGGGAAGCTTTTCCCTAACGAACACAGTGACCCAGTTACCCATAAAGTGAGTTACATCATGCACGCGAACTGTACCTCTACTAAGCACTAGTGTCCCCCCTCCAAGGCAATGTGATTATGTCACAGGTACTCCTGTTATATAACTGTTCTCTCCGAGTCCACTGGGTCAGTAAATAAACAGCTCATCTCTGCTCCTCACCTTCCATCCTCCTCCCATTCATATCTATGAAGCCTCGGCTCCTCGGCTCCTGCACAAACGCTCGGGAGGAACAGAATCCGTGTCCCCGGTGTAAGAGATGCCGTCTGCCGAGCCAAGATCAAATCTCTCTCCCCCCCCTCTGTTTTTTTTACGTGAGCGGCGGCGCAGGAACTCAAGTCGATCACCTCTTCCAACAAGCGCTACCAGCATTTTTCTACGGAGAGCAGATAACATTCCTGGTGTGTCCTCAGGCACGGACAAAACTGCCACGGCGCACACCTGAAACCTCCACCAGAGCCTGCCTGAGGAGGGCTCGAGTAAATAGCTCTGCAGGGTGAGAAGGGAAAGAGTACAGTTTCTGTGTACACATCACAGATCACCTTGAAGTCAACTCGGTTTTTTTCCCCCCGCCTGCACAGCGAGAACCTGAGCAGGAAATATCGTTTCTTTTTTTTTACCGAGCTCAGAACAAAAACAAGGTGCACCTTAAACGTCGCGGAGACTTTTAAAAGCAAACAACCTGACAGAAAGAAAGTAACCGAGTGACCGTAAATCACAGCCCATTAGAGCCGGAGCTACCTGACGTCGGGGCCGGCTTAGTGGCACAGCCAGCTTGGCAACACGAAATGAGAGGGGGCGCGGCGAACTCCACCGGCAGGGCCCGGCGCACGCCTATAATTTCGCTGCATGTTTACAACAGACGATGACCTGGAACCAACCAGGAGCCGGCCTCGCTGCCAGCAGACAACCATTCGCGGGATTTCGGGTAATACGAAAATGACTCCCGGGCCCCTCATCAGCATAAACCACCAGAGCAGACAGGGTTAACTCGAGCGTGCCAGGCCTCTTCATCCGCATGCATCATCACATGCCACAATGATATAAACACGAACATGTGTGCGCGGAACAATAAATAGACATTAAAGCTTCTGCAGCTCCTCCTTTCATTGTTCACCAAAGCAATATTTGTGGGATTTGCTTGTGCAAAAAATACCAACAAAGGCTTACAAAGGTCTGCCGTCTGCAGAGAGACACCGCTTGATCTGAAACACATCTGTGATCACAGCAAACACTCGTGTCTGTTGAATCGATGAAATATTAACCGAGGAGAGACACACAAAAAGTTACAGCGAAGAGTCAGCCTGTCAAAACGTGTTTTCTCAGAAGTACAACTCAAAGGTTGTTACAATCATGGGGGAAAAAAAGTTGCTCCTGCAAGAGTTGGAGTAGGTCGGCTGCTCAGGAGGAGTCGGTCCAGGCCGGACTGTGAGAGAACGGAGCGAGTTTAATGCATTATCATCCTTTGTCTGTGTTTTTGTGTGTGTGTGTGTGTGTCTTGAGAGGGACCTCGCCTGCGGTTGAACAGCCTGCCTCCCCTCGCGGGCCGATACTGTAGCTGTCAGGTTGTGAACAATAGCAGCAGCCTTGCTCCCAGCAGGAGAGGCGCTCCTGTAATGCATTTCAATCAGACGGGCGGCGCGCACTAACCGTAACTCACTCCCCTTCGGTCTCCGCCGCGCGGGGCGAATGACATTCACACCGAGATGTGCAGCGGGGTCGAGTGCGACCAGCTGATTCCTGCACACACTTAGCCATGCATTACTTCATCCCCCCCTGAACTGTTTAAGGGAAAGCAGGGATAGCCTGCCTGCATTGACCAGCTCATCACATTTGCCTCAATTAGTAAGAAAGGGCACTCTCCCTCTCTCGCTGTCTCTCTCCCTCTCTCTCTCTCTCTCTCTCTCTTAGCCTTGAGTGCATGCGAAAAAAATCTGCAGCCTTGATGTGTTGCAGTCAGTCTACTTATCTTCTTGAGAATCTGGTTAACTGGCGACAGGCAGACAGGCTGCGGTCATTAAAGGGTGCTGGCAGTAAAGCAGGTGGGGAGCGGGGGGAGGGGGGGTGGACACCCCCCCCCCCCCCCCCCCCCCCCCCGCCCCCCC
>JAUESF010000080.1:12259845-12281420 GCA_032274765.1 Malacoctenus tetranemus
AAGAAAAATATAGCTCAACAGGGAGCGATGCTGGAAACCCTGCTGTGTGGCAGGTAGACACGTTGACCTCGCCTCTCTCTCTCTCTGTGCAGTTTTCTCTACCTGTTGCTGTGCCAAGGCCGGGCCCCAGCACGAGCAGGAAAACCCCATCTCCACCCTGCTACCTCATCATTGCCACCAGCCACACAGTGCACTCTGTGTAGTAGTGCAGCCAAATATAAAACCACTGGCAGAGATGCTGTGTGTATAACCAGAGGCTGCTGCACCTTTTTCCATGTGGAATCTGGGGTAATTTCACGTTGAAGAAGAAGAGAAAAAAAAAAGTGTCATTAACCACAGTTATTTGACCAAATATAGATGGCATGCATGAATAACTGGGCCTTCATGGCAGCGGGATAGTGCTGCCAGGTGGTGCCACTTATTTTTTAGGACAGACAGTAAAGAGCTTTACAGCCATCTCACAGAATTAGAGGTACCCCAGCAGAACACAAAGGGGGTCCGGACAAAACATCAACCGGACTGTAAAATATGTCATTAGACGCTTTGTCTTTGAGGAATATTGACCCTGTTCCTCCCTGTGACTCCGGTGGGTTTTTCAAATGGCTCTTTTACTCTGACAAGATGGCCTTTTGTAAGACCCGACTGTGGGGGGCACTGAAGGTCTTTTTTTTTTTCTTCCTTCTGCAGCAGAGCCGGGGGCCACCTCTGCTTAGAGATGACAGTCTGCATGACATGACTATAGCAGAGTAATGAGGCCTCGGAACGCCGTGTACTCCACGACCTTGAGACACCTCTTGAGAAAGGAGGCCTGATTTGTTGGACTTTGAGACAAGGAGACAAAGCAAACAAACGAGGGGAGTGAAAAAAAAAATAGGAGAGAGAGAAAGACGATTAGAAACCGACCTGGAAAAGCCTCGAGCTGTTTTCAAATGTCCTTCAAATGCACTCCTGAAGAGTGTTCTTATCTGTTCATCATTGTTACACGACTGCGTCTTTCAGAGCGTGGTGGTAGCAGAAAAAAAACACCCCACCTCCCACACCAGGAGATCAGACAAAAGCCGTCTGGTAACCTTAGACCCCCAAACTGCTGTGAATTCCTCACCATTAAACTCAGCGCTGTATAATCAGTGATTTAAATTCAGTGTGTACTCTTAGGTCTGCTAAATCCTGAGGGCCCTCCGAGGCTGTACTTGAGAGGAGAACTCTGGAACATATATTTAGCCTCTGCTCAAAGGCTGTGGGAGCGACTCCTGGATTCAGATCCGTACACACTTGTATTTTGCTTTCTTCTGTCATGAAAACCACCAATAAATGAAAGTAAGTACAACGTTCCCAGAGTTTCTCACTCCCTTTCAAACATGCGGGTCTGTAATAAAAAAAAATTGCAGCTGATCAAATATGTTCCAAACACATTGCAGTTTTGATAAAAGAAGAAAAATGATAATAAATATACACTTTCATAAATGTATATATGCCTAATCCTAAACATTGCAGTCCAGTAAAACTACTTCTGAGATGCAGAAAAGGGACTTGTGTTGATACAGCTATTGCATAACAAATAAAATACATTTTCCATCAGCGTCTGACGAATCAGAGACGGAGGAACTGCAGAAGCCGGGATGATGAGGCTGTGGGCGTCACGGGAGTCAAGTGAGGACATCTTGTCCCTGGCTCTTTGTCTGGTGTCTATGGCAGTGTTTCCCTCCTCAATTAGACAGTGGTGTTTGGCTGCGATTGACAATGCTGGATCCATGCTCTCTTGTCTCTGCTAGTAGGGGCTGAGGGGAAGCACACTGCCATAGTCTGGCTCTGAGAAAGCACTGCAAGGTTGGCTGAGGCAGCCCGGCTGAACTCAGATGACCCACATTCTGGGACTGTCCAATCAAATACACAGAAGGAGTCATTATTATCGGAATTTATGGGACACAAACCAATGGTGAAGCCAGACGCCCGAGCGTATCCACACAGAGAGGCAGGCGAAAGGAAACGCTTAATAGGCACAGAGACAAGGGCAGGGCTAATACGGAGCAATAAAACTGCACTCAGCCCACATGGTCCGGGCTGGAGGGAAGCACACCGCGTACTGGAGGCTGCCTCTGTGAGAGCGCTGCTGCAAATTTGGCTGAGGCAAGGCAGCTGAAGCGAGATGAGTCATGCTCTGTGACTACCCAACGAGGGGAGCAGAAACCCTCCAACATTATCAGAAATTACAGGACACTAACCACCACAAAGGCAGACATTAAGAAATGACAAGGCTGATGAGGAGGAAGGAGCAGGACGCCATGAACGGACCAAACCACACCGGCACACACTGTACATGAAATCACACCTCTGTCACCGCCTCACTCGGGCACGCGTCTCCTCGTGCACCCACCTACGTCGAATCAGTGCATTATTTCTCCTGCTATTTTTGACATCCTCTGATTCCAAAGCACTGAGCACCGGCTGCAGCTGGTGCATAAAGAGCCTGTGTAAATGTGAGTCTGTAAATGGGAGAGCACAATGCTTGACTGCAGCCTAACAAACACTGACACCACAGAGAAAATGATCACAGAGCTGAGCAGCATCCTCTCCTATTGTCTCATTAATAGGGTTCATTTTTTGGGTGTATGCAGCACTGATGTGCAGTATTTAACAGCGTCAGTGGTGCAGGTGATCCAGACCATGCGAGCCAGACTGAGTGCATCTCCGCAGACAGCCAGGCGAAAACTAATGGAATGCGGTCATTTAAGGATAAGACCATGAAGGGGTTAATTTTGCATTGGAGGACTCAATGTCATGAAAAGTGTCCTGCCTGCATTTCCTTCTCCCTCCTTTCTCTCCCCCCCCCCTTTTCTTGCACGTTTTTTTCAGACATGTGACGTGTCAAGTTCATGCGAGGCGTTTTTACCTCCCCCCTCCCCCTCCCCCTCCCTCCCATGCTCCACACAGATCTGTGTTATTTGCGCTCTGCGTGCATGTGCACGGGCGAATAACGGTGGGAAAAAGGAGGTGTGAGCTGCAGCACACAGATCCGAGGGGAGGCGAGAGGCTCCTCAGTCGAGGCTCAACTAGCTGAGTCTGTTGCTGGCCAGATCAGCTGGCAGTCTGTCTAGCGGGGGTGTGGCACATCACAACAAAGGGCTTTGGGCAGACAGGCGACTGCACAGCGCTTATCAACCCCCCCAAATTTGAGTCGATCTACATCTTTTTCTCCCCACCCCCCCCCCCCTCTCTCTCTCTCTCTCCCCCCTCCCTGTAGTCTGTCCTGCGGAATGCACGACTGGATGTTTGGTCCTTCAGGAAGGTCACGCTCAGCCACTGCTGACCTGAAGCGCATTTGATAGGCGCTCTCCCTCCCTCTCTCTCACCCCCCCGGTACACTCGCAGGATTGATCGCGCAAACTTTTTTCTGCATGCCCACGTTTTTTTTTTCTTCTTCCGCGCACGCTCGGGTTCTGTGGCGCGGCGCGCACACGCTACATGTTCTGTCTGGGGTTTATTTACACCGCGTTGCCGCGAAACGAGCCGAAGTTTACTGTAATTGCTGCTGCTGCTGCAAAAAAAACCTGAAGCGGGAAGGAAACCCGATCTTTGTCATTTTTCTTCTGCGTTTTAGCAGCCGCGGTTTCGGTATGAACGCAGCGTCCGCTGTGCGTGTTATTCTGAACGGGGGGGCGCACAAGGAAAGCCGTGACAAAGCTCTGAGACTTGAGTGGGAGTGGCACTATTCTCGCCCCCCCTCCCCTCCCCTCCCTCCCTCCCTCCCTCCCCTCTCCTCTCCCCAAAAGAAAAAAAAAACATTAAAAACACAGTTCATCCAAGTTCACACAACTTCAAGGCACAATTGGAATGGAGGTGTTTACTGTAAAACACGCGTCCATTATTCTGACTCGGGGTGGAAACGCGACTGTTTCTGACTCCAAACACAGCAGCCATATCTGCCCGCGCGCAGTCACGCTGATGTTTTTCTCAGACAATTCACACTTCGTATTAGAATAAAAAAACCCGTCGCCGGTTTTAAATCATGCCGATCCGTTCTCACATACGCAGGGCAAAACACATCCAGTCATGTTCACCACAAACAATCGCATCCAGCGGAACTGACCTGTGTGTGTCCTTAGGTGGGCTTTGAGGTGGGATGATTTGCCATAAACTTTTTCACAACCTGAATAGTGGCATTTGTGCTTTTTCAGAGGCGATTCTTGCTCAGTCCGACCTCTCGATCTTTTGCCTCTTTGTTTGAGCGAGGGATCGGAGATGGTGGTAGGTGTGGCAGAGTTTCCATCATCTATGAGGTTCGGCATGCTCTCATCCTTTATTTTTGCCTGCTCGGCACCACTGTTGGGAGTCTGCTGGTTAAAATCCGCCAGAATCCGCGCGACCACAAAAAGCGAGGAGTTATCCTTCACCAGGGGCTCTCTGATTTCCTCCCCGTTCTTGGAGGAGGACGGGATCTCTGGTTTAATCTCCCTATTCCCTTTAGGAGCGTGGACAATTGCACGACTGGACATTGAAACAAGGCACTCTGCTGCAAAGTGGTCCATTTTGTCTTTGAAACAGCCCCCTCTGCTTCTGAGTGACATTCAGACAAAAATAAAATCAAATGATGGCGTGTGGAAAAGAAAGTACTTGCTCCGTGGTTCCCTTTGTGTGGTGGTGGTGGTGGTGGTGGTGGAGGAGGAGGAGGAGGAGGAGGAGGTCGTTCTCATCAGAGAGAACTGACTTTATGATCTTACCCGGCTTTCCAATATCATCAACATCCTGCGCGAGAAACGCCTCGGTCAGAGAGAGGGAGAATAAAAAAAATACCACGCAGACAAGCCCCCTCAGAGTGGAGGGGGGGGACCAAAAAAAGGAGGCGAAAACACCAGGTCTTTGTTTAATGCAACGCCACTGCGAGCAGGAACTCTACAAACTTGGATGCGTTAACTCCCATCGCGGCGTCAAACAATCTCCGGCATAGTGCGTGTGTCTCCTGAGCGCCTGTTCCTGCTCGTTGTATCCATGCTGGGGGCGTGTCGACCGGCAGCGCTCGGCAGCAGCGTCACCGGAGCCGCTCATTCATTGGGCGCCGCGTGTCCCCAAATGCACCGAGCAGCACGAGTTACTTGAAAGTTTCACCACAGGTTGCCTCCGCGCATCCAAATCGCGGGTCTCTCCGGCTGCACGCTTATGTATCGCAAGGAAGAGAGAGGGGGAGGAGGAGAGAGACAGAGAGAGGGCGTGGGGGGGTCGTCCGCGGGCACTTCAGAAAATGCAAACTTGAAATGATGCGGCGGCTCCATCCGTGCTGCAATATCGTCATTCACGTTTATTCCTGCAGCGTGTTCAACAAACACACGGGCGGAGTTATAAATAACTATCTGCGGCAACAAAAGAAGAAGCAGCCCAGCAACAGATGGTGGACGACCCCTCGGACGGGCCTGACATCGCTCAGTCTGGCTGACTGGGAGAATGGGTGAAAAAGAACTGCGTGTTCCCAAAGACCCTGGAACAGCCCCCCAGGCATGGACCCCGGAGAGATGTGGGCTCCTGGTTTCCAGAATAATGGAGAAATCAAACACCGAGTGGTTTTATTAGACTCTGTTCTTTCCGTTTAAACCATTTTATCAATAAAAAAGACGTCTTGGCAGAACTTTGAAAGTCTTTCTGTTTTATTCAGGGGGCAAAATGTGATCAGAAACTGTAGGAATGGGGGATTTGTAACTCTGAATGGCAACACAGCTATCTTCTTATCACCATATGTGCAACTGCTTTTGTGCTTATTTTAATTCTACTGATCAATTGTCACACTGTGACACAATCTGAATCATCAAATGAACACAAGTCCTTTTATTTTTCTCACTGTGAGTCAAAGAAGGACAGAAACAGAAATGCTCTCACATGTGTCAGATGGAGAAGTGAGAAGCAGTGAGTTTATTGTCTTGAGGGATCGTTAAAGTGATTTTTTTAATGGATTCCTAATCTTCTGTGATGGAGGTGGCGTTCATCAATCCAATATTTTAATCTCAACAAACCCCAGAACTAGAAGCCACTTGGCTGACTCTGGGCGTGGGAAATCATTGTTGAAGCATCTATGTTGGTGCAATTTCCCCTTTCCACCCTGAACATGCCCTTTTTGTCATTAAGTAACCCGATGAAGTGAATCTTTGAGAGCCCGGGGCGGCGGCTCCCCCGGTTACATATTATCCAGCGACACACCAAGAAAACAACAAAGTGTCAACACCACCCCAAACATTTTACCACCCGCAGGAGGCTGAAAAGGGAAATTCTTTGTTGTTGTTTGTAGAGACAGGTCAAACACTTAAAGCTTCAATATCATTGATACTGAAGGTCCACGTGACTTTGGACACACTTTTAATGTTAAATCAAACATAGCAGAGTAGTTTGAATTCAATCAGCAGCCCAGTTGCATATAAACCTGCTAATTTCAAATTGCGGTCTCATACTCTACTAGATAAGATCGTTTGACGTGTGTGTTGTGACAGTGAAGTCGGGTTGCACCATTTTGGGTTCACAAAGTGGCTCCGAGGAGTTGACCTGCTTTGCGATTATCGCCCATTTTCACGGGGAATTATTCTTCTGAAGCAGCAGCTTGTGCAGTTTTTAGAAGACGCTTGCTTCCTTTCAGCAAACTAGCAATTTACCTCAAAACCCTCCTCTGAGCAACTTTGCGGTCACTGCCAACTGAAACGCAGCCAGCCACCACAGGCAAAGTCTTCTTCGCTTTATCCTCCAGCAAGAGACAAGTGACACCATTACAGAGAGGAAAGAGTCAAGATAGAGAAAAAAAAGGTGCATTATGAGACTTTTGCTGGTGTCAGACAATAAGCTATTTATTGGTGCTACAATAGCAACATCTTCACAAGTTCACTTCCTCCAATCGTGGTCACGATCATAGAATTAGGCCGTGAAGAAGCAATTTCTGAATCTTGTACTTTTTCAGTCAGAAGGCAGCAAATCACACGCTACAAAGTCCTGGCAGAAAACACACACTGGCTGAGGCTATTGATTATAGCAGCGATAGGAACCACTTGTCCGCGTTGACCTTTAGTGCACCCGGATGAACCTGGCTGTGTAAATACGTTCTCAAGCACTGTTTGTCTTGAGGCAGTGACATTTCAGCATGGGAGTAACGTTCTCACTGATCAGGCAACGTTGGGTCTTTGTCTGTTTCTCTTACTTTTTCAGCTACTTCTTGATGAACGCAAACATCAGCCAACAAAGTTGTGCGATAAAAGGCTTTGTATCAAGAAACAGCACGCACACGCTCCACCGACACAGGGTGAGACCTGCTCTCCTGCAGCAGCTGATGCTCTCCTGTGAGAATGAATGCACACTTTCAGCATTGTGCACAAAGCCCCGCACTAGAAAGTTCCCAGTGTTCGGCGTGAGCAAGGCAATGTGGCATTCAGAAGGCCATCTGGCTGTATTATTTTACATATTCTTTCACCACAAAAACGTGGCGTTCTTGTGTTTCACGGGGCGCTCCGGCGATCTTTTCTATTGAGAGCACAGCGAGAGGGTTCGGTTCCTCTTTTTTTGTCGCTGTGTTGAAACTGCAAGTGTTTATCGGCTCCCATTGGGTGTCACGCACAAGAAAAGCCAAACGAGACGATGAGGAAAACCTGCAGCCGACTGTATCTAGACAAGGGGAGCTCCTCTGAAGGTCAGGAGCATCTGTAGAAGTGATCAAGGCTTTTACAAAAAAATCTCACTCTGAGAAAAACACTGGAGTGTCTCTGTGACTGCAGCGATGTGATGATTCAAGAGACCTTTTGTACGTTCCCAAATCCCAACACCAGCCCCCGGTGCACAGTGTCCAAACAGCGCACTGTCTGGCACTGACATAATGTTCTCGGGCAGGAGCCGGGATTTGATTGGCCTCTTCACTTCTGTTTGTAATGGGCGAGATCCTCTTTAAACACGGGACGGCCCGACCACTGTAACAGCGTGGCACACAGGTTGTCGTGTCAAGGCTCTGGGGACAGACAGTAAAACAAGCTGCCCCCCCGCCCCCCGCACCGACTCGCAGACCTGCGGAGGCATCGAACGCCACACGTGTTTTTTTAGTGTGGCGTCTGCGTTTTTATCTGCTCTGGAGCAGGTGCTGACGGCGAGCGCAGGGCACGGACCCCTCTGAGTCTGATCCAGAATGTGGAGCCAAGACAGCAAACCGTCACAAATTATCAGCAGCGTTTATACAAGAAAACAAACATACTTCCAGCGCAAAACTTCCTTTTTGGGTCATGAGAAAGTTTTTGTTTGAGTCATGCCAAAGTTTAAAAGACAACAACAGATAAATATAAACAAGTAAGGCTCGCAATGACAAAACTGGTGTCAGGCTCAGCTTGGTAACTATCGATGTTTAGCAAATGCATGTCGTAAACAGTAATTAACACGAGTCCAGCTGTAGGGTGTGAAAAAAACAACAAAGTTTACCAAGTAATCTGTCAAATTGAGGCACCGGTTTACCCATTTACCCAAACCAAGTTATTCATTAACCCATAGCTTTGCTCTTTTAAGTCCAGCAGTAAAGTTGGGAGGACGCTCATGGCTAATCAAAGGAAAACAAACACGCTCTTATCACACCAGGAGGAGCAGCGATCCAGAGACTGATTTTCTGCCCTTCTTTATCTTATCTGTCATCAACCCCCGAGGTACAAAAAAAAACAGAAAAAAGAGAAAAGAGAGATAACTTCAAGTCGTATTTTCAAGCCAGTGAGCCACCAAGTCACAGATGTGAACCAGAAGGACACTCCGGAGAGCGCAAACCTCCGTCCTCGCCACACATTAGCAATGCACCGCTGGAGCTGCAGCTCACATAACCTCCCAGACAGACAGAGGTAGTAAGCCAGACTGCTAATGACTGTGATAGAGCACGAGATGCGGCGGCAGCACTCGCTGTTATTTCAGTTGTTGTTCGCAAAAGCTTACTCATCTTCTGAGACACGCCAACAGTTGGGCCTCATGACTAATCATGACAAAAAAAAGAGGGGGGCGGCGGGGGGGCGGTTGTAGTTTCACCTGGAAAGAAGAAAGCGAGATTAGTCATGCACAGGTGTCAGAGAGTAAACATGTAAGTGAAACACGTGGAAGTCAACAGGGAGCGCTCCCGCCCCCTGAGCCCGGGCGGAACAATGAGCCACATGCGCGTCGGTTTTCAACAGGGCGCCAGCGAGATGTTGTTGGTCGGTGTTTCCCTTTGTTGACAGGCGATGTACAGTCATGTTCGAATGCAGTTGCCCCATAAAGTGCAGTGAGTCAGTCAGGCGTCGCTGAAGTGGGCAAACAAGTCCAAACTGCACGCCGAAGTAACAAAGAGGAGCGCACGTGCTGTCGAGCAGGATGCACTGGTTAGCGTCTTATTGGGAGCTTATCAAGATTCCTCCATCATAACATGACCACGAGACACACCGGAGACAGGCGTGAACAAAGACCAAACACAATAAAACACTGATAACTTCATGGCATGTGCACAAACAATATTCCATACTTTCTGTTTGTTGTGATACCATCAAAAAAACTTGTTTTTCTGGAAAACACCAAAAACAAAAAGAAAATACTTGTCCCAAGTCAAAGAAATATCTCTGGATCGTTGTCTTCTTAGTTAAAGATTAAAGACGATTTGAGTTCAGTGAGGTCAGAGTCCGGTTTCGCACAAATTATGTCACGTCTCGCAGAAGTTGCAGCTAACAACATTCTCAACATAGTTTTAGCAGCAGTTGTAATTATTTTAAAGGTCTTCAGGTTGAAAGTTGACTGAGGTTGTGTCTGCATGCTTCTTGCTACGCTGCTGTTTGTTTCAGTGTTTGCACTCAGTGAGCTCAATAACATCCTCTGTGAGGTCAACGTGCTCAGTGTTCGCCGCAGCCAGGAGCAGGTTAGCGTAGCACGGCTACACAAAACCATAGCATGAGGCCCAGTTTCACACAAGCTCGGCTTTGGCTGTGTGGTCACAAGGAGGCAAAAACAAAGGAAACACTTTGAGAAGGGGGACGAGAGCGGTCCTGCTCGTTGGAAACGTTGGAACAATGACGTCTTTGAGCCACTCCTAACCTGCGTGCTCATTGTATTTGTTTTGATTGGCTTCATAAGTTGTCCTCTCCACCCACAGGCTCGGCTACTGCATTGCTCATCGATTTCATGTGGACAGAAAACGTTCCTGATGTTGTGTATTGAGGCCTAAATGATCTGCACATCAAAATCACAAGTTTAAACATCATATCAGTTTTTATTTTTCAAAATAAAGAAACTATACATTGTACAATTATACAATTTGCTTGACTACCTTTAACATTTCACATATAACAAAGCTCAGGCAGAATTTTAAGTTCCTTCTAAACTTACACTAAAAGTGCTTTAAAAATAGAGCTACAAAGTGTTGGAAGTGTTTCAGTGTCGCTATAACTGAACATTATATTGTTGTGATTCACATGAACTGTGTTGGAGATTACAGGCTACATTGCAGCTTCGGTTTGTCCTCTGAAGACCTTCTACACATTGTATGCATTCAGACATGTGCATGCTTGTGCAGCTGCGCATGTGGACACATTTAGCCAATGTGCTGTGAGGCGGCGGTGCCGTGCACAAAGACGGTATGTGCAGACAGAGCCGTGACCTGAGAGAGTCAGTCCAAGACAGCTTGTATTGGCGGTGTCACTCAGGTGTTCTCTCTCAGCACCGACCAGTAAACTGAGACGGGGAAAGGAAAACAATGAAGGCCCATGGCATGAAAGGGCACTCAAAGGTTCTCCAGAGGAACCTTGGGAGCTGAGGGTGAGGGGTGGGGATGGCGTGGGGGTGGGGGGGTGGGGTCGCTGTAGACAAGTTCAAAGCAGGGTGGGAGGTGTTGTTAGTAATGGAGTTCAGTTTGGTTGTCATCCTCCCTCTGCCTCTGCCTCAGGCTGTCAGTGTTCAGCTCCACAACAGAGGCACCCTTCTTCACCGCTATGTTAATCCTGCCTGCCTCCCCCGCCTTGGTCCGGCCTCTCCAGCACACCACCACAAAGAACAGAGCGCCGCCCAGCATCTCGGACAGAACATGTTGGATTTTCTGTTGCATAATTTGGAGAGAAGAAGAAGAAGAAGAAGACCACTTTTTTTTTTTCTGTCCCGTGACGCGGGAGCGGCGGCCGTCGTACACGCGGCGCTCTGTGAGGAGCCGTGGGCTGAAGATGGACGTCACTCTCCTGACCTTAGGCTGATGCTGAGCCATGACTATGTACTGCCATCATTGTTCCCTCACGTCCCAGCATGGCGGCTTTGTCCCCCCGACACAATGCAGCTCAAAAGAGCAAAGTGAAGCGGACACAGTTTTGTTTTTTTGCACCCATTTGCTTGTCAGTGGCGCATTGATCACGGCGGTGGCTGGAGAGGGACGTGCCTCGCAGGCACCGGTGTGGGGACCTGCCTCTGAAACGCACCATTCAGCTGGGGTGGTGAGTCTGCAGGCGCTGCATTAACTGGCTGTGCTAATGCTATAGAGGTGGCCATCTCCTTTCTATAGCCATTCAACAGAGGCACTCAAATGCCATCATCCATGAGGAATAACCTGGCCCGATTTCAGTTTATAGAAGAATGTACAGACCACCACAGTGTGTGTGTATGTGTGTGTGTGGGGTGGGGGAAGAAACCCAGTAGGAAACCAGTGAACAAACCAGCTCCACATATCGATGATTTAAAGAAATGTGACGTCGAGGTGCAAGAGGATGAGTCCCCTGAAAGGATCATTTAAATGAGTAAAATGCCAGAGAACAGGGGAGGACTCTGAATAACAATGACGTGGCTCCACGCTGAGATCCTCCAATTATTTATCTGGCAAACATGTCAGAAAAAAAACCCAGCAAAGCAGCACAACTGGTTTCGACTGGAACAGTAACTTTTCTCGGCCGTCGCTGCCAAATAATTTGGTGTCGATCCATTCGAGTGAACGCCGACATGATTTCAGTGAAACGGAGTCTTATCACACGTCGATCAGATCCAGATCGGAGTTTTCCTGGATTGACCTTATTTCACCTTTGTCAGTTGACTTGCTGCAAATGAATTTCCGCTCTCAGTGTTGCTGTTGTGCTTTTTTTTCTCCTTTTGTTTGCACAAACAAACTTGTTAGACAGTCTTGGCCTATAATTTGCAGTGCGCCCCCCCCTCTTTAAATTTTCAATACGGGACAGAGAGAGTTCAAAGGGAAAACAGGATGAATTTCAAAACATACGATTTCCAAAGAGGTTGTGTTACATCACGTGGCTGTTTTGCACCGCTCCGACCGGAGTGCGCTCAGGAGTCACCGGGTTCACATGTGGGCGAGGCTCCACGCGGGCTGTGCAGCGGCGCACAACCCCCGAGCTCGGTGCATGAACCAGCCTGACCGCGGGGATGCTCCGCCGCATGGGGGGAGGGATGCAAGAGGAAACGGTTAACTTGCAGCGTCCCCCTTAAAAAAAAAAAAAAAAAAAAAATAGACGCGGCGCGGTGCGTACGTCGCTCCGTCGCGCGCACCGTAACGGCTCCGTCTACGGGGGGACGCACGCCGGTTTATCCTCGAATGACCCCAATGCTGAAGCGAGAACATCCCGTTCCTGAGATATTAATAGTCCCCCCCTTGCGTCACCTAACTGTGGCGGACCGCTTTGCTAGACACGCAACTGAGCCACAAATTGTGCCAGCAACACATTCTCCTCTAAAGCAAACACGGTTATAAAACAGGTAGTCACTCTCCACCAGCTGTCTGCGCCTGCTCCAGCCAGCGTGATTACCCCCCTTTTTAAGTGTTACACACGCTGTTATTAAGCTGGTGTGAACCCGGCCGATTGCAGCGGCCGAACTTGTGCACATTTGGGAGTTTGGTGTCAAAATGACTGTGAGTTTGTGCATGAACAAAGGGAGTCATGTTGGTCGAACCCCGGCTCCGAAGTCTCATGCATAAATTTCCTCGGCCAACACTTCTGCACCGGAGTGGAGAGCTGGTGTTGATGAGCTGAAAGCCATAGCCTACAATGCACAATAAGCCATATGTTAACGCCGTCCCTTCCCCCCATCCTGGAGCCAAGTGAGGTTACAGCTACAGAGCCTGGCCCCGCATCGCTCCAGAGGGAGGGAGGGAGGCAGGGAGGGAGGGAGGGAGGGAGGTGGGAGGAGAGTTTCTGTTGCTATGTTCACTGGGAGTCTCCTGTCTGGAGGATCTGTGCGCAGACTGACTTGACATCGCAAGTTGTATGTAGGTCAACAATAGTACAACTTTGGCAGCCCCTCAAAACTGACTGGAAGGAGCGCAGCACCCCCGCTGCATGGCAAGTCCTCACCTTTCACTGGTGTGAAGGGGAAAGGTAAGAAGTGGAGACGGCCACTCACAGACCGGCTGAGCCTCAGCCAGTCCTGTCGATCGTGTTT
This sequence comes from Malacoctenus tetranemus, assembly GCA_032274765.1. NCBI lineage: Eukaryota > Metazoa > Chordata > Actinopteri > Blenniiformes > Labrisomidae > Malacoctenus > Malacoctenus tetranemus. The sequence goes on from JAUESF010000080.1 coordinate 12,273,217, forward strand.
ACACCAAGCTTTTTCGTTAGTGCATAGAAATTTGCATCTGCACATCTGCATCCTACACATCTGCAGCTTGCACCTGCAGCTCAAACAAAACATCTTGTAAACAGCAAAACAATGAGAAATAACAGTATTCCTTTAGAAAACAAGGCGTGCAGGGACAGAAAGCCAGCTTACATGAAGGGCTCATACTGTGAACATTGACATGGTAAAGTGTCTTTTTTCCCCACACCTTGAGTTTAAAGTTTTGAACAAATCTGCTGATGAAAACAATGACAGAGAGTAAACAAAGCCCAAGGCGTCATTAAGTCTCTTTCATTTTGAGTGCAAGTGTCAATCACGAGCTATCTTGATGCCTGTTCAGTGGCTTGGTGCAGAATTTCCAAGGTACAGTATGTGCTTTGCTGCAGGGAGTTTCTGTTACGTCAGCATTGTCTCATGCAGGCGTCTACTACCTGTGAGTGTGATGAGCTCCTGAGGAGAAGCTTGTTTATTTAATGGACCAAACAAGACCTTTAAAGCAGAACCGTGCAAGCTGCATCGCTCCAGTGATCATTGCTAAAACAGGATTAGCATAATTAGCATGTGATGCTGCAGAGCCAAAACACGTTGCTTTCCTGCATAAACAGGAAATACTGTATATTGTGATGTTGGAGACAAGACTACATGCAGTTCAGTAGCCACTCTTTGTGGGGAGGTTTCCATTTCAGACCCATCTGATCCCACCAAGCTGAGGAGGGTTCCTCGATATGTGATGAATCTGCAGTAATTGTTCGCTGGACGTTCTCCTGGACTGCACTCGGCGAGCGTTTAGCCTGTCAGCTCAGGTCTTTAAAGATTTGTCTGCTCCCACAGCCCGACCGACCGATTACCTTCGCGTTATTTGCTTAGTCCCCCACCACCATCTGTGTTTCAGATCATCCAAGGCAGTTCTAATTACAGTCACCGGCAAGAGCTCATAGATAATGACAATCGCGCTATGATCAGCAGGATTAGACAGGTGCTTGTCAACTTGCTTTGACTCCAGCTTTTATGGCCCGTCAGGCAAAATGGTCAATCGGCGAGATGAGAGACTCGCTGACCCCTTTGTCTGCTGCTCAGATATGTTAACGGGGTAATTAACCCTTACGATCACACCGCAGTCAGATGTGGGGCGAGCAGACAGCCCTGAAACGTGCCTGTGACAAAGTCAGTTCAGAGTTTTTCCAGCACAGCGTAATTAGTCAATTTCACCTGTTTAATTGTGAAACTGGAAAAACAGTAAGAATTGTAAAGTGTGGGTTTGCAGTTTCTCACATGAACTGCCTGGTGGGCAGCCTGTCCCATGTACAGTGGTTCATCTATTCAGCCATTCACACATACATGCAAGAAGCTGATCACTATTGACATCAATTGGGGTTAAGTGCTGCGCTCAGGTAGGGATTGAACATTCAACCTCCCTAACCTCTCGGTTAAGCCGCTGCCACTTAGCGAGAGGAGCGCAGTTCCTGCCCGCGGTCCAGGCTGTGACACGGCCCATCAGCGGGGTCTTGACCCGGGGTCCACTGATCCTGGGCCAGTGTGATGAGCTGAGATGATGCAGGTTCATAAATCTGGATTGAAAAAACCCCACAAACTAACAAGACGCATCACACTGGTCAAAAGGTTATTTTTACCTAAAACTTTTTTAGATTTCAGTCGCCTGCACAAGATAAAGGTTACTAAGGAAAAATAATGGTTCTTAGTCACACACTCCTCCTCCAGCAACAGTGTGAGCAGCAAGGTACTCACACACCAGTAAGAGCAACCTCTATTCAGTGCTTTGCCCAAGAGACACTTTAACATATGGAGGGGGATCGAACTGCCAAACTTTGATGTCGGGAGAAGATCCGTTTCACGTGCCGAGCCGCAGCTGCCTCTGTGAATTGTAGAAGACTAATCTGTGTGTTTTATCTGTGTGTTTTCACTAAGTCAGCACACTAACCTACTTTCTCTGTGGTCTGGCACTGAGGACCCAGAATACAGGTCTAGACTGCCGCTGATTCTGATGTTTAGTCAGCCGAGATTGTGACAAAATTAGACCTCCTGGCTCACGCCAGACAATGCTGCTTCTGTATGATCCCGTAATAGAAACGCTGCCGTGGATTATGAAGAGCCACTGTGGCATTAACAGGAGACTCCGGCTCATGTGAAGCACCGAAAATATTGACTGTTTTTGGCGCGTCGCCCTTGGCGATCCCACGCGCTGCATTTGGGCCGAGGAGGTAAATGTAAACAGGTCCGGCAGCAAGTATTGATTGTGCCTGTTTACATCCAGGTCTGACGCTCTTTCTCATGCAATAAACTGTGGTTTTGGTGTGACGCACGCGCGGCCGTGTCATGTGGCTTCGGTTCCTGGTGCATAGCGCGCTGATCAGCACTTCTTTGTGTCTGTAAAGCAGTCTGTTCCCATGGTGCATCCCCGCAGTGTTATTGCTGTTTGGGTCTTTGTTTGATTGCGTCCATGTCGGCCTCTCAGAGGGTCAGGGAAAGTGTGCGAGGAAATAAGGCTTTTTTAAAGAACGAATCGCACATCTGGTTGTTTGGATTCGGTCCCGACGAGCCGATGTTGGACGTTTACGCAGCTGAGCAGCAGGATACGACACCCCCTCCTCCAGTGAGATAAGATCCGCTCCTCTGCTCCCAGGGAGAGTTCAGACACTGCAGCAACAAACACGGAGCTTTACCACACCGCGGCCATCAGCAGAGCGAGCCTCCGTTCAGCTTTTTTCTCTCTCTGTGACAGACTGAAATTATGTCAGTTGTTGCAGGAACTTCCTGCAGGTTGAGAGAGCTGTTGTTCAACAGGCTCGCCGCAGCATATGGATTCCCTGTTAACCTTTGTGTGGGCCCCAGGTCAATCCCTGACATTCCTAATGCCCGCATGGACTCACAGAGGAACTCAATAGAGACGTGCACGCCGGCTCGGGGATTCGTGAAAACGCCTCTCTCCTGGGGGACGGATTTCTAGGAACAGTTTTTCCTTTTTTTTTTTTGTGTTGCTCTTGCGGTGTGCAGCGAGCCGGCCTGCCAGCAGAAGCACAGAGCCGGGTGTGCACCGGCAGTGAAGATGTCAGCCGCGAGCAGACCTACAGTCTGCCACGCCTCCTCCCCCGTCCACTTCCCCTAAAATCCATTTTGTGCTGACAGGAGAGCCGAGACACAGACCACTCAGAGCCGGCTGATAAGAGGAGATTTCATTGTCACTGCTCATGTCAATACAGCAAAAATATACCCAAGAATGTAAAACGATTGTGTTTCCCGTCCTCTCTGCTCTTGTTTTTTGCGGGTTCGACCAAAGTCTGATGCCGCAGCGGAACCAAAGGACGGAGTAAAGTCAAAACAACAGAGCAGCTGTAGCACAAGTCATCACAAAGCAGCATGTTTGTGCACTTTGCCACCGGAGTTTCTTTTCTTCTTACACCAGGCAGCACTTTAGTGCTTATGAATTCAACTTTTTACGGTTAAGAGTCAATTTTCAATCATGAAAAGTTACTTGCTTGTTTCCTAACTGGGAAATTATTGGTATTGTTTGCCTGGAATTAAAAACTGGTGCAGTTTTGGTCCTCAGGACTCCAGTCCATGCCCGTCAACTGTCTCCTTCCAGTCCGTTTGAGACATACAAATGGAGTTTTCATGTTGTGCTTAATAAGAGGTTATTATGCCATGAACACAAAGAGCACGGGGAAACATGTCTTGACATGATCCACTTGTAACCAACCACTAAAGACCATTTCCTGGCCCGGAGCTGGTGCAGACTGATGTGTCTGTAGAAACAGTCAAAGCGTCTGCACACATGCAATCAAGAGCGTGTCGTGTCGTCTCCCTCTTCACATGTAATCTTGTTTTATTCCATGTATTTATCTAAGTGTGCGCATGTTATCCGCCGGGCGTGTTCCTCCTCCTCCTCCTCCTCCTCCTCCTTCTGCCCTGCAGTGCTGAGGGACTCAACACACCTGAAGCGCCCAGGTCTCAGGTGAGGGTGTAGCCAGTTTCCTTGGCAACTGAGGCAAACACAGGCGGTTCACTGAGTCAAAAAACACACAAGTTTTATTGTTTTGTTATTGTAGGCCACTGTAGATCATCTGGTGAAAAAAAAGGGAAAGAAAACCCCCCAGTGTGGACACAAACAAAACACGAGGCAAATGTCCTTTTGTTTGGTGTTTTATCCCCGCAGGTCCCTGCAGCACTCCTGCTCCCTACATTTAAATATTTGGCTTTCTTTACCAGAGGCCCTGCCTGTAAGCGCTCCAGCAGGAACAAAGGAGGACTTCCACGCCACAGCTGAACCAAACGCTGAAACGCGTCCTCTTCCTAGAACCTCCACGCCGTCCAGAGAATCACATGTGGAAGTCGTTTCAGCCTAACCTGCTTTCCAGCTGTTGGCGTCGCGCCATCTGTCTCGAATGATGAGATTAGTCACACAAGACATTTACAAATTAACAAGTTAAACAACTCAAGGTAAATTGAGCTTGATGCAAAGCAGGAGACGAGAAACCCGCAGCAACAAAAAGACGGCGTCAAGTGAACAAAAGTTTCTCTCCTCTTTGTGTGTTTCTGTTTGTTCTCTAACGTACGAATGACCTCTGAGACAACCTGACAGAATTACTGTAAAGCACAAAGCCTTTCTTACAAGCAACTCTGCGACCCTCTGGTTTCAGTTATGTATACGGCCCTTGCTCGTAAATAAAGATTGGAGCGCCCCCCTGTGGCTGGAAGTAGGACCGCGTGGACGCGTGGTGTGGGGATTTGTGTCTAGCAGACAGGGCTCGTGTAGTACACGGTGTACTCCAAGGTGATGCACTGCTGCTATTGTCTAACTTACTGAAAGCTGTGAAAATGTCTCAGCGATACAGAAGAGCTGAGGCGGAGTGAACAGGCTGGCGCGGGAGCGAGCGTGAGCCTCGAAGGCACTTTATTCATCTCAACTTTGAATGACTTGAAGAGCTGCAGTGCGGCTCCTTTGTCTTCCTCTACACACACTGAGTGCAATTACAAAAAACACTGTCAACATGTGCTGACGTCAGACGTCTGATATCACCTCTGCTGCTCCTCTTGCAGCAGGAACACGGTGGATGCAGTGCACATTTATTTGTGTCACATTTAGCATCTGAATCAGGTGAAATGGAACTATGAGAGGGAACATGTGTGATTCCTCCTCCTCTCTCCTCCTACCTCTCCTCATCTCTCTGCTCGCCTCGTGTTGCACTCCAGACTTGTCCTCGAATAACCTCCGATCAGAGCTGTGTATCGGCACTCGACTCTTGGGCCTGAATGTGAAATTTCTCACATCTAGTTTCTTTTGAAAGCTCCAGAATCTTCTGTTAGACATTTCATATTGCTGAAGTGTGTCGTGTATTAAAGCCCCCCCAAAAAAACCTGATATAAAGGTGACGTGCTGCTTTGTTTAAGCTTATGCAAAGATACTGATCACTCCCCAATCATGTACTTTGATCCCAACACAGTTTTTGAGTCTGTACTCCTTTGTCCTTTTGCTTCACTTGGTGCTCCACATCCTCCCAGAGACAAATAATCTCCCCGACTGACCAATGCAAAGCCACCAACAGATGATAAAGCTCATTTGCGTCTGCTTACGAGGAGAAATTACGCATTATCCATTCTTAGAAGGAGACAACACTGACACGCATGGCTGCCATGGAGGGAGGAGAAGATGACCGTCCATTCATGGCTGCTGGTTTTGTGAATCGACACGACCCTGACGGGACCGGGAATCGAAGAAACCGTCCCTGTTTCTTCACCGATCACAACAGGTATCGTCATTCCATCAGGCTCTACAGTGACTCAGCACTGCAGGGATGTTGTGCTGGAGATCGGCTGATTGGTTCTCTTCCAGCGTTGATTGATCAAGGTTCTGCAGCTTTATTGTATCTTGAGTTCCAACGAGACTTTCTCTGAAATCCTGTCTCAGTGACAGTGTTTCAGCACTGATCTGATCAGCTTGCCGACATATTTAAGTCTAATATAATTTGAGGTTTTGCTACAGAAACAGTTGGATGATGGAAACTTGGTGATCAATTGGAAATGCAACACTTTAGCTCTCCCTCGACTGTTCACGTTGTTATCCAGCAGAGGGTGTTGCTGCATATCTAACACATGCACCAGAACCAAAACTCAGCCACAGCTGCTGGTAAAGAGCCATTCAGTTCACTGGAGTGTGCTGGATCAGAGAAACACTCAAAGCACGCCAGGTCGAGGGTCTCCAGATGTACGGGTGTAAATTTCTGATCGTGGTCTGAGGCAGCGCGCGGCACATGTGTTCACGTTTCACCCAAATATTCAGTGATGTGCTGCCAACCTTCATTCCTTTGCTGTGTGCAGCCTCCTGCAACGTTTCCTCTACAGAAGTTGAATGATTCAAATACTCGAACTCCGATACCTCAGCGTACCGACTTATCTCTTACTGAACACAATACTGATTTAAAAAGTAACGATGACTTTGCAAAATGTTTTCTCTGATTGTGTTGAGAAACTATGTGTCATTCATCTTCGTTGTCAGGCGAGAGGAAGTCTTATTTTCTACATCGTTTTGTGCAATTACGCAACAGGTCAAACCCTCCACAACACTTAGTGAGATGCTGCTTTGCGTCTGTCTGGCACAGTTACTCTATGTAAAGCAAACTCTTGCTCACAAAGCTAATGCAATAAAAGCTGCAGGTCATTCATTCAGCTCGTCTGGCAGAGAGACCAAACTCTAAAGGCCACAGTAAGATTTTTTTTTACCTCGTAAAGAGGAGAGTTTGTGTCTAAATGGGAATATTTCTGACGTGTCGGGGCCAGAAACCGGCCTCACGCAGCTTCATTGTTCCCTGCGTATTAATTTGTTGCCTTTCCATGCAGCCCTGTCTGTGCTTAGTTATCTGTTTGCCCTCCTGATGGGACTCCTGAGTCCAACCTGTCAGACTCACTGAGTCTCATGTGGAGGGGCAACCTTTGGCTATCTGCCGGCTAACTTTAGCCTCACAGCTTGCATGGTCTCTCTAAGCCTTTTTTGGGGTTGTGGTGTGCCAAAGTAGATTTACCTTCAATAACCATTTATTAAATCTCCATCCATTAGACTGTGAGGCTTCATAAGAGCCGGCTGCATTAAGCCTGATTATGGGATGCTCTGCAGAGGAAAAGGGTCTATGTGTCAAGTGTGTCATCGAGTGATTTATATCCCTGCCTGCAGATCTCTGTCTTGTCAGTTGGGAGAGAGCCACCGAGGGAGAGGAGAGACGCAGCGGATCCCACTTTGGTGATGAAGCCCACCAACTTCTGAGGTGCGAGTGCCGGCAGCGGCTGCCATGCCTCGGTTCTGTCGCCGCTCTCCAGGGTTTTCGGGCTCCTCGTGCAGACGTGGCCGCTGAACTCTGACCCGTCGTCGCTCCCCGGGAATCCCCCCCGGCCCCCCGGCCGCCTCTTCGGTCAGGTCTTCAGCATGGACCCAAAGGGCCCCGGTTCCACCTTCAAGAGATCCTCCCTCAAACGCAGCACATCTGGCTCGCAGAAGGTAAGGAGACGCCTCCGGGCAAGAAAGTCACATTCAACAGGTGATTCATTTCTCCTCCAATCTGCTCAGATTCAGTATTTCACTCAAATGACTTGTTTTTGACTCTTTCGTGAATATAAAATAACTTATTTCTATGATGTGTTTAATGTCTCTTGTTATGCAACGTAACGAATAACAGTAACGTGTCTTGTGTGAACATTTGATGTCCACGCACACCATGAGCCCTCAGATTACTTGTGCAGCACAGCACGTCACATGAAAGTCTGACCATGAGCTGGTCCGAGCCCACGTTGACCAATCGTTACGGAGCTTTTGTGTTCGACACGAAGGCACGCACGACTCGGGGCTGCTGGTTGTATACTGGCGAGCACATGGTCTGCCCTGCCAGCCCTTCAAAGTTACTGCTAAGTGGTGTTTAAAGCTGAGCAGCCACTCGCTCCAGTACAGCACTTTAATCCTTCATAATGGCCCAATGTGGACGACCACGTCCACGGCAGATTAGAGGACTTTTATATCTTTCTAAAGTCTGCTTTCATGTGATTAACACACTCGTTAACATGTCCTTGAAAGCGAGGAAGACGTCATATTTTAATATGTCCGTGCAGATTTTATGTTCCCCACCAGCCACCAGTGTGTCCCTGCATCAGGGGACGGACTAACCCAGCTCACACTGGTGATGCAG
>JAUESF010000080.1:12316125-12326238 GCA_032274765.1 Malacoctenus tetranemus
TTTTTGTTTTCACTCTTGTTGTGCTTACATTCGCTGCTTCAAATATCTTCATAACCGCAGCAGAGATCTCCGGTCCGATTCCATCACCAGGGATTAAAGTTACAGTTTTCATCTGACAGAAACAAATGCAAAGGATTAAAAAATATATACATAGACGTGGTATGGTCTGATTTAAATTCAAGCATCAAGCATATGTAGGAAAAAAATGAAGGACAAAGAAATACATACCCCACGGACGAAAGTTCTTGACTGAGATGTGTCATTCTTAAAAGCACCGACTACACGCGACACCTAACCATCAAGAAAGGTAAAAACACATCAAACATCACTCATGATCCCATAAAACACTTCTTCTGTTACACACCAGTAACATTTATAATGGTAATTGTGATGAACATGTCTGATAGAAACAAAAAATGGCAGACACATAGAAAGCTGTTTATGAAGTAACGGTAAGTAAGTTGTATGTTAGTTTAGGCAGTGATTTAACCTTGGTTGTAAACTTAATTGACAAAAAGGGAAGTATACCAGTGTGGGCAACAATGACCACAAGAACTGAAGAAGCAGTCTGACGTATAACAAGTGACTAGCTATGTTGAGAAACCTAATGTTTCCATGAACCATGTTCTGAGGCCCCCAGCCTTGCAGTTTTAGACCTCTCCCTGCTCTAAGTCATCTGGTTTAAATAGACAAAGTCTGACCAACAGCGATGATATTCGATACTGTGTTTGAGCAGGAAGGAATCTAAAAATCCACGCAAGGCTCGTCAAATGAAATGCAAACAATGCAGAAGTGCGAAAGCAAAGAGGTTGTGACTCGAAAAACACGGGAGTACACAAAGCTTATCTCAAAGTTGAATACAGTAGCGGTACTACAAAGGGAGCCAGCTAGCGCTTTCTAACGCAGCAAGGAGAGTCAGCGTTCAAAGGGTTTCACATAAGCTTAACTTACTTCCTGTGGTTTGATTTTATCCTTGTCACTGATCGATAAACCCAATTTTCTTAGCAGATTAACAATCTGTAGATGATAGACATTTGGTGCCATAATGTAGCTTTAATGGAACAAGGTTCAGCTCAATCAAAAATGGTCATTACAGTGCAATAATACATGGGTTAAATCAAGAAGTTAGCTAGGCAGCTAGCACGATAGCGTTCAGGTGTCAGGTTGCTATAGTAACTACAAGCCAGTAGCCTGAGCGTAAGCGCCTAGCTTATTCATTAGCATCGGGCTGTGTCCAGTATGCCTGCATGCACCTTTCAACTGAGTGAACGACAGTCGCGGTTTCTAACGTAGCATAACACACCTAAACCACCTGACGCGCATTTGATTGAACAGTTAGTAAGGTTGAGCAGAGGTTTACGCGTACATACCGCTGACCTCCACGCCATCCCTGCTATCCTGCACTAGCCAAGGTCGATACTGCAGCACCGCTAGTCAAGCAAGCTGGGCTTACAGAACGGATATCCGGTCTACGACATTCATCTTTTCGAAGTAAGGTCACGTTGAAATAGGCTTACTCGTCAGGCACCGTTAAAATCGTGGCAATGCCAATTACTTTGTCACGGTCACATGTAAATATCCAAATCGACAGTGTTTTGCGATTTTGTGCATTTGTGCTTCTTGCATTGCAATTCGTAAGTAAAGGCGTTGCTCTTATTCTGGAGGTGTGTGGGAAAGTAGCGCTATTCTAAATATTTAATTATAACCACTGTGCTGTGTGAAATACCAGATAATAAATGACTATAGGCTCATCAGAAGAAAACGATAACTCTTATTTATAGAATAAATTGGCTGGAAAGTGTGAATTCACGCATTGTATCTCTGTACAGTGATGAGTGCAAGGCGACTATTCACCGCGAGATGGCGCCAGCGGACCGACTAAATCGTGCAAGTTGACCGTGGAAAATGTTGAGTACTGTACCTTCACCTTGAACATGTCTTTATCTTGCTAGCTTTTTGCTTTATTCCTAATAAAACAATATTTTGACATTTAATCACAAGTGTAAGGTGATTGATGTAAGTGGTGTTCATGAGTGCACATTTTCTTTCACGGTCAGTGGCTTTTAAGATTTCATGACGAATTGTGTGAAAAATCTAAAAGGATTAAAGATACACAACACTTGTTAAGCTTGGTAAGCACTGTATTTTCTGCAAGTCGGATTCACACATAATAAACTTTATGGTATAAAACAAGTAGAAACAGCGGAAACAATCATTCAATCACTTGTTTTGCAAAAAATCCAACATACCAAGAAAGCACACGGCATGATTCACATGAACTTCTCCAAATTATTGAGCAATGCAAAAATGGAGAGAAAGCTCTTGATCACTGAAAACTCATAGAAACTCTTAAGCAGCATAGCTCTTAGCATAAATGCAAGCTACATGGTACAAAATGCACACTGTGCAAGTAAAGACATCTTTGAACCAAACTGAGGGCTGTCAGTATGGGTAAAGGTTTTTAAACCACCTACATGTTTCGGCCAGTACAGAATGCATAGGATGCGTACGGTTTCAACAAACGCTAAACACGGCAACACACGCGCACGTGTGTCCGGCAATATTAGTTATCAAGCATTTGGATACAATGTGGTCATTTAAAAAGCCTACAGTACATTAGTCATGGTATAACTTACAACGAAGAAGTTGCTAAAATATTGCACAAAAAAATAAAACTGCTGAGGAGAGCCCGACTCAGATGGCAAATTGCTTTGGCTGCTTCTTCAGGCTCATGGATCGCTCAGTCTGAGAAATCACATGGGTGGCTCGGTTGTTGAGGAGGCGGCATTCATGTAGTACATCTGCACCAAGAACAATGTGGGACATGAACATTACAAAATACCAGACGGCGAAGTAAAGCACAGTTGAGCTCACAGCATGTTTGAATGTGTGTGAAATTAAAACCACATGCTCAGAGAGGACTCTCACCATTAAACTGTTTGTAGGCTTCGTCAACAATGGCGTTGCTGGATCTCTTTATCTCCCAGTAATTATCCTCCACCCACGGTTTGCAATCAGGATGTTCAATAAGTTGGCCGTTCTTGTAAACACCAGCTAGTCATGCAGGACATACAAACAATGAGAAAATACAAAACCGAGCTGAAACGTGACAAAATTTCACAGACAAATTTTTTGAACTAACTACCTCAGTTAAGCTTTGTGTGCGTGCATTCATTATTCAATGAGAATTAACAATAACTTTATCTGATTAAAGGCATCAGTTAAGATACTGGATGTGCTACATCGCTGGACAAGTTTTTAAAAAACATCCTACCTTTGATGGTCTCATCGATATCTTTGCATAACTGGTATAAATCACTCCCACGTCCAACAATCCTCTCACCTTTGGTCAAAACAGATCAGAACAATGAAAAACCTCAAATAAACAGGGAAACCTTGAAAGTCTACCCGGAGGATGAAGAGCACAACAACACTTACCATCCAGCACCTTGATGTGGGGGAACATCTCAAGAACCACAGTTCTGTATGAAGCGTTCCTGCAGACTGACCAGACAGAAGAAAAAAAAACACAATCCACATTTGCTCAGTGATTTTTTATCAGCTTGAAAGCTTGAAGTTAAGATAAAGTCTGTATCAAAAACCAGGGTTGGAGTAATTGTAGGTGTTGTCTTTAAAACGGATGTTTTCTAGTTTCCTCAAAGAAGCAAGGCAGTGGAGGTTCTCCATGCTGTTGGAAAATAGAAACACTCTCAGAATTAGTTTGAAAAAAACCCTGATTACCATATTGTTGAAGACATATACATGTTCTTGTTCATCTATGGCAAAAATTTCAATCGGACCTACCAGGATATGATGTTACCAGCCACATTTAGGTTCTGTAAACTGTCACAGTTGCGCAGAGGCTCTGCGGACACAAGAGCAGTGGTGAACGTAAGAGAACGTAACCCTTCTATTTAGACCAACCATTTAAAAAGAAACAAAGGATGATAAAACACACCTAGATTAGAGACCCTGTTGGCAGACAGGTTGAGTACGGACAGAAGCCTCAGAGATGACAGAGGAGCTAAATTTGTGATGTTGTTTCCAGAGAGGTCCAGTCTCTCTAGATTCATACATTCTCCAATGCAGCCAAGATCATGAATACCTGCAAAACACACAATTTGAAGATAAAAAACCACGATGCATTTACACCAGTCTTGCATTCAAATGACCAATCACTTCATCTTACCTAGACTTCTCAATTTGAGAAAGAGTATGGACTCCAAATCAAACTCTCCTGTGCGGGACTTGAGCAGCGTGGATGTTATCTTCTCGCAGTCGGCGTCTGAAAGAATCACAGTGGCACGACTGCCGCATCAAAAGGAAGCATATTTACTTTCCTAATCCCAAAGTAAATAACCTCAGACTGCATATTTGTGAGTCAGCACAGGCGGAAAGAAAACGCTGGGAGCGCCGTGTCTGCTCTGCTTACAGAGGAACAAAGCAAACAGCCCGTGCAGTCATCTCCAAATAGGGAACGAGGACTGATGCAGCCCATGAATTTCGTCTCTGGCAGCTCGCTGGGCTTCTGCTCTGCCAGCTCCAGAGGCACGGGGTCACAGACAGGCAGCTGTGCCGCTCTGTGCTGTTGTTGGAAGGTATTATCACGCCAGTTGCACGCATGAATAGGGACTGAAGGAGTTATATTTGGTTTGAATTTCCTCAGGCAATGTCAGGAATACAAATGGATGCTGCTGCACGAGCCTGGCCAGATGAAGCCATCACCCCTCCTTCAGGGAAAAAAGGGAACAAATCTGGATAATGTTAAATAATGAGTCTGTGTTTTGTTTCATGTGTGTTTATCATCAGATTTAAAGCACACAGGTTTAGAATGCTCACTCCAGCGTTACGTGTGCACTGAGGCAGGACTGCCGAGTGTAACGACCGCACCATGTAAAGAAACGATGAGGAGGAGGGAGAGCAGTGAACCAGGCGGATCTGTTCCACTGCACCGGCCGATTTTAAAGTGTTTAGTTTCGCCTTAGAAGAGCGTAAACTGTCGTTAGCTCGTGCCCGGTTGCTACGGGTCTGCCGCCGCTAGCTGTGAGCGTCGCCTTCAGAGAGACGGCGGCTGCGTGAATTCACGGGCAGGGGGGATGAAAGTGGGTGGGCTATTAAAATGAAATGGAAATTGTTGCCCCCGTTCCCCCCGTTCGCGATGACACAGACACACACACATATTATATAACAAACAACATCTTGGTAGCTCCCCACGGCTAGCTAGCCGACGTACGCTGCTAGTGGCTAACGGAGCGTGCGTAGCAACAAGCTATCCGTCACTCAACTTACCTTGATCCTTCTCCCGCTTGGACTCCATTCTGCCCAAGTTTCGCGACCCTAAAGCTGCCAAAACGGCGACAGAGGAGCGGGAAAACAATGTTTAAGAAATGCAGCTGGAAGGCAACGGAGCGGTGATTCGGGGGAGGTGTGAAATTATCATCTGTCCCGGGGTGCAGTGAGGACGCGCTCACTGTACCGCTGCTGCTGCTGCTGCAACAGCAACAGCAAGCAGGTGGATGAGACGGACCTCAGCCTCCCGCAGTCCGGCGGAGGATCAGGGAGCGGGGAGGGAGGGTGCGTGTCCCGGGGGGGGGAAGGAAACGCAGCCGGGCATGTATATGGTTCAGTGCTTCTGAGACGCCGCCGCCATGCAACAGGTCCTCTGGGTCAATCTAAAGTTTTAGATTTGGCAAAGTCTGAAGGATCTGATCGACTGTTTGCAGCTCAACTGCATCAAAGCACTTGCTCAACTCATTAAAGGAGCCCAAATGACAACTGCTGTGGAAACTTATAAAAACGAATATATACATCCATGTAAATATGTGTATATATATATTCGTTATTCGTTACACGAATATTCGTTATATATTTGCTACATATTCGTTATTCGTATTCATATATGAGCCACCACACACTTGAGTGCAACTTTACTGTGAAATTGAGTTAGGGGGGATTCAGTGAGTGGGCGGCAGGGTGGTCCAGTGGCTGGCGCTGCCCACTCACAGCCTGGTGGTCCTGGGTTGGCAGCAGTCTGTGAGGTCTGCACATCAAGGTGCAGTCTGTGGGGTTGTCTGGGAGGTTGCTCCTGTTTCCTTTGACTGTCTCTTCAACATGTAGGATGAGGTCAATCAGTAACTCTGAGCCGTCCATGTGTGACACAGAGTGCCTCATTTGCCATGTGATGGATTGATGAGCTGTCAGGGTTTGCTACATTTTATACCAAAAAAACGAAATAAGAAAGGAGACAGGGTTTGTACTGTATTGAAACAGTACAAATTCAAATGTCAATCTTACATATTATTATTATTATTATTATTATTATTATTATTATTATTATTATTATTATTATTATTATTATTATTATTATTGATTACAGTTTGTCTTTTCACGTTAAAAGGCCACCAAGTGCAGTTGCATCACCTTGACCAGCAGCCCGCGGTGGTCTTTATTTATTTATTTGCCGGAGGTCTCATTGGCTTGTCTGCATGCTTGAGGAGAGGCGGATCAGTTTGCGCTCCTTGGGGTCCGCAGACGACAACATCCGCACGCTGGCTCCTGGATGCCTGCGCACCGTTGCTCCACTTTTCGCTCGAAGACATGCCTCATCACCTTCATCACCGTCACCTCTCTGCGCTCTGCCGCCATGGCGGACATCTGGGCGGACAACAGTAACGTTATTTTTTGAACAGTTTCAGCGACATCAAGTCACCCCGAGCGGAGAGTTTGGCTCCGCGGACGCACTAAATGCCTCTCATTGAGAAAAGGCTTCGGACGTTCACTGGTGGGAATGTGTGCAAGCAGCAGAGCAGTCGGTCAAGATGGGTAACAAGCAGACCATATTTACCGACGAGCAACTTGACGCTTACCAGGTGAGCCTGCAGGCTGTGTGGTCTCATCCAGCGCCGGCGGGAGAAACCAGCAGACACCCTTCACTCTCATTCATTCACATCGCGACACTTTGTCTTGAGCTGATTACAAAATCTGAAGAGAGCATGTGTCTGAGTCTGTGCAAAAGTTAGAAAGAACAGTCTGTTTAGTTATGTGTAATGTTTTATTTCCTAAGTTTTGTCAATGTTTACAAGACCTCAGTGATTTTTTTCCCCCTTAGTCACTGATATTATTGATATTTAACTCCTATTCATGCTTCAGTTCTGCTTTTTATATTTCTTACATAAGAGACAAAACAAATTCCTTTTGTTTCAGTTTGCATCATGATTTCTGTTCGACCTCATTCAACGGTGGACACGCTGTCCTGGACTTTCTCTCCGTTTGTTTGATGGTGAATGTAATTCCTCCGAAGTGTCATCAGTTATGACTGGACTCTTTAAATATTGACACTGGTCCTGATAGGTGAGAGTAGCAAAAGGGTTTGATTTCACGGTGAACCAGAGGATCTGGTGTACTGAAGATCTGACCTTTTGCTCTCTGGAACAAGTCGCCGGTTTATTTCTCATGAAGAAAGGCATCTTCATGTGCACAGGTTTATCTCGTGATTAGGTGTGGAGCTCAATAATTGATGCCAAGCCAGCGTGATATGCTGTGAAACTCTACTCTCGGGACACACTTTAGTTCTCAAGAGCCTCTCTTGTTACTCCGGCTCCTCCTTGAATACTGTTGCTTTCTGCTCGTTTTAAAGTTGACTGATCGATTTTACATCCAACTTTCTGTTCTGAACATCAAGTGTTAGCTGTGACAACAAGCTAATCTCTATCAAACTGAGCTTGAGTGGTTTGGTCACTCAATAACTGATGTATAACTTTAGAAAAAGAGTAAAAAAAATGACATTGTTGTGTGAATTAATCAAAAGTTGGTGGTTAATTTAGTTTTTGAGGTATTGCGCTAAATATTTAAACATTTTCAGTGTGTTTCTTCTGCCCTGAATGGAAGTGACGCAGATAATAAAGTACAGGAGGTCTCTGGAAAGCCTGTGTTTTGCTGTATAAGTCACACTGTGTCGTCGCTTAGCAGCCTGCCCGTCGCTTCTTACACCCAGCAGCACCGTGCAGACAGAATGGACACAAAAGAGGAGCGTAAATTGAGGTGCCTCCATCGGGGCGGTTGGATAATGCGTGTGCCAACACACGCATGTCAGACAACGGCAGATCATGTTCCCCCCGTGTACTCACACACATCATCGTTTAGGAGAAACCAGACACCCCGCACGGCGCTTTACAGTAACACCGGTCCACATGACTTCAGAGAAAATGTATTGGTTCAATGACTCACATACGTGTCATCCACTCTGTCTTTTCGAGAAACTATGACACTTTTATCGTCTACCTGAACATAAATGGTGCATATAACGTCTGATTTGTGGTTTTCAAGTGTTCTTTTTTTCTTCTGATTGCAGGATTGTACTTTTTTCACTCGGAAGGAAATTCTGCGGTAAGAGGCCGTTTTATTTTGCCTTTTTAATACGTGCAGAAACATTCACAACCTGCTGCCTGAATGTGGCGCTCATTACAGTATGGAGACAATGTCTGCTGGTAGTCTGCTTTCGATGGGACTTGTAGCTTTACATGTTGGTCCAAAACCTTTTCTGTTGACATGTGGTATCTTATCGAGTTAACTTCTGGACAGGGTCCCTCACATGTGTGTATGCAAACTGCTGCACACCTGATTCAAACACACTTTGGTATAACTTCAGGTGACACATTGATTTTAAACTGTGATCAGAAATCTAGGGTCCACTAGAGAAGGAGATCTTGGGGGCGGGTTCCAGCAGGCCATAAACTGAGGTTTACAAGTTTCTGAGAGTTGTTTATTTTCAGCCTTCTAATCTCTAATATCTTTAATGTCATCAAACATTAAAGACATTTTTTTTAGTGAGAATAAAAACTGCGAAACAACCTCAATTCTACAATATTGGACAGTGAAGTGTCGTGTTTCTACTCTTCATTTTTCTTTCTTTCCAACCACTCTTTGAGCACTTTTTTCCATCTTCTCTTTCCCTTTCGTAACATATTTGTGCATTCACCTGTTCCTACTCAGTGATATTGAATTGACTTTGATTCCCCGGCTCACAGCGGATTGGAAACAAAATTGACAATCGGCAGAGGGCGAAATAGGGTCCTTCCCTTTACGACCCACATAAAACATTCTTGTTTCCGTCCACTGCTGCGAGTGTTACAGCCCGGTTATGTAACACCGGAGAGAGAGCTGGTTTAAACGCCGTCCATCGTATGAAGCATCATAATATTTTAGTGGTGAATATCTTAAAGTCTGCACTGGTTAAAAAAAACACCCAAAATTTAATACGGGCACTGAACATAATCAAAATTTGCAATTAAATTTGTCCTGGCGAGCTGCTCGGTGCTCGCAGAGTGCAAAGGGTCATTGTGCATTAAAACTGCAGGTTTGCTTGTTCGTTTCCAGCCGCGCACCAGCGAGGCTTCATCATCCTGACAGGCTTATCTAATTTAATTGTAGTGAGTTTGTCCTCAAAGACCAGTGTCCCTGCTGACAAATGGCTCTGCTCTGGCAAATGAAGGTACGCCCTGACAGGATTAGTCAAAGGACAGGATGAAATGGAGGCTGCAGATAAGCTGCCCACGTTCCAGACATGGTGCGTTTAATCATTCATGTCGCCTCCTCGTGCTTTATAGACGTCGCTCGGCGTAATAAATACCTTGAAATCGAAGGTTTGAGGGGAGCCTGCGATGAAAGACAATGAAGGGGGGACGGAAACATTCAAAGGGGGAAAACTTTGATCCCTCAAGTTCAGAATTATTGACATTATCATTCACAGCAGGAAAAACATCACTCTTTTACACTGAGTGCGTAAAAATTCAAAGGCCGTAAAGCAGTGTTGTGTTGTCTTCCCCTGCAGGCTGCACGGCAGATACCATGAGCTGGCCCCTCATCTGGTCCCAATGGACTACACCAACGAGCCGGACTGTAAATTGCCGCTAGCCTTGATAGTCAACATGCCAGAGCTAAAGGTAAATAACGGCCTGTGTGTGAAGAACACGTGTCCTGCGTTGGATGGCGCTCACAGGCTGCTGCTGCTGCTGCTGCTGCTGCTGCTGCTGCTGCCGCCGCCCGCTCTCTGTCCTCTCTCGTCTTGATTGTCTGCCGCCGGGACACAAACGCGGCTCCACGCTGACCAACACC
>JAUESF010000080.1:12454852-12466234 GCA_032274765.1 Malacoctenus tetranemus
ATCTGTTGTGTTGTTGACAGTTTCAGGGTGGAGTGTTACTGTGAATGACTTATATTTGGTACATGACAGAGATAAAAGACAGCCATGAAAGAAAACCCGTTGCAGGGACACAAAAGGGAGGAGGAAGGAAAGCACAAGCCTGAAGGCAACGAGGAAGCTCAGCAAATAAACAGGGTTCATGGCTGAACAATCAGTTGAGGGAAGCCTCGCTGGGAGTGTCACCATTGTCCACACAGCTGCTCTTTTAGTGCCCAAACAAACGGAGACTCTTGTTGACTAGTGAACCAGTCGGAGCAGCAATAAGGTAAATTTAGTCCAGTACAAAGTTACCTGGCTGACAAAATGTGCGTCAACTCGCAGCACTTTCACTGCAGGTCACCTTATGGGACCTTCTTCGGATGTGTGCATGTGTCTGGCATGACTTTGTAAGTGTACATCCAATTATTCAATTGAGGACCTGTGTAATTTAATCCAGGACTTTGAGGTGCCTCCATAGCAGGAGCTTTAGCTTTCACAGATCCCAGATCAACGGGGTGCTTGAGATCTTGACACCTAACTCACTAATTAGGCATCACCTTTAACATCACCAGCTCTCCTTTCATTGCACTCAGTCTTCAGGCTGGAGCAAAGTAAACTGCAGACTGCAGTGACAGCTTTGTAAATTTATGGCTGGATATCCATACGTTCCACTTTCCCTCAGTGTGTTTTGGGTGTGTTCAGATGTCACAAGTTATTTAGCAAGTTGTTGTTTACTTCTATGTAATGCAAACAAGTGGGGAAAAAAAGTTTGTTTAGCTCAGATTAAAGTTTGTTCAGGAAAAGACAGTCTGAAGTGTCTTCTGTTTACATCTCTGGACAAGTTGCATGAAGTTTGTAACATTCAAATTGGCCCCGGAGTTTGTTTGTGTGGTTTGGAATTTGAGCAATCTGCCGTGGAACAACCCTGATAACGAGCAATAGACACTGGAGGACCTTTATCTTTGTCACGTTTGGTGTTTTTACATTATTGAATAAGGGGGAGGATTGCTTGGTTGGATCGGAAAAAGGAAGCATACCAGTCAAGGTTGGAAAAGTTCCTGCCGATCTCTAAGCATGAGTCAGTCGTCGGTCTGCTCATCAGTCTGCTCTGAGTCCCGTTCAGTCCCATAAAGACATTTAAAGCCTGAATTTCCATAAGTGCAGTCGGAGTCTAGCCTTTCTGAGTGGAGGACACAGTTACATGATTGCAGCAATTTACTCCAGGTCCCTGGCCAAAGAGGTTGTTTTCTTTGTCATAATATTTGTGCGAAAAGACAACATTTATTCTGGCCACATTCCTGTTAGTGCAGCACAGTGTGTTGTGTCATCTAATCATCCAGGTGTACACAGTGAATTCACCAAATTAAAGGTCACTCACAGACAGAAGCTTAAAGGTTTGGATCAAGACTTTTTCCCCCAAATAACTGGACTTTTTAAAGTTAAAATGTAAAATATACACAAAGCCATTTTCTGAAAAGACTTTGAAAGCTTTTGCATAAACACAAGTTTCAAAGCGACAAATAAAAATTGATTGTTTCTCCTTTAAAACGTCTTCCCTTTCAAAATACTTGCCCTCTTCTCAGTTGTCTTCAGGACTCACAGGAGGCTGCAGGTCAGTTTCTATTGAGGTTGCACTGTTCCTCCTCCCACCCTGTGCGGCCTCTCTGTGCTCACAGAAACTTATCCTTTCGTTCTGGAAAAATAAAGAGGCTCAACACGGAAACCTTGGATTACGACTTTGACTGACAGCCTCACCCAGGGAGGGATTCACCGCGTCCTCAATACCACACCGGAGGATTCGGAGAGGATTTGGAGTCTGGTACTGTTTTTTTATGTGTACATATATATATAAAGGAAGGATGAAGCCTTGGTTGTCCAAGGATGCTGTCAGGAAGGCACTGGCCCACCTGGGATCCTCCTTACTCACTCCATTTGCTGCATATAGTCTTGCATCAAGGATCACATCTGGATCATGATAAATGCCAATCTTCAGACCCATTTTTTCCTCTGCAGCTCTTTTTTTTTAGGTTGCAACAGTCATCCTCTTGTTATGTAAATTCAATTGGGCGACCCCCCCACCCCGCCTCCCCCCGAAAGTGAAGACAGTGCTGCAGCGTGTAAAGGGAGGGGGGGTTCATGGGGGCGTGACTGTTCCAACTGAACTGACCTGAGCCAGCGGAGAGCAACGCCAGTGCGCATTAGCGCGCTGATCGCTCTCATCCCCGCGGCGTCGCCTGCGTAAAAGAGCTATTTTAGATTTTTCGCAGGTGGATAAACGACTTAGGATCTTTGTACCGCAGACTCTCTCTCTCTCTCTCTCCCTCTCTCTCTCTCTGTGTCTCTCTTTCCCTCTTTCCCTCTCCCTCTCTGTCTCTCTCTCTGGATCAGCCTCCGTTTTCTGGCGCCGCGCCGCTGGGAGGACGCGCGGTCTTTCGCCCTGTAGGTTTTAAGCACGCCTCGGAAGGACGCGCTGCTCGTGGGTGGGAAGAGATGCTGCATGATCGTCACTGCTCACAACAAACACACTCACTCAGGGCAACAGTCGGATAACGCAGGACCGCTCACGAAGGCAAAAATGAGGCCGTTTGTTTGGATTTACGTTTGTCTTGCGAGAGAACTGCAGCTCATCCTCAGCGCGGGTTTGAAGGACACGCCGACTCTTGGATCCAAAAATACTCCCAGACTTCTCAGCACAGGTGAGGCGCACCTACTCACCATTTTGGCTGAGCTATCATGATCATCCTGCTGCGTCTGTGATGGGCTGTTATACCAGAGTAGAGAGCGAGCGCACAGTGGCCAGGCTGTAATTTATTCTCGACTAAACTCTTCTTTTATTTCAGTGTAAATAGCCCAACTTTAGTGTCCCAGAGGAACGCCTGTTTCCATGTTTTGCTCCAGGCAGCCACAAACATGCTTCAGTCAGACATAATGCGACCATTCTTTTCCCCCGCAGGCATTTTCTCTGGTGCATTTGAGTACCAGGCTTTGCAGAACCACAGTGTGTTCCTCTATCAGGAGGAGTCCAACGAGCTGTACGTTGGAGGGACCGACTTTGTGTTGAAACTGGACGTGGACGATTATCACATTATTGAGGTGGGTGGGTTTGAATGCCACACTGGTCGCTGCACTTGTCTGACACTTGTGCTCCTCATTGTTTCACTGGGCAGTTTTCAGAGCTTGGCCGTGGCGTTTTGTCTTGTAGCCGGTGTTATAATTAGATGCTGCACTTTAACAGATGGCCTTCGCAGACCCATTGTTGTTCAAGGAGCCTGCCTGCCAGCTCCTGCTGATATGGCCTTTTGAGAACGTGGTAATAAGTTGCTGCAAGCTGCTGATTAAAAGCTGCCGAAGGCAAGGCACAGGCACATCCGCATGACATGCTCGAGGTGTCTGAGCACTGAGGAGACAGGAAAATTCAGCCAGACAACTCTGTCTAATCCTAATCCTCAATTCCTGAGTTTGTTTAAGACTGCTGAGCTGCAGGCAGAGAGCGAGACGGAGCTTCATCTCACTAGTGGGTATCAGTGGCGCAGCAGCAGCTGAATCGATTACAGTTCTGCACTTGATCCCCCGCACAGTAAACCTGACACATGAAATCTCTGAGGGCTGTAATATTTCTGTTTTTAATCCTGTGCATGAGTGGAAAGAAGAAGGAAATGCACTGAGATGCCATTTTAGTAGAGACACCAAAAAAGACCTTTTTGGAAACCAGACAGTCAAACGTCTTCTTAAAGCAGCTGTTTAGTCACCACAAACAAATCGCTTGCATCAGTTTATAAGCAGTCTTTAGTGAGTGAAAACTCACATGTTCTCATGTAGATTTTCGACACAGATTGTCTTTTATTTCTCTACTTGGGATTTTAAGTCTACCTCTTGTTATTCCCCCTCCAGAAATTTCCTCTGACAACCACCCGACAACAGCAGTGTGAGGAGGTTAGTGGCTGAACCCCCATGTGCGACATCAGTGCTTTGCTGAATATTGGGGTCGCAGCGTAAAACAAAATCCGATGATTGTGTGTGATTTGTGTCACAGGAGTCCTGCGAGAACGTCATCACGGTCATTGAGAAGTTTCAGGACAGTCTCTTCGTCTGCGGCACAAATGGAAACCGACCTCAGTGCTGGAAGCTCGTGAGTGACCCCCAAATACGACTGTAGGCGCTCGCATGTACATTCACATCTGTCAGACACACGGCACATTTTGTGACAAGTACATTTTTTACTGGCAGCAACAGGGCGAGGTTCATTAAAGCGAGGCGCCTTTGTGGTTGTGATTAAACTTTAACTGAGCTCTCTGTATTTTGTTGCATGTCTGCGTGTCGGCTTACTTTTTTTTCCAACGCCAGTTGTCAACAAGTCTCCTTTTATTTCAATTTTTCTGTGATCCTGCAGTTTCCCTCCGTGGAAAACCAGTCGTTGGAAATCATGGAGAGTTACGAGGGGACGGGCATCTCTCCGTTCGTCCACTCACAGAACTACCTTTCGCTCTCAGCAGGTACGTCATCATGGACGACTTTTGCTTCGCTGCTTTAGCCAGGTTCACTCGCATGTAGACTTATGCAATAGCTGGGGTTGGCGAGTTGATGCATTTACACAGAAAACCTACTCAATCATTGAACAGTTCCACCCACCAATGCTGCTGTGCTGTTTTCAGAGGGCGATCTCTACGCAGCAGCACCTTTGGATGCAGACGGCAGTTCGTTACAGTTCAGAAGAAAAGCCGGCAGCAGAACGAACGTGTGGATGTACGACAGCTGGGTCTCAGGTGACCGAATGACTCCCCTTAAATAATACATGATGACCACTACACTTTAGGTCCATTAGGACAGTGATGTGGCTGCATTTCAAATCAACGTATCAAAAGTCCCATCGAAGGTAGATTGCCGATGTAATGAATTATTCACACACTAAAGATATATCCCTACTATTCAATGAGGTTTTCTTTATCTTTATTTGACCAGAAGAGCCTCTTAAAGATTATGAACGGCTCTTCCTGGACATATCTGGTCAAGACGGTCAGTGGTATTTGCTGGAATCAAGACGACTGACCAACCCTGTCCTGCTTGGAGGAAAAAATGTTTTTCCTTGGTCTTTGGAGAAATTCATCACGAACGAATTTCTGGCTTCCATGCTTCACAAAAAAAACACATTGTACTTGAGCTTTAACACAGTTCGTATCTCCTGTGTGTCTCAAGGGCAAATACACAGGACGAATGTGGACCTGCGAAACCTCACAATTAAAACCGACACTCTTATGCATTTTGTGCCAAATATGGACATATAGATGACACATCCGTTAGTGAAGGTGGGATCTTTAAGGCCCAACCAGATAGTGTATTATCCTTGATCACTGAAAAAAATGGGGCTCTTACATGTCGACCTCTCGGGGGGGGGGGGGGCATATTAGACTCCTGCGCACATTTCTGGTTTTAAACTCCACTTACTTCAACTTTTGGAACCTTTTTATAATCAATATTAAAACTGTCACGTTTGTGCTCAATTTGATCATCAGTCTCAGTCTCACCTGGAAAACCTGCATCAGGACCTGACAGTAATAAAAGAACCGGCTGTTTGGGCACGGCGGCCCGAGAGGGTGCCGGCCGGTCCCAGAAAACTCCAGCAGTCTTTGTTTTGCTGATGGGAGATTTGTTCGGGTGCCTCCCTGCACACGCTGTAACTCAAACAACAGCATGGCTGAAGGAACAAATGCTTCTCTTGCAGAACCCACATTTATCTCTGCGTCCTGGGTGAGGCGAGAGGACGACCCCCACAACGACAAGATCTACATCTTTTTCCGTGAGAAGAACTCCGACCCGAGCCCGGAGGCAGACCCCTGGATATCCCGTGTGGGCAGAGTGTGCAAGGTAAGACATGACTCGGCTTCACTCGGCAGAGTGCTAAAATCACACAGTCTCCTCAGCTCTGAGTTCAGCTGTCCTCTACAACCATCCCCATCAGAAACACCATTTCTGGTCTTTTAGAACCTTTATTTAAAAACAAACGATTCAACCTGAAGATATAAAACCAGAACGAGCACCTTGGGTGTTGACTTTCTTTGTTTTGTCTGGGAACGGTGGGAAGGTCAGAGTGATGGCATTGTCAGCAGGGGCGGAGGTACAGAGAGGGCTGAATCGGTCAGAAACTGCTGCAGCCCGATTCCTGACTGCCACGCCCTCACCCTGACCCCACCCTTCAATTCTTCCAGTACTGTGTGTATATGAACACAGAAGCTTTCAAGTGAGATTCATGGTGTTTAATTCAAAAGTTGGTAAAAGACTCTGTCATGAAAAGCAGAAATCATTCATTGAATTTCCTTCATGACTTCTTCACGTCTTTCTATTCAATTGAAAGTGAATTGTGTGACAGTTTGATGGTCATGTTTCATCGGAGCAGCTGCTGATCCTCCCAAATTTTCCAGACAACAAAAAAACAAAACGCCTCCATCTGTCATGTCAGTGTCGTAGGGTGTTGACGTTCTTTGTTTTGCCTGGTAACAGTGGGACGGTCGGCCATTATTTGCAGTCTGATGACATTGGCAGGTTGATCAAATCATCTGCTGTTGGCATGGAAAATATATCTTAAAGTACTTGGTTACAGCAAACAAAGGCTGATGAAACGATCCGGGCAATATGCTCAGGCTATGATGATTGCAATAGTGGGCGATAACATGTGATTAAACTGCAAGATTAATGTAGCGTGGCAGTACAACCATCTGCTGCAGGACGGCGTCCCTTCCCTTTGTGCACACCAATCAGTCAGCATTCATTATTTTATTCATGACATTTATAATGAGCTTTTTCTTTGTTCAACCTTTATAAGACCTCAACTATGGAAACTATGACCCGACCAGAAAAGGCGGCAGTACATGTGTCATAGGAAACCAAACAGATAGAGGACAGCCCAAGATAAACACTGAAATATAGACGTGTAAAAAAATTAATTATTGACATGTATCTATTATGGTTCCACTGACTCGCTCTGGGCCCAAATGGGCTTTCTGAGTGCAGTCTGGCATTGTGGGCTGCATGTGGAACGCCCAAACTGGGCCTGTTTAGGTTTCGTCTGGTTTGGGCCCACAATGACCACAAAAAGCCCACATGCGTCCCACCAGAGCACGTCTGCTGGGATCAACACAGGCACTGATCAATGGATTCCCATCGTTGGTCCTTTAGGATTGAGCTCCATGCTTCTAGTGAAATAGGTCATTTCATGTACTTTTACCACAGTAAAACACTCCTGTTAGGCATTTGTGCAACTCCAGACTCGCCCTCAAAGCAGTCAGGTATTTTGTTCCCAAGTGTCATATCGGTGATTAAATTACACTTCCTTGTTTTTTTTGAAAACAGTGCAAGTAATTTGTTTTCCTTGTGTTGCAGGTAGATGAAGGCGGATCAAAGAGGTTCTTCCAGAACATGTGGACGTCTTTTCTCAAGGCTCGGCTTGTCTGCGGGTTTCCCGACGAGTCGCTGTATTTCAACCGCCTTCAAGACATCTACGTGATGCACGCTGAGGACTGGCAGAACACTAGAGTCTACGCACTCTTCACCAGCAGCTGGTCAGTCTCTGTCGCTTCTTATATTTTCAGAAACCAAGCAACAACTGCAAAAACACCCCGAGATCACAAGTCTCATGTTTAGCTTCATTGCTCTCATACTTTCCACGCAGATTATGTCACAGTCAGTGATGTTTTTGCTCTGCACCCAAGGCAGCCGCCCTGATACCACACCCATCCTCCATATAATAACTCACTCGTTTAAACCGATCTGTAGTTGTGATGCTATGTTTAGTAAGGGCGGTTTTCTTGCGTCTCCTCCAGGAACTCCACAGCTGTGTGCATCTATTCAATCGGCATGATTGAAGAAATCTTTGAGAACTCAACGTTCAAGGGCTACGACAACGATATTCCTCACCCAAGGCCGGGAACAGTAAGGACCTGTTGTGTTTGTTATGTTTCTTGGCAGAGAACTCAGAACTTCCTCCCAATTTATTTTTGGTATTCTCTGTTTTGAGTTTACTCACGTTCAGAGCGAGGTGCATTGTGTGTCACGTGTCTGTGCACAATCATATGTGCACACGTGTTACATAAATGGGCGGAAGCACGGAAAATGTCCGTGCGCGTTACTTCATTGTTACTATACAGAGAGCGTTTCTTGTGTTAATTGTTTCCAGACTCTGTTTGAGTTAAATATGTTGTCATGGAGCTTAAAGGGGAACCACGAATGTATTACTCATCTGGTGATTGCTTGCTGCGTTTCCTCTCATTGTAAGGTCAAACCCATTGAGGCCATTTGTCAGTATAAACTTTGGGACAGTGTTTCCCGGTCTTTTTTTCACCACCTGGGAAAATACTTTCTGCCGAGCACCTGAAGACCGATTTCAAAGTCCTTACACACCACCACAGTGAAGACCCACCACATGAGAACAGCGCCTCTGTTACCAAAACATAAAAGCAGCAGCTTTCCAAATTAAAGCGTCGGGTAGTTTTCTGGTTCTGTGCTTTACTGTGAAATGTCTTCTTACGATCGTATTACAAACCACCCAAGAGGTTCCTATCTCCCTCTGATTTGTTTCTATACAACTGTGGGCGCCTCTCAGTTTTGTATACGTTAGCTTTCCGTGTTCTGCTAACACTCAATCCACAGTTTATGTCTCAGTGACCCAGAGTGCTCATGGCTGCTCAGTGAGGGAAACTTTGCGTCCGTGTGCTTCACAGTGCGTGAGCAACAGCAGGACTCTGCCGCGGGCCACCGTCAACATCGTGAAGGACTACCCTGAAATGACGGAGTGGGTTCACTCCGTGCACTCCAAAGCTCCGTTCTACATCAGCAGCAACAACTACACCAAGATCGTCGTGGACCGCGTCGAGGCCGCAGACCGTCGCATGTATAACGTACTGCTTCTGGCCACAGGTATGTCAAATCCA
This sequence comes from Malacoctenus tetranemus, assembly GCA_032274765.1. Lineage (NCBI taxonomy): Eukaryota > Metazoa > Chordata > Actinopteri > Blenniiformes > Labrisomidae > Malacoctenus > Malacoctenus tetranemus. The sequence goes on from JAUESF010000080.1 coordinate 12,463,792, forward strand.
CGCAGGTCAGCATAAACCTCCCTCATCATGTTTAGCCATAAGTCCCCACGATGCACTTTTGCAGACTTGCTGTGTAATCATTGACTTGTCTGACAGTATGGTGTAAAAGTACCTTCCCAGCAGGATCGCTCCAAAAGTAACAGTTTGGTTTGTTTTCCAACAGACTCGGGGAAAATCCATAAAGTGCTAGAAGCTGGGTCAGAACCTTTTATCATCTCTGAAACGCAGCTCTCCAACATCTCCAGCATACAAGTGATGAAGCTCGACTCTAAAAAGGTACGGCCCCGTTATCATGTGAAGCTAAAATAAAAAAAAAAAAGGATTTGAAATTATCACCTCATCGAAAAATTACCAGCTGTCAGCCCCTCTTTATGGTTGTGTAACCCTCAGAGGTGTTTCCGCCCAGCTTGGTTGTCTCTTTCAGCACTGCAGAGGGCTGTGGGATCATTTTTCCGCTGATTTTTGACTTCCTCCGCATCAAGCTTTGCACTTGTTGTGGATGACCGACAATGAACTTCTCACCAAGCTGCTGAACTCAGTGGTGCATAAAGCCAAAAAGCTCCATGACTATCCCCCAGGAGCCTGTGCAAACAGACCTAACAGGAGGGGAAACACCCCTTCATCCTGCTGGTTCCGCATCTGCTAGATGCGTCATTAAACTGGCAGATACCTGTAGTTACAGCATAGTGAGGTCCATGTCTTGGCTCAGACAATGGAATCTTAATTTGAGGTGTCGACTTCCTCTCTCACAGAAAAAGTTAGTGGTGGGTTTTTCGGAGAAAATCTCGACCGTGGACCTCCAGCGGTGTCAGGATTACAACAGCTCGTGTGCTGACTGTGTTCTGGCCCGGGACCCGTACTGTGGCTGGACTTCATCCGGATGCACCCCGACTGTCCCGTAAGCGCCACGAGCTTCTGTACCAGACATCGTACAATGTCCTCCGACTTCAGCACGATGCATTTGAATGAGTTGTATATTTTTTTCCACAGAAGAGCCATTCAGAATATCATGAATGGGGAAAAAAGAGTGTGCCCCTCAACAGTCGAAGGTAATTCATCACTCGCGTCCTTCACGTCTTTCTGTCCTATTTTTAGTTCATCTTTGATAATTCCTTTGTTTGTTTCCAGATCTGAATTCCATCAGCCGAAGCAAGCGGGAAACAGCTTCACCCTTGCCGGTGCCTTTGAGGACGGTCCACTCGGTCCCCCAGAACGTTCCTTTCTACCTGTCCTGCCCTATCGACTCCTACCACGCCGTGTACACCTGGGAGCACGGGGGCCAAAGCAGCCCCTGTCTGCAAATGCAGTCCAACTGTCTGCACCTCATTCCCTCGATGGCGCAGGAGAACTATGGGGACTATGAGTGCGTTTCCAAAGAAAGGGACTACACCAAGGTGATGAAAAAGTATCAGCTCATCGAGCAGAAAATACCAGAAGAAAATAGTAACTCTCAGATGGGCAACTCCGCCTTCGAGCACAACGATGCGTCGACGATTGTTCCGCGGATTGCGTGGGTCACGCTGCTGGCTGAAGCTGCGTGGGGGATCATCAGATAGGAGTCTGCAGAAAAACTTCACATGACTCTCCCCCCCTTCAATGGACTTGCTGTTAGAAACCGCATGCGGAAGCAGAACCCTCCAGCCCCCTTCGCCAACGCCAACCGCTGATCCGGCCAAGCACGACTGAAGGAAATCCACCTCGACACCAGCTGAACAATCTAACAGGAACAGCTCCTGCTGGGGACTCGAGCCCTTGTTTGTTTGCTTTGGGGGGTAGCACAGCTGAACGGGCTGGCCCCGCGTCGCAGGAACCGTCCACAGCCCCGTTTGTCCAGACCAGGAGGACGTTCGAGCTGAAGGAGGCGCCAGCGCTTTATGGCTGGTCATCAGCCGAATGCGTTTGGATCAGATCGTGATGAAATTACTGAGCATCCGACAGGGATCTGCTCGGTAGCCCGTTGAGTGGCGTCTGTATTCGTCTTTGTTTGAAGGCGATGAAAGGAGGGGAAGTCGAGGAAAGTAATGTGAGGTTTCACCCTGAGTGTTTCCAGTCGGTCCAACAATGCATTCCTTTAAAACGTTTGAAGTAACTGAAAAGCTTCTGGCCAGAGTCGATCACACCACACACAGCAGGCGCCCGCTCTGTAGCTGCAGCGCTGCTTTCTACGCCTGCACTATTCGCGGTCACCTTCAAGCTGGTGGCGAGATCATACTGTAGAGTTCCAGTGTGAACTTCCCTTCTTGCCCCTCTCCAGTGCCCTGTTCAGGTGCATTTTATTCACTGGGTGATTTTAGGAAGGCTGCTAGGGGTCTTCTCTGCGTTTTTACTGCGTTATTCAACCCAAGCAGTAGTAGTCAGAGTTCAGAGCAGCATTCAAAACATGTGCAATCAAAATATTAGACGACAGAGCTGATGACGTCTTGCCTACACTGCAAAATAAGCT
>JAUESF010000080.1:12468027-12480739 GCA_032274765.1 Malacoctenus tetranemus
GTGTGTGTGTGTGTGTGTGTGTGTGTGAGAGAGAGAGAGAGAGAGAGAGAGAGAGAGAGAGAGAGAGAGAGAGAGAGGTCCGTTTTTTGCGTTTCCTTGTTTCTCCCTGGTTTCTTATCTGTTGCACGCTCTCACAAACGCCTTGATTTACTGCCGGAGGTTCTCCGCTAGATGGCAGTATTGTCCCTGGAAAAGAGTCTCTTCTGACTCCGGAGATTCTTACTGCAATCTGTAGAAAGCCGCAGAAAACCGGAAAATTTTTGATTTTCAAAACACGATTAAAACCAAACAAAAACGCAGCTATTGAGCTGTGTTTAAAGGTAGATCGCATTGAGAACAGTGCATTAAGTCCACAATCTGATCACGACAACAAAACAACAATTACCTGTCAGACTTTCAACTCCACGGTTGTCACTTAATACGGTCAGCGCTTAATCTAAAGGATTAATATTTTGTTTCTATTTTTTACTTGTTTTGTTTCTTTCGTCAACAGTTCAAACGTTCATTCGGTGAAAGTGATTTGTCGTGTCGCACTTTGAGTCCATCGGTGCATTTGCGAGCTCCAAATTAGTCCCAGTTACGAACAATAAGATGCAGTCAAAGCGAAGCAGGTCAAAGATTGGACCCGGGTCGAAGAGATAAATTAAACATCCGGTCCTAAATTATGAATTTTCTTTGGGGGGTTGGAGGGTGGGGGGGGCGGAGGAGCTCCGAGCTTCTGTATCTTTAATAGTGTGGGGGGGAAAAGATGGGAGAGGCTGCGCGTCCACGCTTGCTTTCCTCGCTCTGCGGCGGCGGGAGCGCGCAGTGGATTCCACAGTGGCTGTAAGGGGGCGAAGCGCCGACGGACGGACCGCAGCAGCGACTCACCGGGAAAAAAAATGTTCCCTCCACCGTCCCTCCTCAGCGATGTCCAGGGCTGCAAGCAGCATGTGAACGGATCCGCTACAGATGAGGACTCGAGTTCTTTCGACCAATAAACTTGTTTCACGGGACTTTAAACTGCGAGGTTGATTTTTTTTAAAGGCTCAGGAGCGCAGGTTAACACGACAGGTAAGATCACTCAATCCCTCCTAAGGTCGTTAGGAATGACTAAAGGTTTGATCAAAGGGACCTTTGGTGGATGGAAAGCTGAAAGCGATGAGGGACAAAACTGCAGCGATTGGCGACTTCTTCCTGGTGAATCAGGGTGTTTGTGCTCGTTCAGCGTTCACGATGCTCTGTAAATGATTACACCCAATGTAAATATTGTAGTTTAGTTCCCAGTGAGAGTGAAAATGTGCATGGGGAGGGAAAAAAAACTAGGGGAAACAAACGATGCGTGGCTTCAGCACCACAGACAGCGCTCCTCCGGGTCGGACGCTGAAAACGCGCTCGGAGCGCGAGAGACCGACTGACCGCGAAATCTGCGCGTAAATGACCCAGTGTCCTGTTTTCAGTCACACTAATGGACATCCACAGTTATCTAGGCTTCTAAAACGGACTGGATGAACTTTACACCTGGCTTATTAAGACCCCCCCCCCACCCTCCATAGTTATTGTTTGTTTTTTCTAATATCAGATAAAAGCAATGCACTTTTTCATGAAGAGGTTTTATTGAGAAAATGCAGCTGAATTTAATGAGATGTGACAGCCTGTACAACACATGATGATTGTCTAATGTTTGTGACTGGATGCCTGCAGGTGCAAGAAAATGGCCAGAGGAGCCCTTCAGCTGCTGGCCCTGTGGACGGTTGTGATGGGCGTTGTGCAGGGCTGTCCAGAGCAGTGCACCTGCCAGGATAAACTGGCCCACCAGTTTGCAGACTGCGCTTACAAAAACCTGCTGGTGGTACCTGTCGGCCTCCCCTCCAACGTCACCACCGTGAGCCTTTCTGCCAACAAGATCCAGCTCCTGAAAAGCAAGAGCTTCATCAACATCACGCAGGTCACCTCCCTCTGGCTGGCCCACAACGAGATCGTGGTCATGGAGACGGACACCCTGGCCCCCCTCGTGCAGCTCCGCAACCTGGACATCAGTCACAATAAAATCGTGGACTTCCCCTGGGAGGACCTGTACAACCTCACGGCGCTGCAGCTCCTGAAAATGAACAACAACGAGATGGTGAACCTCCCCAGCGACGCCTTCGCCACCCTCAAAGACCTCCGGTCGCTGCGCATCAACAACAACAGGTTCACCACCATCGTGCAGGGCACCTTCAGCGCGCTCTCCTCCTTGTCCCACCTCCAGATTTTCAACAACCCCTTCACCTGCTCCTGCAGCCTGGAGTGGCTGAGGGACTGGATCACAACCACCAAGATCTCCGTCCCCGATCAAACGTCAATCACGTGCGAGGCCCCCGAAGCTCTGAAGGGCATGATGGTGACTAATGTTGCCAAACTGGACTGCGAAGCCCCGACTGTCACCATCACATCCGAGCCCAACGTAGACGAGTCAGACCTCCACGAGGGCGTCATGGTCATCCTGAACTGCGTGCCGGGGGGGAGCCCCCTGCCGCAGGTCAGCTGGGAGGTCACGGCAGGGAACCAGAACTACGTGTTTCCTCTGCCCTCCACGGTCGAAATGAACGAGAAGCCCCTGAACGATAAAACAACCAACAACAGATTCCTGGTCTTCAGGAACGGCTCGCTCATCATTCCCAGCATGAGCAAAAGGGAGAGCGGTAATTACAGCTGCTCTGCAGTGAACGATGTGGGGAGGGCCGAGCGCAGCGTCAAACTGGTGCTGGCCGTCACTCAGAAACAAGATGGCAACTCCATCTCTCACGCCACCGTGGACAAGATCCGCCCGTCCAGCAAAAAGCCCACCGACCCCATGACCTCCAAAAACAACGTGATCAACTGGGGCAAACCGGGAGAGAAGATCAAGATCGAACCCGAAGGCTCCAAAGACAAGAGCGACGCCGCCGGGCAGGCCGGCGGGGCCTCTCGGGACCCCACTTTTGCCAGCAAGTGCGGGGTCAGGGACGGCAGCGAGTACATCTCGAACCACGCCTTCAACATGAGCCTGGACGACCTCAAGCAGTACACGTTCGACTTCGGCGTCCTGGCCTTGGAAGTGTCGGAGACGGAGGCCAAAGTGCAGCTGAACCCGCTGCAGATCCCCAGCAGCAGGTCCAACCTTCACCTCAGTCAGCCCGACAGCCTGGACACGGTCAACAGGGAGCCCGTCGGCCTGTACCAGTCGTCCAGCAAGTCCACCCTGGACATCCTCTACCTCTGCGTGGACACCGGGAACGGACACTCCATGGTGGAGTGGTCCAAGATAGAGGAGGGGAAAAATGCCTACCACTTCCACGGCTTACAGCCTGGCACCAATTACACGCTTTGTCTCACTTACGGGGGGCAGGACTGCCAAGTCCAAGTGGTTTTCACAACCAGGAAGAAGATCCCCTCCCTCTTCATCATCGTGGTTGTCAGCATCTTCCTATTGGGCCTGGCCACCGTCCCCTTGCTGGGAGCCACCTGCTGCCACTTGCTCTACAAGTACCAAGGAAAAACCTACAAGCTGATCATGAAGGCTCAGAACCCCGATCAGATGGAGAAGCAAATGAAGGAGTTCGACCCCCGCGCGTCTTTCGTGGAGTCCGAGAAGACCTTCGACCCCAGCGAGCTGGGCGACGGCGAGGCCGGGGCCGAGCGGGAGGAGGGGGAGGAGGAGGGCGACGCGGAGGGCGAGCCCGAGGGGAGCGTGGTCACCGAGTCCATCCCCGGGTCCTCGTCCAAGACCAACCCGGAGGAGTTCGAGGTGGGCTCGGAGTACAGTGACAGACTCCCGCTGGGAGCGGAGGCCGTCAACATCTCGGAGGAAATCAACGGCAACTACAAGCAGCCGAGCCGCTGAGCTGCGGCGGGAGCCCGCGGCCGCCATGTAAAAAATATCGTTCCTTTCCAGTAGCCTCCATCCGAGCAGGTAACTCACACACATTACTACACGTGACAGCGACGGCGTCTCGTTTCAAAGAAGGAAAAAAAAGGTGCATCATTATTGCCTCTTTTTTTGTAAATCTCTCCCTCTACGATCACATATTGAAATTTGATTTATGTGGCATTTCAGTCAACATACGAAGCAAGCACAGTTTTATACGATTTATAAGATCTGAAATCTGAGAGAAAAAAAATCTGCGGAACTTTTGCGCGTTTTATCCGAGACTGTCGCACGCGGAAAGGAGCGCGACAGGTGACAGGATGAAGCGACAGGAGGTGGGAATAAAAAAGGTGTTTTAGAATAAAGTTAATTAACTGGTTTTAAGAAGTCGGGAAACAGCTCGAAGTGCCAAATCGGAAAAAGCCATTAAATCAGGGAGCTGTTGTTTTTGTTTTGTTTTGCTTTGTTTATTTTTTTTTTAAACATGTGCGCCAAACTGCGGAGGAGTCAGCTCGCACAAGACCAAGTAACACCTTCTCAGGGCTCTGCACTCCCGCTCCGCCTCATTTTTATTCCCATTATAAATATAGTCCGTTAGAACAACGACGCGGTCCGCGGCCAGTCGGCTTCTCGCTTTATTCCGCCGGACGGCGCTCAGCAGCCACCTGCGCTCTTCGCGCCGCGCCGCGCCGCGCCGCTCCGCTCCGCTCCGCCCTGTCCGCCTGAACCGTCTTCTTTCGCTCTCAGCTGTGTTTTTGCTCGACTAAAATCACAGGTTATCTACACCAACAACAACAAAATTCCTCTTTCACGTCTTGTAAGGCTCGAAAAACGTGCGACTTTAACCTCCTCGTCCAAGGGTGCTTTGCTGTCCTCTCGCTTTTTACAATGACCGTGTCCATGGCATGTCACACGTATTTCCCCTCTTGTGTGGTTTTTTCCTTAGTGTAGTCTGTAGGACTGTAGCCGTGACTGTCTACCTGTGATGATGTAAAAGCCATGTGAATCGAAATTGTCCTTTTTTTCCTTTGTTTCCTTTGGGAGATTTGTTTCTTACGACGGTACGTTCGAGCGAAGTCTCGCCACGGACGCAGGGAGCGCCCGCGCGGCTTCACTGTCCTGTATCCTGATGCATATAGTGAGTTTTTGTGAACAATGTTGTCAAACAAAAACAAAAAAACGTGAGCTTTTGAGATTTTTGATATAATTTTCTGTACGTGGAATTAATAAAACATATGAAACGATGCAGACTGACGCATTTTCTGTTGGTTGAAGATGCAGAATTTATTTCTCCTATTTGGAGCCTGATTTTTATGAAATTGAGTCCGGAAAAAATACTTTTTGATAACCTGCATTCTCAACTTTCCTTTTTTAAACGGATCGAATTTAGGTTTATTTTCACACCAATGAAAAAATAAAACAGGATTTCAGTTGGAGGTCTGACTACATTCTGCTCCTCTTCCTCCTTCACTCGACTACAAAGACTTCGTGCAAAACAACAGTGACTATGAATGAGCCCGCGGGAAAGAAATGCTCCGTTTTACTTTTAGTTGCTTTAGATGAACGATGATTTTTCAGATAAAAATTCAGCAACATGATGAAATGCTGATCAACTGATGGAAGATTTTCTTTCAACAACAGAAAAATACATGAAGCATCAAGTGTGTGTTTTATATATGTACATATATTTATTGATTTAGAAATAAACAGAAAATATATAGTTTAAATTTTCCAGTCGTTTCTATTCCACAGGTTAATTACACAAAATGTGTACAATAGAGAAAAAAGAGAGAAATTCTACCCATTCTGCAGGAACAGCTCATCTTGTTGTTTCATAAATAGTCCAACGCTCTCTCTGCTCTGTGTGTTTGCGTGAACGTATAAATATCTTCTTCAGGAGAATGCTCCTATGGACTGAATAACATTAACGTGTTTGATTTGGGTCATTCTTCGTTTGTATTTACCTGCACTCAAGAACGTGTGATAAGCCAAAGTTGATCGAGTGCAAATGAGTACCATCCCAAAAGAGGCACGTACATGTGTGGGAAATGACATTTAATGACTGTGTTCGGGTGGGTCGTCGGTGTCACAGACCCCCGCTCTCATCAGACCGGAGACAGAAGACCTGAAGGGGCACAAAGAGAAGGACCCGGGCATTTCAGACGAGTAGGAAAAGCCCGGTGAGCACGTCTACACGAGGCACGCAGCTACAAGGCACTTATTTCACCAGGAACGCAGACAGACTTGGACAAACAGTGTGGCGAAAGGGTTCCACCCCAACCGGCAGAGCGTCTCCAGCCAGCGCGCTTCCCAGAGCGCCACGTCCCGGGTTCAGTTGCTGGCAGCGGCCTCCTCCTCCTTGGTCGCCGCCTCCTTTTTGCTCCCCTGCTTGGTGCTGCGGTTGAGGCTCCCGTTCACGAAGCTCTCGGCGGTCGGGCGCTGGAAGTGCTTCCTGGTGCCCACCAGGGACGGGTTGTTGACCAGCGTGTACAGGAGCTGCCAGTGGCCGCGGGCTCTCCTGGCGCTGGACACCCGGTGCTGCTTCTTCTCCTGCTGGACCAGCTGGATCCCTGAAGACAGTGGTGATAGCACCCGGGGTGTGTCACTCATACACGGCCTCTCATGTAGTGATAACCTGTTTTTTTTTAAATTCCAAGCTGAAATGGGAAGGGACTCTTTCGTGGGCCACCCAGGACCGGCAACAGAAAGAGTAATAATAGAAAGCAATCATATTATAATCCTCTAAGCATGTGGGAGCATATTGGGCTTGCCATTAATGCACTGGAAAGCTTAAGCCCCTTGGGCCACATGAATATGTAGCAGGCAATTAGCGTAGCTCATCTGTGTAATCAGCTACTGGAGAAGTAATCTGTGTACCGCGATAGATTATCCCGATAACGCATTGTTTTGTACATGCAAACAGGCAACATCTCCGCGGCACACTTGTAATTGGACTCAGCTGTAACCAGATTCCACCACAGCCGTCCGAGCCCCTCCCAACGTCTCCATGTAACGCACGTCCTCCTGCCACCACACGCGTGGGCAGCCATCACTCACCTCCTGTTTGCATTCGTGGCATCACCGCTCATTGGCAGCGCACCTCCGAGCAGCTGTTCGGTAATGTATTGCATTTTAAACAAAATATACGTTCCGTCTCGGGGAAAAAAACGGAGCGGCTCACGGCTTTGTCTCCTGGCGTCCGAGGCCGTCGGCTCAGAGTGACGACGGCGGCTGATTCATTTGTGACAAACGCGATTAAGTCCAGCAGCAGCACAGCAAATTATTCCGGGGCGAGACTCAATTTGCTGCCGGCATATTAAATCAGTGGAACTGTGAACCTTTCATTTTGCCGCGTGCCAGACAGCATTATGATCTGATTATGCGATATTACGGTGACCTGCCGTAAAATCCTAAACATTACTTAAGAAACGGAAGAGACCGCGGAGCGTCCAGCGTCGACGCTGAGATGATTTTTACATTTCGAGAAACTTGTGGAAGGAAAAAACAAAACCATAGAGCACATAGTAAAGTATCATCTCTATTGTGAAGCTTAGCTTAAGCCTCCTGTTCCTCTCTAACGTCACCTCGAGTATTGTCAACTCACTGATGGAAAAATACAAGTATGGACAGAGTGTGTGTCGTGGACGTGACGTGTCGCCGAGCTCTGTGCTACGAACCCTCCTCGGCGTCCCGCGACCTCTCCTTGCCCTCCTGGCCCAGTGACTGCAGCAGGATCCCGCAGAAGGCCTTCATCACCGGGTGAGATTGGCTCACCTCAATCTTCAGATAATGAGCATAGCAGCGGTAGGCTGCAGACAGACAGACACAGGGAGGAGATGGGGGGGGGAGCACTCTGGCTGGGTAAAAGTAATAAACACGTAGGGCTGCGCCCCATGTTGGCTTTGAGGCAATCACACATAATGGCCATGCACAATCACACTTCTTTTTTTCGCCCCTGAGCCACCTGCTTTTTTTTTTCTCCCTGACAACAGATGTCTTAAATCTGCAGGCGTTTCAAAGATCCGTGAGCAATTAGAGTCCATGCACAGCGCAGAGTACAGATATAATACAGGCTGCACTGAGGTGGCAGGGAGGTAAAGTGGAAAGGGCGCAAATTTCCAGACGATAAGTGGGACCAGAAAAAGAACATTTTTCGCAAGTAGAATTGATTCCTTTACACCTATGAGGAGGAAAAAAGCAAGGAAGGGTGCAACTACAAGTGTAAAAATAAGCTGTTCAAAGCCTGAGAATGTTTTCACTGTGAGTCTGAGACCAAAAACTGTGCAAAATATCCTAAATATGAACAAAGACTCCTCATTTTATACGAGCACAGATGATAAATGCAGCTGCTTGCTGTTGAGACAGCCGACATACAGACTGTCCTTCCATGACATTGGCTGTAGATTATTGCTGCCCGTCCAGTATGGCCCGCAGTGATGCCGTGATTATGCTGATCGCCGTCCGCACTCACCTGGATCAAACGCTTCAACGTTGCGGTTAAGCAGGCTGATATCCATGCGTCCCATGTGGACGATATTGAACAGCGCGGTGATGATCAATCGCCACACTGCCAGCAGCGCGCCGATCAGGACATTGACGGGAAAGAGCAGGTAGGTCAGCAGGAACAGATTCCCTCTGAAAGACAAAGCACGCTGCGTCAAACAGGAGGTGGAGGGAAAAATGTACTTTAAAAATAGGACAATTTATTAGGCAGTAAATAACCTGTTGTTCAGGTCTCGTGTGCCTGCTGCTTTTTTGATGAAGCAAAACCGGGCTCCGATGTGTTGGATCAACACTGCCAGAATAATCATCAGCCAAAAAGGCCTGAAAGGACAAAAAATAACAGTAAAACACTGGAAGACAATGCTGTGCACCAATTAAATTAGTAGTTTCTGCATGCATGGAGCATGTTAACAGTCGATAAACACTGATGTCACATCTCAAACTGTGCTACAAACATTTGTTCTGACTGTTCTTTGAGTGCGTTTTCATTATTCAAGGAAACAACATCAGAAACAATTGTGCTACCACAGTCGGGAGTCATGACTCCTCAGTCAAATCACAACAGAGGCGAGGAGACTCACCACATGCTCCACAGTATCTGAAAGAGAATGAGGTTCTGCCCGTGCAGCACAGGTATGATCACGAGGAAGACGGCGATCAGAAGGCAGAGGAAGAACACCAGCGTCTGGATAATCATGCCTGCAGGGGGAAGAGATCAGAGCTTGAGGGTCTCGCCACCGACCCCCCGCCCAGCCTCCAACGGCTCCAACCTTAAACACCGTCACATGTTTCTGGCTCCGACTCACTGAAAGATGCATTCGAGTACATTTGTGGAGGACAGAGGAGCTTTGATGAAGCGGCAGGATCTACTGGAAGCTTTATTGGACTATCAGCTGTCATGCTGAGACTCTGCTATGGATTTACACTGGGAACATGCAGATTTCTGCATTTACTGCAGTACAAACTGCCTGATAGTGTTTTTGTGTTTCGAACAATTTCTGAAAAGATGCATCCACAGATTCAACCCTTCCTCAGGTAAATCCGTACCGAAGAACACGTGAGCTGCTGTGTATCCGGTGTATCCCATCCAGCAGACCAGCGCTGGCCGGGAGGCCCGGATACTTCTCTGGCAGTTGTAAACGTTGTAGATGTCTCCTCTGTACAGCCCCTTCAGGTTCGACCTGCAAAATGAGGGAAAAAAAACAACAACCCCGAAACAAGATCAAGACAAAGCAGCTTCCATGCATTCAAAAATAGGTTTTATGACTAAATGCCTATTTCACGTGGAACAATCATGAGGTGATTTATTGCGAGATACATCTGAGTCCTCGCCTGAGAAATCCATTTCTTCTAACACACTGTAATTTATGGTAATTGCTCAGTATTTCATTTCTCAGCCTCATAGCCGTTTTCAATTGCAGCAGCAGTTTACACTGGGCGAGTGCGTCTCTGTCTGAATGATTAGTGCTTTATTATGTTAAAATAACCATTGCGGCATAATGAAGGGACCAGGATGCAAAGCACACTCGCAATCACTGGAAAAGAGGGAGATCAGGGGGTGAAAGCACGGAGCGGTTCCACTGTGTTGTCAGAAGAACATACCGATGCAGAACCATGGATCGCATGAGCATGGCCAGGTTGACCAAACCAGACAGGGTCATCGCTGAGATGTAGCACACTGCAGGGAAATAGCACACAACAGTCAGGCCGCTTGGATGTCAGTCATGAGCAGCTCATGCAACAGAGAGAGGAAAAAAAGCGCTTTAATAGATGTTTAACAAGAATAAATGGGGATGGAAAGGACTCTTAATGACTCGTTCACTGTTTCCACTCGCTGGTTTCACTCACCTTCTACACACCACATGTAAAACACCACAATTCGGACCACTTCATGTTTGTCCGGAGACAGAACGATCTTGAAGCCGGCTAAAACGTTCGCAATGTCTTCATCGACTCCAAAGCGAGCAGTCTGGAGAGTTGGCACCACCGCGATGATCAGTAATAGACCCACCTAGGAGACCACAGACAGGATGTGAAGCTATCACCGGAAAACCACCGTCTGTCTCTCTGTCTCTGTTTCAGTCTCTGTCTTCATTACTCTATCTCTCAGTCTCTCTCTACACACTTTCTGGACTCTCCATGTAACAGGTATGCATAATACCTAATAACAATAATGGTGTTTCTCTGCCACATTCTACAACTGGCATCATATGGATCATGAAGTGTGGAGCAGTTACCTGATACATGACTATAAAAGACACCACACCAGACACTGCCAGCTTCAGAGGGAAGCGAAACGCTGTTAGAGAAAAACAAAGTATTAGAAAAACTATATTTGAACGTTCAAATGAATTGCAGCACATGAATCATCACAGTATCAGAGTTTATCACTGCAAAAGAGCAAATCCAAGCTCATTTGTGTGGCTATAGGTGCATGATCACTTTGCGTGTAAATATAAGGTTGCTTATATCTGCATTTAAATCACTTTTTGCACTTTCGTTCTGTGTATTTAGAGCTTATTGAAAAAAGTGTCATACTTGGTTGTAGTTTTACACACACAAAATGCTTCATTTCATACAAAAAAGAAAAAATTATTAACGTGTGTGAACTTTTAGTGATTTTGTTTCCAACAATAACAATAAGACATGAAAGAAGAAAAGAAAAAACCTGCAGTATTTACCGTCCTCCGGTGTGTAAATGTAGGATTTCACAGCATCAATTATTCTTTGGGGAAGTTTGGGTTTGTCTGTGCTCGATGTGCTGAAGTGAAAGAGAAGCAGAGAGACGAGTTCAGGTGATTTCTGTGAAGAGACTCATTCAATCAAGATCGACGTTTCGGAGGCTTTATAACTTATTTCCTCCGAGTAAAATATCTGGAAAATCCCTCCAGTTAGTTTAAGAGTTTATGTTGTTGGTGGCGTTCTCTAATCCTTCTCGTTTCTTCTGGAGCATTTTGCGTTCGTACATAAACAGCAAATACATTAGCAAGATTAAAGCAGGATTTAGTGAGACCTTTCATGTAAACTCTCCACTTATTTACTGATGTATAAAAAGGAACAAACAGGGGTTTCACTGTGGTTATCGCCCAGACTTGCACCCACTGATGTCTCAACCTTTCTCTATTGGTTCAAAGTGAAAATAAAAACATCTGTGGTAGAATTAGGTTGAACAAACTTCATTTTCAGGAAATAGAAAATTAAAGAATGTAATGTTTTTAATTTAGAGGGAAAAAGCTCTTGTAATGCTCCATTTGGGTCGGTCTGAGGTTTTTCCTCCACTGAAAGCAGCTCTGGTTGCCTGCAGCTTGCTGAACAGTTTCACTCTTTGGCCGACGATCAGAGGAAAAACACACAATGATGAAATGTCGCAACACAGAAAACTCGAGCGTGGAACCAGCACGAGGCGACAAATCTCACCTGCTCTTAGAGGATTTCTTTTTACTGAGCATTTTCTTCACATAATCTCTGTAGTAGCTGCTGCTGAGATCCTGGAAGAACAGAAATTGCAAAATGAACCTCTTGATACTTGAGGACGTCGCATGAGTCTTGATGGAGGAGGAGAGACGAGTTCCGGGTACGATCCACCTTAAATATGCATTCTGCTGGTTTTAATGGACGGGAAAAAGCCTCATTCTGATAAAGTTCATGGTGTCAGGTACGTTCGTATGCAGGAGGTCGGAGGTGAGAGTTGACTTAAACTCTTGGCGTCGGCCCCCCACAGTTTTGTCACACCCGTGCCAAGATTAGCGTCACATAAACACGGCATTGTGTCTTCTCGGAGAAAAAAAACAAGGCAACCTTTTCATAATCTGATCAAGAACATAACGTAAACCAATTACGTCAAATCTGCTTAGAATGATTAGGCCGCTGGTGCACGGCGATGGACTCCACATTTTCGGCCGGCCCAGACCGATGGAGCATGGTAAGCCCCGTGATTAGCAGGCAGCTTACAGAGGCTCCTCATGTGCGCAGATTCGAATGAAACACGCGTTTCACAGAGATTACTTTTAAAGGTCAAGCTTACATGAGCGTAGACTATTAATCAAGGAGTACACTTGTCTTGTTTTTTGTTACATAACTCTGCCAAGTGAGAGCGAAAGAAAAAAAAGACAAGCTGCAGAGTTAATCTGGAGCATCAGGAGAACGGCGCTGGGATTCCAACTCGCCTCTATTACGCTGCTCTTCTCGGTGCCCTTCAAGCCCTTAAACAGGAGGAGGGGATACTGGAAACTGAGGAAAGCCAAGCAGGCGATCTGGGGCAAGCTGGAGAACAGGGAGTAGTGTCTGTGTATCTGCAGAGGAAGAGAGGGAGGACTTCTTATCAATGAGCAACCTGATGTG
>JAUESF010000080.1:12541312-12560581 GCA_032274765.1 Malacoctenus tetranemus
TTCATTCTCTAGCAGTGATGTGTCAACTGTAAAAGTTAAGAAAATAAACACAATGTCGTCGCAGACTAGTTTGGAAACATTTTGCATCTTTTTTGAAACAGCATAAAAAGCACAAAAGGTCTGAGATGAAGCTAATCCTTTATCTCGCCATCATTTGAATACAGATTCCATTTTGGTTTATGACTGAACTTGATGACAGACACAATCTGGTCTCTAGAGGGAGACAAACATCCTTCATGTCATAAGTTAGTTTACAAGAAAGAATCCAAGCAGCTGGAGAGTACATGAAATACTGCCATTGATGTACAATGGGACAGTTAAAGTACTGAGGTATTCAGCTGGGTCGTCTTTCAAGCCTTGGATGTTGTTGATGATTGTTGCAGATTAAAAAGAAAACGTGTCATTTTCTTAAACCCACTTTCAGTTTTTATTCCTGAGATTTGATCATGTTCTCTTTGAAAATTACAGAACACATTATTATGTCAGTCATATCCATGAGGTCTCTACTCATGTAACCACTAAGTACAATCAATACCTCTTTACATTTTTCATTATGACTATTTATTCCAAAACCATAGTCATGTATATGTCTATAACAAGAGTTTAAAATATAGTATAAAAGTAGATATAAGTAAAAAAAGATAAATCCCTGAGAAAACATCTGAATACATACTTTTAAAAAAGTAGAAAAGGTACAGAGTATTTAAAATGTTATACCATCTTCAGTTGCCTTGGTACTCATATTTGCAGTGGCCAACATCGAGTGGCTCCGCCTGGATTCCACGTCTGAAGAGAGTAAAGAAGAAGCATCAGTGTATTTAAAGGGGAAAAAAAGGATTTTACAGTCCAGTTTATTGTTATGGTATGTGGGCTCATCATGCTTTTGAAGGACTGATTGGAAACTAAAAACAAAAAATTACCTCAGCAACCGACAGCGAAATTCCTTCAGTCGAGGAAATGCCTTGTCCACACTGAGGGTCTGGTTCTCATCACTCCACAGTCTCTCCGCTGCAGCGCTTGCTTTTGGCCTGTGGTTTTGGGTGCAACGTCTGATTATGTATACATAAAGAGGGTGTTGCTGGACTGACTAATTCTGCATTTTTCAGGTGCAGTCCTTTGACCGTCATACCATAGGCGTGGGGTGAGATTGGTAGCGTCCACATATTCCCCCCACATGCAGGCTTCACCTCCTATCACCAGTTTCTTCTGCTCCTCTGAGCCTGTGATGACAGAAAGGAAAGTTTGGCTCTAAGAACAAAGTACTTTGACGTTTAGGACCCAATGGCAACCAAAACCGCATTCCTCTCTATTCTTTGTGGAAATTTGTATTTAATTTGAAAAAAAGTAGTTTTTTGAGTCCCAGTAAAGTGAACACACATGGAGTACTTCATTTCTCAGAATAGCTCATATCTCAGAAGACTTTTGCACCAATGCAGAAAGGCAGCAAAGCTATGAGACTAAATGAAGACGGAAACTATTTTGAACTGGAACAATCATGCATTCACACTGACGACAGAGGGAATATATGATTGTTTATGTAGATATTGAGTCTTCGGTAATCAGGCTAATGCAGGTTGAATCCACCGAAAACAATTGTGTTAGTTGATGTGTTTTCCCTTGAAAGATGAATATAAATCATTTCTATTTACTGACAACATCTTTGCATTGTATCCTGTCAGATGTTATGCAATTTCCTGGGCTGGTAGAAACAAACAAAATAAATCAACAACAAAACGATGGCTCAGTGCCACCGCTACATGAATAACGCACACTGCCATCTAGTGGCAAGGCAGGGAATCAAACTCTTTAAATTGTACTCAGTAAAAAGGTTTTGGGCCATGGACATTATACTCACCAATCAACTCATATGGACACTTGTGCAAACTAATATCAGCCTAGACAGCATCCCTGTCTTTCCATAGTAAATAATTCTCAGTGTTGCCCATCAAAGAAAGCATAAATATGTTGTCTATCATGCAGTTGAAAATGCACTACAATCAGTGGAGTTTCTAATTTTTCAGCCACCTGATTCACATGATTAAAAGTATTTTAAATGAAGTAAGAGTCCTCTCCATGATTCAGAAAACAGCACACAAGACAAAACACAGCACCCAGTGTAAATTCAACAAACCACAGCACACAGGTGTTTTTTCTGACCCTTGAAGGCGAGGGGCCACACATTATAGTAGCGAGCCCACTTGTGTGAGGGTCCAGGCTCGTCCAGATACCACGGAGAGGCCAGAATGACTCTGAGTCCCGCTTTAGTTACCTTGCGCACTTTACACAGGTAACACCCCCCCTTCCACACCTCCACCACTGAGAGAGAGCTGCGCTGTAACACAATGCTGAACACCATCAGTCTGGCAACCAGTCACTCGTGTGCCACAGTAAATGATGACGTAATTAAACCACTCAATGTGTCATGTTGTCTGACTGCTGAGGTCCTGTCTGTTCGTCTATTTCATTCACGATGTAGATTTTACTAAATACAAATATACTGTTACGGATCAAAAAATGCAATATTTTAAACAATTGTAAATATTTACACTAACTTAGAGATGCAAGGAGAGTTTAGTGTTGGATAAAGTCTATCGTGAGAATAAACAAAGAAAAAGGCTACGACAGCTAATAATGTTTTTTGTTTTCCAATTCTGTGCCACATTGTTCATCCAAATGCTTCTGGTTTTGACAAACCACATGGTAGGATGACTAAGAAGGTCCAATTTTCAATGCATTTTTTTCTTTCTTGGAAAGGGAACAGTCTCTTGTAAGTAGTTATTGAAATGCAGGGAGAAAAAAAGATCTTGCAGACCAAAATCATTTTTACACTGGAGACAAAATCCTATTTGTTAAGACTCACTTACTTGTACATGGTTGTCGAAAACCTCCTGCCACACAATGGAGGTTTTGTTGAGCGCTGAAGTAATGTTCACAATGCTGAAAATGGATTCATACGATCATTTGTGGGTCAATATGTTTCTCTGGGCCATGGGTTTCACTCTTCTCATTTACAACTTACTTCTGTACGTAGAAACCTTCCAGTTTAGCAAAGTCTGTTCCGAATCCCATTTGATGCATGAATGCTACAACACTGGGGTTGGATTTCCTGCAGTCAACAAATGTTCAGTGGGGTTGATCAAATAAATATTTTTCATTGAATAACAAGTGTTTAACGTGACTAATTGTTCTTCATTTTATATTTTGAACCGATTAGAACAATATCTCCTACGCATGCACGCTGTATCATGATAACTTGCACAGGGAGGTTTAAACAACAGGATTTCATTCAAAGATTTGGCCTATTTTCAGCCTACCAGCAGGAAAAGTTGACTTCGTCTCCTCCGAGGTGGATATAAGAGTCAGGAAACACTGATGCCACTTCTTTAAACAGTGTCCTTATAAACTGGTAAGTGGAGGATAACACTGGGTTCACAGGACCAAAACTGCCTGAAGGTAAGTTCCCAGTGTAGCAGGGGGTCAACAGGTCGGGCTGGCCTGGAGGAACACATGTTGAACTGTTAGATTTAGGTCAGTTTTTTTCTTTAAATACAACTTGCATAACTTTGCATGTTCGTCTCATGTCACATATTTCTCGTCCTGACTTGTACATTTTGGCAAATGTTCCAGGCTATTCAAGCAAGGCACCACGCCAAGACATGCTAAAACTGACAGTCCACGCACTGAAAAGCCTTTGTTTAAATGCTGTTTCTTATCACTGCTGCTCATTTGTACCTAACCCCCAGGATTTGGTGTGGCCTGGTGAATCAAACTCAGGAAGGACCCTTATTCCTCGCATCCTGGCGTATGAGATCACCCGTCTCACATCTGACTGTGTGTAGATGTGAGTCATCGGATGGAAAGCCCCCTGAAACAGATCCAGAGGCCGATCGTCAAGGTTACTGCTACTTTTCAACATTTGCCTGCCTCGTTAAGCCACACAAAGTGGGCCTGTGTGAACTCCTAGGATACAATAACTTTGGAAATACACAAATAAAAAGATATCCAGGGAGCAGATTACTTGTTTCTCATAGTAACTCTTTCCAATCATAACTTACCTTGCTGGAAAGATCGGGAAAGTTGGGGCTTTGATAGGGGAAGGAGGGGTCATCAACAATGTGCCAATGAAACACGTTGAACTTATTGTAGGCCATTGCATCCTGGGTAAAGACATAAGTGAGTCCCAGAGACAATGTGTCCGATCATTGAAGGGTTAAATCATGTTTTCTGATCTTTACCAGAGTTTTCAAAATGGTCTGCACGGGCAAGTAGTGACGAGAAGTATCCAACATCATTCCCCTGAACCGAAACCGTGGAAAGTCTTCGACCTCAGACTTATTCACGAAATACTACAGAAGGAACAAGGAAAAGACAACAACAATTTGACCATTACAAAATAAGAGCACAGTTTATGAAAGTGTTGGTTTTAGAAGCTTCAGACACATTTGTATAAGACTGACTTACTGCATTATAATAATTTTGATACACCAACTGACTGAAGGTTTCCAGACCTGTGCATAAACAGAGGACATAATCTGAACTCAATTACATGTACAGTGTGAGGAGGAACAAGAAGTGACTGCTCAGAGAACTTGTGAAATGATTTCAGGGACGAGAGTCAAACAACTGGTTCAACACGCTCCTCCTGGAGGCTGTAATAAAAGCAGGTCAGTGTTACAGAGGTAACACACTGGTTTGATTTTTTTCGGCTGTGATGAACAGTTATCTGTTGAAATGCTCTCTGTGTATGATGACCTCTGAGGGCCCCCCACACCGTCTCAGCACTCAGAGTCGCCTGTCCAGCAGAGACGTTCAACTTGTCTGAAACGGAGATAAGACACACTCACACATTGGTCGAACTTATCAGAGCATTTATTTATGTAGTGGACTGAACACTTATCCTTACATTTCTCTGACGAGTCCTCATGTGGGTAGTTCTCACAGTCATTATGGCCGACAGTGACTTCCACAATAAAAGGCTTTCCTTCAGCTGATCTCTGGATCATATATCCTGTTGGTTAACGGAGGTAAATCATTCATAACACTGTTTGACTATGTTTACAAACCCCGCCATTGTTCTCCAAGCTATAGGATGGAAATACACACAGGAGGCTGTGTTACTCTGCCTCTTTGTCATGCTGGCTGGCCAGCTGAACTGCTGCCTCCACAAAGCCCATTGAGTTACGTTAAAAAGGCAACACAACAAACAAAACATCCAACACAAACCCAGAGAGGGAAAATGTTGCACCCCGAAATGTACTAACTTTGCCCTCACAGGATTGTCTGCTAATAATTTCAAGAGTGATCTTCAGAATGGTAAAACCCCACATGCAACACATCTGTGCAAATAACATCTGGAGATATGGAACAAAAGGAGCAGGGCATTTTATCTCTCACTATGTTAATTCTTAACTCATTTAATGCATCGCAGAGTGAGTAAATACTATTTATGGTACAACCTACCAGCGGTGTAGTCAGGGAAAATAAGAGAGAAGTATCTCTTGAAGGCCGCATCCAGTACAGAGCAGCCCTCCTGTGCGGCTGACTGTCCTCCATAAACAAAGTGGAAAGTCTGGGGGTACAGCGGGTATCGCTCATTCCAAGAGGAGAAGGCCTGCGGTAGAGGCCACACTCCCTCCACCGCGTGGCCTCCGAACTGGAGGATAATTAATACGATCAAGGCATAATTTTGAAGAGAGTGTCGTCCAGGAGTGAGTGCATACATGGCCTCGGTGGCAGTCCTATTCATCAGCACTGGCAGCAGTCAAACCAGCCCTGTCAGGTGTTTGAGAGAGACCCGTCACATGACTGGGTCAGCTCCATAGTCGTTGGATGTCACACGTTTTTCTGTTGCTTTGGTTCTGTTGGAATATGAAGACTACACAAAGTACCACAATAAAAAAATATATGTGTGACTTTCTGTACTCAATCCAAATAGCAGCACAAATGTTTGTAAGAGTCATACTTGACTACCTCACTAGTCCTTGAATTTCCCCATATAACGGCATTTTTTTCTATTTTGTATCGAACACATAAATTCTTATCTATAAATACCTCGTAACTACGTACACATAGACCTATAGCCTATAGAAACACACCTACACACGCGCGTGCATTACCACCGTCAGGCCTACTTACATTAATTACATTAATTAAATGCATTCATTGTGATGATTAGCGAATTCATGAAAAGTGCACTTTGTATCGACTGAGACATGCACTACTGTAAATTCTGCTGCGGTTGGAAGCACAAAATTATTGTCATTATTTTCGTTTAATCTTTTGTTTCCGAAAACGTTACCACCTCACAAAAGGGAAAAGATCAGGTTGCCATAGATAAAACACCGATTGACAAAAACATCTTCCAAACGTTAAATTATTTCTACGTATGAAGTTCGTACAAACGCTCCGTAATCCTTGTAAGCCATAAATGTATAGGGAGGAAGTATTCTAACGACATTTTTTTTCAAAGTTATAGTAGTTATAGCTTTTCTAAATATACACACTTGCTATACGAAACCGGCACAAACCATATAAAATGTAAAGTTACTTTTTAAAAATAAGTTTGTAATTTAATATTCTCGCTTCGACGCGTTGAGTCCGTCTGACGTAAGGCCGTCGTCAGTTGGTGACGCTGTGTCTCTTTGTTGGCTTAGCAGCGGCGACGTTTTGTTGTTATTTTCGCTGCAGCTGAAAAACAGGCTCGGATAATTTTGCTTTTCGTATTGTTCCGCAGTCAACGTTTCACACACCGTAGACCTTTAGGTGTGCTGGTCACTTGCTGATAGCCGCTCTAGGAATGGACTCAGACGAGGGTTATAACTATGAATACGACGACGAAGAGGAGGAATGTAGCGAGGACAGCGCCGAAGAGGAGCCCGAGGACGACACCCTGGAGCTCGGAGATGTGGAGTTGGTCGATCCCGTGGTGGCCGGTGGGGAGCGAGACGAGTGCGGCGAGACTGGCGGAGGGGGCCACGGCCCTGGCGAGGAGGAGGAGGAGGACTACCGATTCGAGGTTTTGACTGCCGAACAGATCCTCCAGCATATGGTGGAGTGCATCAGGGAGGTCAACGAGGTCATCCAGGTAGGTATTCTGGTATGTCAGTGCCAGGAAAGACCGGGGTCCAGGCTTGCGAAAAGCGTAAACAGGCCATTGACGTTAGCCTAGCTGTTAGCATCGTAGGAGTAGTTTACTTACTGGAAGTTGACACAGTGACAACAGTGTTTTGTTTGTGAACGACTAAATTGACCAAAAAAATCGCGACTTTATTCTTGTTGCGTGCACATCAAACTATAAACATAATTATTCTCGATAAACCATTTGGATAAATGTCATCAGAGTTTTCTTCCAGGAAGTAGTCTAATCCCTATTGAGAAGTTGGCAGCAACGTTTGCTAAGCTAATGATAGCCTCCAAGTTAGCTAGTGTGCTACCGAGCTAACGCTAACCACTGAAGCTGAAGTTAGACTTCTACGCGTATTTTCCGTTTGTGTAGTCACAAAAAGTGAAGGAATAAACGTTATTCACTATGATTAGTAGCTTATTTTCCCGCAGTAACGCTGTTAGCTGTCTTAAAGGTTATTTTCACCTGATGAAACTCTGATACAGTCTGTCATGAGTGAAATTGAGGTCGGTTAACTTCGTAGCTGATTATTGAGCACCACACAGAAAGATCAATGTACAGGGGGTACAAATTCATGAACATACGTTGTCTGACCCGTGAATCCTTCATTCATTTAGTTTCAACGTAAAAGAAAGTAAAGAAGAGGGACAATTTGCTGTCTCTCTCTCGTGGAAACTGTAATTGTGTTGCCATTTTTAGCAAAGTGTTACATGAAGTCTTTCTTTCATGATGGTTCAAGCATTGTACAGGACTATTTAGATTGCACATCAGAGTTTTTCTGGTAAAGATGGTAGCAATATTCTATACATGAGACGACTCGGCCACCAAAGGTTATTTCGTAAATTTCCTTTTAGCTGCCAAGTCGAGTGCCCCGATTCAGAGGCTAACTTCAACGTCCGTTCTTCTATCCGTTAGCCAACCTAGCACCTTGATGGAAAACATAATGGCTTCTATTTTACAAATAGGTGTTTACCAGCTAACATTTCATAACAGCCCGAGGACCTTAACGAACCCATTTAAACTTTACGTTGTTAAAACGATAAGAATAGGTTGCCCGTATCGTAATCTTAGCGACGTTTCGAAATCTTGGCCAGGGAGTTGGTTAGCAAGTTACAGCATAGCTTTGTTACTCTATCGTAACTAATTTTTTAAAATAAAACAAAGCTTCGGGTTCTTTATAGCATGCCGATGCATTTTGATAGCAGTAGTAGTTTGTGTTGGAACTCGGCGGATCGCTTTGTTTTTCTAATCTAGCGTTAGCCCGGGCCTCCATTTCCTTTTCACGTAGCTTCTTTGAGCACATTATAAAATGGAAAGTGGTCTTACTAGACACCATGTAGATCCTTAATAAAAGCAGTCTTGTATTTCTTTCGATAATCAATTCAGTATGTCATCATTCACGATGCTAAACACCTGGACCTGAATGTTACTTTAGTGGCTACTGGGCGGCTGCATAGCTTTTATAATGCATTTACAACTGACATGGTGATTCTCCAGAAATAGAAGTTGTGTCTTGCTACTTAATGCTCCTGCGTTTATCACAACAAACACCCCTGTTTGACTATGTTCCTAAAGGTCTTTTCTGAAGGCAGGTCTTCTCCATGGGTTGATGTGATCGCACAGTCTACTTCACATGAATCTACTTCTTTTCTTAGTCCTCTGTAAATATGCCATAACATGTCATGAGTGACATGACCGACTCTGCAAGGCTAAAGTTACAAGTAGCTGACCACACTTTTTCATCTGTACATACCTACAGTATCAAATATTGCACAGCAATATTCAGAAAACACCGAACAGCCAAACCCTCCATTAACTTGTCATGCAAATACTGTGATGTGGATCATTAGTTTGTCAATGCCGTTCAACAATATGAAAACGAGCAAGATCTCAAATTATTACAAAACTTAATCAGTGCACTTCGGCAACATTGTAACCTCCCTTGAGGTGGGATTAATTGCAGAGTTGTTGTGAAGTGTCTTTTTTTCAGGGGGACATAATAAACTGCAAACATCTACTATGTATCTTAATCTCTTGTTGTAACAGGGATATATAAACATGAAATTCCTTGATTTCCTGTCTTGGTGTGTATCCAGCCATAATTGCCTATGATTTAATCTGTTATATTATGTTGCCCCTTTTCCTCTAAATGTCTACTTTTTTTTAGGAAATCACTTTGAGGTTTTTCTAAACTGCCCATGAATGTTTGCAAAAACAAAGACATGATGTCAGTCACATCAGTAATAGGATTCTGTATAGTATGACATGAAATATTTTATATACGTGTTCACTCAATGAGGAACATGTCACTGAATAATAATTGTAAACAGTGACCCAAATTCTCAGTCATAATAAATGGTTCACTTTTATGCATCTCCAAACAAGTCAGTCTTAGACACCACTTATATGAAATGGTACTTTTTGTGTTTATCTTTCCAACAACGTTGTAAGCCACTTGTACGTGCGACTGGCCTCATGTAACCTAATTTGAAGATAGTCTTACTTTTGAAAAATGAAACCAGTGGAAGTTCTTGGTTCAACATGATGAGATATGAAAAGTAGGGCAGCTCCCACAGAACCTAGTGTGGATGTCAAGTGATTATTGAAAACAGCAGTCTCACACTGCTCACAGGCACACTGGCTGCAAGTCAAGAGTTGACCAAGGAATGCGGATATTGTGTTTCTTCTTTGGTACAAAAACCGGTGTATCGCTTCTTTTTGCCATGCCACCAATATGCAGCCCCGCACACTGCATGATCCATGTTGCACATTTAATACAAAACCAAACAGAAATCTGTTCCTGTTTTGAACTCATTTTGTTTTGCTGTGAGATGATAGCTTTTGAGCATTTCATAGTTGCACTTGAAATATTCTCGCCACACTCTGTTTGTAGTGATCATGTATGTACTGTTCTGGTTTATTGAAATATAAACTGCTGATGGTATGCATGTAAAAAGGCAACGATCACAGCTGAATCAAAAGCTTTTATTCAGTTTGGTATTGAGTGCTTGGATCTGTAGGCTACCCTTGAGAAACTCTTGTGTGTTTTGAAAAGGTTGAATTCTTCTTCAGTATAATGTTTTTCCATCAAACATCTCTGAAATGAATAGAGCTTTTGTGAGTTGTTTTCACAAGGGTTTTCGCCAGACAGTCAGATGAGAGGTGGACCCAACTTTCTAGTAACTCGTAAAATGTTTCTCTTCGTCTTCCTGGTACACACACAGCTACTTTGCTACAAGTGTGTCACAGTCGTGTGTTACTCCCATTTCCATGACTTTTTGACACAAGCTCACTACAAATCATCTGCTGAACACTTCAGCTTATGCTGACACACACTCATTCCTCAACATCTCGTGACAACTCGCATAACTTTCCTTTAAAAGTTATTGTACATTTTGTACTTGTTGTTCGTGGAAGTATTTCTGCTGCTTGTCTTCAATATTACATTCATTTAAAATCTTCCATTTGTGTTATTGCTGAAAAAAGGTGTACAGGCTCAATAAAGCAAATAAAAACATGTAGTTCTCAGTAGTATTGTTCTTGATTCAGTGAGCAACATTCAGGTATTTTCTGCTCATTCCCTCAAATAAATGTGAGTATCGAATGATTCAAAGTGCTTCAAGCATATCCTGATGTCTCTGTGGCCATCTGTTGTTCCACAAAAATATTAGGAGGAAGTTGTTAAGATAAGCATTGTAAGTTACGAGTTGATAACTGCCAGAATTTTGTTGAATTTCTGACTCACCGATACCTTTTCTTCCTAGAATCCTGCAACAATAACACGCATCCTTCTCAGTCACTTCAACTGGGACAAAGAAAAGCTCATGGAAAGGTATGAATCCCCCGTTCATACTTTCAGCGTTTCCGCCGTAATTTGTGAAACACAAAAGTCTTTGAGCAGAGGGGTGTTTCACAGAGAACTCACTTCAGTATGCTGTTCTAACACCGATTTCTGTTTCTCTGTTTGGAATTTGAAGGTATTTTGATGGTAATCTGGACAAGCTTTTCTCTGAGTGTCATGTCATTAATCCAAGTAAGAAGCCCCGAATCCGTCCTCCAATCAACACTAGATCATCTGCACAGGACATGCCATGTCAGATCTGCTATCTGAACTTTCCCAACTCAGTGAGTCACCTCGTGGTAGCAGGCTGTGCTGCACCATCTCAATATGTGTTTATTTGTGGGGTTACAGTAGAAATTATGCACCATGTCACCATGCACAAAGTCTGTGCGTCTTTCTCGTGGCACAGTGGAGATGCAAGCAATTTTGTGTTGCCTCCTCAGTGACGCAAGACAGAAACATGATATTACAAAGCATGATTACACCACTAATAAAATAGAATAAGTGCTATTAAATCTGCTGGAAGATTAAATTACCAGTGTTTTTCAGGTATATTGTGAAATGTTAAGCAGTTCAGATTAATCATTCATACACAATGAATTTAAATCCAGTTTGGATGAAAGAAAATCTGTCAAATCCAGGTGATTCCTTTGAATTGTCTCAGTGACTGTTGCCTGAGTAGAAAAAAAAGACTTGCATAATCCCCAAAAATCCATGTGTTCCTAACTATGAATGTCCTGCTTAATATCAATTTAAGCTGATGCTTTTCTCTTGCAGTACTTTACTGGCCTAGAGTGTGGACACAAGTTCTGCATGCAGTGCTGGGGAGATTATCTGACCACCAAAATCATAGAAGAAGGAATGGGACAGGTACCAGCTTTGGTTTTTTTCAGGATTCAACTGACTGATCAGTGTTGATCTGCTTTCAGGCAGCAAGTGGTAGTGTCTATGATAGTTTTAGTCATCAAGTATTAAAATGGAATCAACGGGACACACACGTGCACCACTAATTTCCTGCTACGTCCTCTCTCACCAGTCTATGTCTCAGGCTGCAGCTATTCACTATTAGGCTACTGATACTTCACCACACAGGTACACAGTGAGTGATAGCCGGACACGGCAATTGGCTGAAGTATCCCAATATTATTGCTGCTTTTCCAACCAGTATTTAAAACCTTGTTTTTTGTTCCAGCTCAATCTTTTGTTATTCGTCCCGCTTCATGCTCCGATAATTTAATTCCGATAACATCAGCACGTATGTTTTGTCTCGCTGTTTTTGTGGCTGTGTCATACAGTCCACAGTTGCAGTGAGCTGAAAAAGCCGAACCACCGTGAATTCTGTCGTTCACAGCAGCGACCTCCTCTCCCTCTCTTTGCCAAAGCTGCGGACCAAAAAACCAGCACAAACAGTGCACTGGCACCCACTTGCTGTCAGAAAGCACCTTTTAGTCTCCGATAGCTGTCCGACTAATGACTTGCCTTTTGTGTTGTCTTCTCAGACCATTTCTTGTCCTGCTCATAGTTGTGACATTTTGGTTGATGACAACACAGTCATGTGAGTATCTGTTTGTGCATATATTTGTTTTATGTTTTACATTGCTCAGTAATGTACAGGACTTGAAACAAACACATTTCTTACTGTAATCGAGTTCCAGAAATATTTCTCGTGTTCATACAATATTGTGAACATTTCAGTAGATAAACTGATGAACATAGCTTTCTTGTATCTGTGTTTCTAAGTGCAATCACCTGTGTTTTAAAATTTCACCTGGAGAACAGGGAATACACCTCCACACACGGGCACTAATCTCTTGTAACAGCTCCTAAGCTGACAGTAATTGTCTTAACCTACATTCTGATCATATTAGCCAGTAAAAGACCCAACACTGTTTTCACTCACCAGTTTAGGGTCACGTCAACACATGCAGAATTTGCTCTTGATCTCCCATTTGATATCATTAAAGGTGCCTTGTATCTTAGTGGCACTCTCGTTTTGCTCACCGATGCAGTGATATCCTCAAATGGTTCTGAAAATGTGTGAACACGCTCACTGTAATGTCAACTTGTTATTCTTCCTCATTGAGCAAATCGAAACGATCTGATTTTCATTTTGTTCTGTTTCCTGTTTTGTCACCTTAGAGGTAAACTGTGACTTGGACAGGATTTGTGCCAGTAACCAGTTTTTTTGGCTAGTTTTTTTTTCCCTTTTTTTGTGAAAGCTGATAAATGATTCAACTCTTCCTATAGGCGCCTCATAACGGATTCAAAGGTGAAATTGAAGTACCAGCATTTAATCACAAATAGTTTTGTAGAGGTAAGCATTGAAAGGCTCCTTTTCTTTTGTACAAATAAAACTAGAAACCTTGAACCACAAGGTTCAGCAGTTAAACTATGCTCTGTGCTTTGTTTTTTCCGAGTTTTCACAATCAAACTTTGATCGTTCTTTTCAGTGCAATCGACTGTTAAAGTGGTGCCCTGCACCAGACTGCCATCACGTTGTCAAAGTCCAGTACCCAGATGCCAAGCCAGTGAGGTGCAAGTGTGGCCGCCAGTTCTGGTAAGATGGCCTGTTAACGACATTGTAAACTGACAGTTTATGTTCACAGTCTAATTGTATATATTGAACGTTATATACAATTGAACAGTGAACATAAACTGTCTAATTGTATATATTGAATGTTATGGAAGGTCAGAAAGATGATTCTTGTGTTTGTTTAGCTTCAACTGTGGAGAGAATTGGCACGATCCTGTGAAGTGTAAGGTACGCTGAAGAAGAAACACTTTGTGGCCCTAATAGATACGGCTGTGCAAGTAAGGATCTGTTCATATTCATGGTCTGTCTGATTGTTGCTGACCTTATTATAATGCTTCTGTAGTGGCTGAGAAAATGGATTAAGAAATGCGACGATGATAGTGAAACTTCGAACTGGATTGCAGCAAATACCAAGGTATCAAATTCTTTATTAAAGGTTAATGAAAACTATGATAATTGAATATATATGAAAGATACTCCTTTGTTAGAGGTTGAAGCATATTTCCCCTCTTCACATCAGGAGTGTCCAAAATGCCATGTGACCATCGAGAAAGATGGAGGCTGCAATCACATGGTGTGTCGGAACCAGAACTGCAAAGCTGAGTTCTGCTGGGTCTGTCTCGGTCCATGGGAGCCCCACGGCTCGGCCTGGTGAGAAAACGTGTCCTCGTGCTTCATGTGACTGGGCGGCTTGTTTACGTGGTGCTTCAGTTACTACGCTTACTGTTTTAATGTCCACAGCAACATGTTCAGGGAGGACTTTTCCTAAACACACTGTCCTGAAATAACTGCTGCCTACTGTTCTATTCTCAACCACTGACACTGTGACAACACGTCACACAATAGTTGTGAAGTCTTAAATGCATCTAAAGAAAACAGGATAGTCCTAAATAACATGTTCACACTTCCTTCGGTTTGGTTCATACTTTGTTTCCAAATAAAAATGGAGAGAGCTCATTTGGCAGCCATCTATGTTTAGAGTCTGTCAGTCACGTAATGAATGGAGCATTAAAAATTCATACGAGGTAAATTCATTGGCACGCCATGCAAGCATTTCTGTTATTCTGTGCTTCAGAGACCTGAGCCTGTCCTGCTCAAATAGATCTGTTGCTACAAAAAAACATCGAGGATTCAGCCATGAAATTTACACAATGCACACACTCTGGCTGAAATGGCAGCAGATCGTATGCTAAAGCAGAACCAAAACAAAACTGCTTGTTGTGGACATTTCACCTCAAAAAGCAAGTCGATTGAAGCGTGCAAACAAACTTACAGTAATGACCGACATTAAAACATTACAGGTACAACTGCAATCGCTACAATGAAGATGATGCCAAGGCAGCTAGAGATGCGCAAGAGGTAATAAATTTGAAACTGCTTCCTTTTTTTTTTCTTTTACCAGTTATACCTCATAGTGGCACAATGAGTATTCCAATGTTTTGGGTCAAGCAGCACCCTGAGTTTTCATTCTTTCAGGTTCAACCTTGATGTGTTTATAATAAATGAGGATTGATGTAATGAAATGCCTTCAGAATCCAGCTGAGACATTCCAGCACACGTTGCTGATGTTTGAGCTCTCGTAAGAGTTGGTAAAACTGAAGGCCTCCTTGGGTTTTGCAGCGCTCCAGAGCAGCCTTGCAGAGGTACCTGTTCTACTGCAACCGCTACATGAACCACATGCAGAGTCTGCGCTTCGAGCACAAGCTCTATGCTCAGGTCAAGCAGAAGATGGAGGAGATGCAGCAGCACAACATGTCCTGGATTGAGGTGCAGTTTCTGAAGAAGGCCGTGGATGTGCTGTGCCAGTGCCGCTCCACGCTCATGTTCACCTACGTTTTTGCCTTCTACCTCAAGAAGAACAACCAGTCCATTATTTTTGAGGTATGGCACAAAGACCGCTGTTGTTGTTTGTTGTTCTCAGTCATGGCTCACGTTATGAAGACAAATGACATACTCTGTTTGTTGTACATGGATTATATTTACTTTGGAAACGATCTTTACCGCTGACCATAAATTCTTGGTCACCAGTCTGTCGCATCACAATGCAGCGGATCTTTTCGGAGAACAGTTTGGCACAAACGCTCAGACCTCCTCATGTCACACCTTTAGCTGACTTTATTCAAAGCACACAAACACTCTCGCTTCCCCTCATTCACATGCTCACTCCGTCTGCACTGCTGTTGCTCAATTTCCACATATTTCCTCTGCTGTACTGCACTGATTCTCCTTTAAGAAAACATCCTACAGGAGACACACTTCCTTTTCACCTTTTCCTTTCTGAGCGGGTCATTTCAACCGGGGCCAAATTTCCACATATTTGTTGATTTGAAAAGGAGGGAAATGTGTTGGTCTTTAGGGGGGGAAGAAACATTATCTAAGATTGACTTTTTTTTAGTGGTAACGGAGCATGTTGCGAATAAAATTTCAGAACAACCAGGCGGACCTGGAAAATGCCACTGAGGTGCTCTCAGGCTACCTAGAGAGAGATATCTCCCAGGACTCCTTGCAAGACATCAAGCAGAAAGTACAAGATAAGTACAGGTCAGTGAGAGAACAACCGTATGGCGGTCAGTCCTGGTTCAGTTGTGTCTCATTGGGTTCTTAATGAATGTTTTGTGTCTCCAGATACTGTGAGAGCAGGCGAAGAGTGCTGCTACAGCACGTGCATGAAGGCTATGAGAAGGACCTGTGGGAGTACATTGAGGATTGAGGACACGTCCCAATGCAACGGACTCTTGAGTATCTTGACAAACTAGAGCGCTGATGCAATTAAACAGGGCAGCACGGGCCTTCTGCCGCCTCTCCTTCGGCAAACCAACCACTTTTGCATCATTTTTCCTTGGATTTGTTTAACAAAATCTTCAAAATAAATTATATTTAAAGGAAAGGTAGTTAAATAAAAGAAAGTGTACTACAGTATTGTTAGCAACAGAGTGGAGTCTTGAGAAAGCAGAAAATCCATCTTAAACAGACACACATCCTTTTGGCTTGTATTGTAAAACCTCCCCTGAACAATCTTATTTTCCTCTGTTTTTTTCTTTTCTTTTTCGCTTGTGAATCGTTTCTGTTTTGATCCTTTTTTTTTTTTCCTTTTTCTTTTTGGACTTTTGTTTTCCCATTAGTGTGAAAATGTTTTCAACACAGCTTTAATTGTCCTGGCCATGTCTGCAATATGTGGTGAGATCCTTGTCTGGGTGGATGAATGTCGAAAGGCTGATTGCAAAGGGGCAAAGACATTTCAGGGGGGAAAAGAAGAAAACACATAAAAAAGAACAAAATAGCAAGTCTGTATTTTTCAATTTGTAAATAGTCCATATGCATGGAAGTTAAAGAGCAAGAGTGGCACGTGTTTGCATAATTTTGAAATTTTGAAATATTTATTCTTTACCAATATTGAGACAGGTGTACTTTTTGCCATGTAGGTTGAGTTTGTTTACTCCCTCCTCGGACCGGGAGGTTGGAGGTGTTTGGCAATAAGGCATTCGTCCTATCATCCTCAGTCTCTTCAGAGCAGTGCACAAATGACACCTTTATCAGCGACTCGAAACGGAGACTGATAGAACGATAAAGGACTTGGTGAAAGTCCGCGATCAACTGAGGAAACCAAGAGCAGGAGCAGGAGACGTTTTCCAGGTCAAAGGTTAAGGTAGAATGCACCGGCCCTGTGTCCCTCTATGCTAACCTTTTTCTGTACCCTCTTAGTTGTTTTTAGAGGTGTTTAACATTTAAGAACATTACTAATTATTTGCAAGAGCCAAACTGAGTGACATTCACTCTTTTGTTTTTTCTTTTTTTCTCTCTTTCCTGACGTGGCTTGAGGTCGCCCTCCTGAAGCTTCGCTTGCACCTGGGGGGATTGAATGAGGGTAACAGAATGTACCGACGGCACAGCTTTTTGTAGTGCTGCTAATTGGGCTCGATCACTGTCAAACAGGGTCAGGCATTTGCATCACTCTTGCAGGGATTATTTGGACGGCGCGAGGCTGACGATGGCAGCCGCGCCTCTTTGAAGAGATCTCCTGCCTGGCAGTGAGGCTGAACATTGCTTTAAACCAAGCTGCGCAGACGGACTCGGGTGAACCTTAAGCAGATGAGGAGTAAAGAGCAAACTTCTAAAGGTTGTAGGAGTGTTTTGTAACGCTGTTATGCTTTTGCATTAAAGACTGTATTTTTCGCAAAATGGGTTGAGGTTTCAACATTGAAATGTCAGTGCCCCTTCTGTTTCTTTTTCTTTTGCATTGTTCTGTGTGGTGGTTGCTCTGGCTCTGGCTGTCAGCCTCTCTGCTTGTAGTTGCTCGTTCATGTCTCTGCAGTGAGGAAAGTCTGAACAAGACTGACTAGAGGCGACATGAATAAACAGGCACTGATGCAAGTCAGAAGATGACACCAAAGTGTCAGCCATCATTAAAACACATCCTTTTGCCCCAGTTTCAGATCTTTGGGGGAATTCTCTCCCAAATGCTTCTTATGTGTTCAAACTTATTATTTTATCCTAGCAAATTATAAACTGTATTGTTTATTTGAATAAATGTCATGAGAAATCTCATTTTCGGGAGTACTGTGTGAGTCATTAGAGTAGGTTTGATCTCAAGCATATTAACTACCCAAACATCCATGATGCATTTCTGCGCTATGTATTTTGCGATGTAGTGTACCACAGACTTTGGCGGAGCTGTGTCTTCCAGAATAGCGTGGAATTCTTTGCTAACTTTGGTTGAACAACTTTGGTTTTAGGTTTGGAGAAAAAAAAAAGAGAAAGAAAACAAAACAAATGTTAGCTTTTTTGCACCACGTTTCCTTGGAGATTGTACGATAAAGATGAGGTGTTTTTTTGTTTTGTTTTGGTTTTTTTGTATGATGTCACTTTCGAATTACTTTTGTCTCTCAAGTCAACGAATCAATGATGACACCAAGTGAATGGATCAAAAGATGGGCTATTTTTCTCTTACGTCTTTTCTCGCCGTTCCAGTAACAGCAGCTCCAGCTGTGATCATTAGGCTAACATGCGCTCCAGGGCTCACTCTGTTTTCTCATTGTGTCTGCTAGTAGTTCATGAACATTTCAACATAACATTTGAAGTAACGGACGCAGCTACTTACATTAAATTGAGGCATCCAAAAACTTTTAATACTTTTCTACATATCTTTTCTTTATGCTATCAAAGGTGTTTTATTTCCTTTTAGTGTAAAAATGTGGGAAAAAAATAGATGTCTGTTTTTGGAGAAAATATTAAAGTGCAAAATGTTGCAAACATGGTTCTGGCATGGGTGGTTGTTTGACGACCGACACGATGCTCACGTTATCGAGACGGACGGTCAAAAAAAAATCCCTTTTGTTACGGTGAGTGTGACTTGTTTCTGTGTGTGTGTGTGTGTGTGTGTGTGTGTGTGTGTGTGTGTGTGTGTGTGTTATTAATATATATTATTATATATATGAAAAAAAGTCCAACTGGTGTTTCTTCCTGGTTAAAGAAAATTGCAGCTAAAGTTTCTGCCACAGGATGGAGATAAAGAGGTTTGTTGTCAAACTTAAAAGCCTATTAATAAGTGCTGACATGTCGTTGACAAGATGAACACGTGAGCCTGTCTAACCAGAAGTATAAGGGATGGTTTTTTGGCCGTTTTGTTTACCATCCATATAGCAATGCTTAATGAAGACAATTCACCTATTTCCATATGTAAAGGTGCGCGATCCATCGGTTGGTAAATGGGTGTTGGCCACGAACGATGTAACGCCTGGAGGACTTTACATCAAGTCCTTCAACACAATGAAT
>JAUESF010000080.1:12560681-12575868 GCA_032274765.1 Malacoctenus tetranemus
TGACAGCCCGGTCCCTCCCTAATTGCTAATTGTAGAGAACCTCATGTGCCTTTTCAGTGGCACTTCCTCAACAGCGATGCCAAGATACAAGGTAACCTGCACTTCTTTATCGTGACAGATTTGATCAGTTTCCGTCTCTGTGAGGCGACTGATGGCGACACCCTCGATGGTATCGCGCCGACAGTTTCTCAGCCTGATTTGCGTTCGGATACATTTTCCATGAGCTGAAAGGTTGGAGGCAAACATGACCAAACGGAGCAGTGTTGCAGGGATTTATTGAAGACAAAAGTGAGTATAATGCTCGTAAGACTTCAATCGTCTCCACAATAAAAAATAAAAAAATTGGTTTCAGTCTGAAGGTTCACAGTGATTCAGTACACAGTGTGTGAATATTCGACCTACTGAGCAGCGTTGTACAGACCTACAATAATGCTTGTCCAGCTTCGTTTGCACCAACAAACACCAACCACAGTCAGACGAGTCAACACCACTCTCACTACTATGACATACAGGACTGGCACTGCAATCATGTAAACTTGTGTGCATGCGTCTGGCACTGCTCGACGGCAAAACCTCCCTAGAAATGCCTCCGTGTCAACTCGTATATCGCAGAACAAGCCAGTGTAAAAAAGTGTAGAAAATACATTCACACAATAAAAAACATTTCACAAACAATAAAAAACCTTAGAAAAATAAATAAAAAAGTTCATGGGAATTCATAGATATTTCAAAATAAGAGGTTAACTAATGTTTTGAATTGGCTGAGGCACTGTCTTCCATCGTCAAGATGAGCGAGTGAGCAAAGAAGCTCCTGTGCATCAGAAACAGACATCACATCATGTACTCACACGCTTTAAAAAGGCACGTTTCGGTGAACTTTGGAAGAACTTAACAGCCCACCTCCTGTCCTGTAATAGACCCCCCCTTTCAAAATAAAACCCCTCGTCGTTCAGTAGTGAACAGCTGAGCGTTTGTAAACTAGTCTTCAATTTTCAGCCAGCCTTTTTTGTAGTCCATCAGCAGCTCTAGGTAGTACTTCCATTCAGGCTCACTGTCATAGGTCACCTCGAATATCGTCTTCAGGGGGTTGGTGTGAGCCTCGTGGATACGCAGCACCTTCCCCCTGTACCACACCTCCGATTTGTCCTCTTCCTCGTACAGGTGGTGGATGGTCTTGCCCACCAGGTCCGGGTAGTAGAACCTCATGGCCTTGCGGGCCTTCTGGACGGCCGAGCGCAGGACCCAGCGCCTCCGGTGTTCGGCGCTGTGGCAGGCCGACAAGTAGGGGCAGTATTTGATCTTCAGCGGCAACCTGCGTTTTCTTTTGGAGGGGCTGCTGAGGGGCCTCAAGGCATGGGAGAAGACACCCGTCCTCTGCCACCTGTGGGTCACTTTCCTCTTGCCGGTCACCGTATCACCATCGGCGCTCCGTGGGGAGGACGGGTCGGCCAACACGGCCTGGTAGCAAGCCTTCTTTCTGCTGAGACCCCCGCTGAGCGTCCGCTTCAGTTTGAGGACCATACCCGGTTGATTCTTGGGTCTGGCCTGAGGCTGGGCTGAGCCCGAGGACTGGAGGATGGACCACGAGCTGGAAGTGTCCTCCGACTCTCTCTCCATGGAAGACACGTCACTGAACGATAGAGGGCATGTCCACGAGTCTTCAGGGGCTAGACTTTGGACAGTGACAGGCGACTCCTGCTTCACGACGATGTGGTCAGTGTCCTGGCTCTCTTGGTCACCTGGGAATTCCTCACCTCCAACCACGACCTTTTTTGTGTCTCCGTCCACCTCCTCTTCCTCCGACAAACTATTATCAAGAAACATGCGCCTGGAGCTGGACTTCACTCTGCTTTTGGTTTTATTCCTAATCTGTTTGGGTTTCCTTTCCTCGCCCTTCGTGTCTCCAGGCGTTTGCGATTGTGACGGCGATGCGGCTGCAACATCGTTGTCTGAAAATGCAGCTGCACACCAGCTGCCCGATGCTTCACAGCGACCGTCTTGCTCTCTGTGACCTGGGTCCACATCATCTAGTCCTGCAACGTAAAGGATACAAGGACAAGGAAAGGTCAATGAAACACACAGAAACAGAGGCATGAAAATAAAGGTTATAAACAAAAGGGGAAGCTTGCAAGGTGGTCTATTTAGTCATTTTAGTAACATTAGTGAGTTGACAGTGATTTCTTCGCAGGTGTTCCCTCAAAAGATG
The DNA here is from genome assembly GCA_032274765.1 of Malacoctenus tetranemus. Lineage (NCBI taxonomy): Eukaryota > Metazoa > Chordata > Actinopteri > Blenniiformes > Labrisomidae > Malacoctenus > Malacoctenus tetranemus. The sequence continues at coordinate 12,562,888 of JAUESF010000080.1, forward strand.
AACTATCCAGTGTCCACCTCACACATGCATGTTGACAAAGAGCTCCCAGACTACCTATTCAGCACAGAAACAACAGGGAGGGAAACTACTCTATTAATATCAGCTGACACATGGTGATTAGACAGCATGAGACGCCCTCTTGAGCAGAGACGGAAGAGAAAAACAACACTGTGGGAGTGAGACAAGCAAGCTGTGAAACCGTGAGCTGCGACAGAGAACGCTACCGGGGAAGCAGCAGTGAGGCAGAGAGCAGGAACAAGACAAGAACATGGAGAGAACAGAACCAGGTCCGACAGCATCATGTGAACGAATGGCCAGCGCTGAAATTTAATTAGGCTCCAGCGAGTAAGCAAATTCATGTGATTCGGAGCATAATGGTTGTTGGAAGACACAAAGAGAATCTCTCTCTTTATTGAAAAGGGCAGAATAAGTGACCCCATAGTCTGGTTAACCTCAATTATGTGCATTAACAGAGCAAAATCAACAGTGAAATAACTTCACCCAAGCAGGTGATGAAATGTCTTTGTGATGATGAACAGGATGAGTATCGTTTTTTGGTTGTTTTTTTTTGACTGTTCCTGTTTTTTGGGGGTTTTTTTGGATCGACAGTTTTTAATAGTCATCGACACGGGGCCACAGAGAGCCCAGGGAAGAAGTGACTCATTTAAATCAGCTACGAACTTTGTATACAAAGCTGATGAAAAGACCAAAGTGAAATAGTTTGTTTGCTTCGCACCCAGACACTGAACACTCACACACTTGCATTCACACGCATTTGGCGTCTCGCACACGCACACGCACACGCACACACACACACACACACACACACACACACACACACACAGGAGCCATCACCGTTGTTTGAAGGAAATCAGCGACCCAACCCAGCAAACTCGCACCATCGCAACTCTCTGCGCGGCCGTCCCTCACTTCCTTCCTCTGATGGTCCGATACACAACAAACTGTCAGGAGAGACTTTCGTTCTTTCATGAGCAGCCCAGCAGAGCCCCCCCCCCCGCCCCTCCCCACCTCCCCGCCACCGCTACAGCAACCAGAACACAATCATGCAACTCTATGCGATTATTCCTGATGGAGGGTTAACAGAAAAGGCTCCTGCTGTGTAGGAAATAAAAAAGAAAAGGGTTGAAAGATTGTAGGGACAAAGTCAAAAAAAATATACCTGGACGCGCTTTTGGACATCAGATGAAGTTGATTCTGTAAAAAATAAATGAGTTTTGTATTGAATGTCTTTCCCAGGATGAGACCTTTAACAAAAAAAAAAAAACGGGCCAAAAAAAGGGCTTTTTTTGAACAGTTTGAGGAAACAGCCACCAAGTGATGCTTTAAACTGAGATACAGGAGATAACTCAATAACACTGCATGCTGAAAGGGGATTTCCAGAAATTGAGAGCTGAGGCAGGAAGTACTTTGTGGTTATGGTGTATACAGTATGTCACATGGTCAGATGATCAAAAATAGATGTTTGATAGTGTATTTGAACATTTCCAAAAAAGGGAGTCAGTGATTACAGTCCCTGGAAATCTACAGTTCCCTCAAATGTGTGAAAACAATCGGAGAAAAGCGATGGGCTTCTAATGCTTTCATGGCTGACAGAAAGGTCTGTGTCTTCACTGCAGTCACTGCCACAGTTATCTCCACTCTCTACTTGTAGCTATCTCTACTTTTAGGTTGATTCCATGAATATTGGCTCATGTCAGTGCGGTTAAGTACAAAGTGTCCTCCATCACGGCCTCTCGACAGACGATTGGCACCCAGATGCTTTGACGCACAGCTGTAATGAATCATTTCACAGCATTGGAATAACTTAAAAACAAAAAATACAATCCTGCAGTTCAATGGATATCTGTAATGTACTGTATCATAGAATTAAACAGTTGTTTTACAAGAGCTTGGAGGTACAAAGCTCCATTGACTTTAACATTCTACTGTCATCGTATGTCTCAGCACAGGTGCAGCACTCACCCAGATGTTTGCGGACGTAGGTGTAGTATAAAATGTTGACCACGTCGGCGTAGATGTTGGGCAGCGTCTTCAGGGACATCAGCCTCCGGAGTTTGGAGGAGCAGGCTCGTTTATGCAGCTGAATGAGAATCTTCTCCTCAGACAGGGTGGTGGGACGCAGGCCCACCTTGTGCTCCTGCAGCACCTGGTCGATGAAGCTGCCCTGGACCATCGGGAACAGCAGCTCCTTCACCACCAGCATGGGGAGAAACACGGCCCCCGTGCGCATGACGTGGGGGAAGGGGCAGCGCTCCTGGGCCGTGTACTCCCCCAGCCGCTGGAGGACCTCCTGGAGGGCCGACTTCATCTCCTCGTTGATCCACTGCTCTCTGGCTTTTGTCCCTAAGAGACAGGACACTTTCTGGAATTTGGTTGATGGAGACACGGGTTCGATGATTTCCAGCTGAGACAGCCAGCTTTTGAGGTCCTGCTCTGAGGAGGCGGACACGGACTTTGAGACGAGCTTGCAGAGTGAATGGTGCAGCTCCAGGAAGTGTTTTCGAGCTGGTATTTGGTTCTCCGGCTTTGGTCCGAGGGCAGCCATCGGCTGCGTGGGGGGCGGTCTCTCTGGGGGTTGGAAGGCACTTGAAAACTGACCATCAGGCAGAACGATTCTGTAGCTCGAGAGTTTCAGACACTCAGGAGAAATGTTCTTGAACTTTAATTTGGTCTCGGGCAGTTGCACTGGACTAACAGCATAATGGACGACCTCTCTGTGAGGGGGCTGTGCGTCGCCCCCACAGGGCGAACCCACCAGTCTCTTCAACACAATAGGTTTGACCTCATTCGGAGCCTCCTTCTCATCTAATAACTTTGGCTTAACGTCTCGGTCATCGGATTCACACGTGTTACTTGGCAGCCTGGATTCAGCGTCGGCCGAAGCGCCGACTTCAGGCTCCTTTTTGACGATCACCTGACTGCAGTCACTCTGACTGACATCAGCCTCTGCAGACTGACCCACTTCTGACGAATGCACTTTTTCTACTTTGATATTTTTGGGTTCGACGACTGGTGCCACAGTTTTATCTGTGTCACAGTGGGTTTGTTTGGACGGCGCACTGGCAGCCTGCTGCCGATCGTCCTGTGCTGCCGTCTTCTCCTCGACGTCCGGCTTGGGTTGGACCGCAGGCTGCTCAGGAGACTGGGCGGGTGTCTGCAGTACTGTGCTTGGGTATAGCGCCTGAGTAGCCTGCAGGTACATCTGGTAAGGCAGCAAGGTGAAAACAGTGTCAATAACTGGCAAAGGAGGCGAGTCGGTGTTGTTTCCGAGCTTGACGAGACCAACCGTCTGTCGCTTGGCGTGGTCGACTTCATGTGAATCTGCATCCTCTCTTGTTTTGACGGGCTGTGATACTTGAGAAATACTTCTTTTTAGTCTGTCTTTCTGACCTGTGACCACTGACGTGACCCCAGAACCACCGTGTCTCTCAGCTGTAGCATCAGGCGAGTTATTGGTTGTTTGCATCTCCCGATTTTCAGCCACAGGCGCGTGGATTTTCTCCGAATTGTGACTGGGTGAGTGGGACCTCCAGGGCGCTGCCGGGGAAGCGGGGAGGCTTTGGGGCCGTTTCAGGCAGGATCCCCGCACTTTGCCGGAGGAATAGTCCAACGGTTGCTCCGCACTGGAGTCAGGCGGCGACAGCGCCGTAGGGTCCGAGTGCAGCCCGGTGAGAGGGGAGAAAAACCTGCCCATCTGAACGCTGGAAGGCGAGGCGGCAGGCTGGCTCAGGCGGCTCGATGGACTGGCGGGGTCGAAAGGAAAGAACGGTGGGGACGTCTTCAACAGGTCAAGGAGCACGCTGGGGTCAGATTTGCCACTGTGTAAACTGGATACAGAGGCCATGTGCTGGCTGGCCGGGGAAACAGCCACGCTCCCGGAGTGGAAGCCGGGGGATGCGTGTTGCCTTTTTAGGGGCGATCTGATTTGGCTTGCATCTAAATGAAATCTTGGAACTGCATAATATGGATACTCGAAGCTCGGCAGAAAAGAGGGAGCTGGCAGCATTTCAGCGCGAGGCAGAGGCAAAGGCATTTCAGCACGGAGCGGCAGAGGCACAATGTAATGTTCCTGAGGGTTGGAGATTGCGTGTTTATGGAGAACAAGGACATCGTCTCTTTTTTTCTTGCTGCTACTATCTTTACACTGCATCCTGTTCTCTACCTCCACATTTGCCTGAGGGTAGTAAAACATTGGATGCTGTGCGAGCTGGCCATATTTGGACATGGGAGAACGTTCCTGATAAACCTCTGAGGTCATATGCTCGTATGTTGGAAGGGAGGGGAAGAAGCTGGGGTAGCCTCTGGGGGGAGGCTGTAAAGGCTGGCTGCGCTCACTTAAAGAACCAAACAGTCTGTGGCTGGGGGCGCAGGGGTAGCTGCTGTAGCTCGGCTCGACCACGGCGGGCCGGGCTCCACCCGGGCTGAGCACCTCCATGGCGAGCCTGTTGAGGTGGCCCGTCGCAGGCTGAAACTGAAGGCCTCGCTGCTGCAGCACCGCGTCCCGCGCTTTCGACAGTTCGGCGTAGTGCGCGTCGCTCTGCAGCCAGTCCCGGTCGTACACAGCGTTCGGTATCCTTGGGGAAGCCGGCTCGCCGCTGTAGGTGGGTCTCATCGTGCAGCCCAGCTCACTGCAGCAGTTGCCGTGCCTGTAAAGTGGCTTCGGAACGGCCAGGTAAACAGAGTTCTCGGGGTGGGAGGACGACTTCTCACACTGACTTTTGGGGTTCTTGTCTCCGACGGGGACGGCGGCGGCGGGACTGCTGATCTCGGGGCTCTTAGTGTACAGCGCGAAGCCCGACCTGGGCGGCGTGTGGCGGACGGAGGCAGGGTGGGAACGGCCGTCCTCTGAAGAGCTGCCGTCTTGCCTGTAAACCATGTGGTTCTGTCCCACCCGGCCAGAGATGTGACTCAGCGGGCTCCGGCCCTCCAGCAGACTTGTCTTTGGGCCGCTCCACGGGGGAGCGAACTGCGGACCGTCGGCCACTCTGGGGTCGTAGGCGGCGTAGGCGCCGCTGTACTGCAGCGCCGGCGTCCCCAGGAAGCCGGACATGCTCGGCGGTTTGGGCAGTCCCGCGGACGACAGCGTTGCGTCGAATAACGGCATCTTGCTTTGAAACACCAGGCCAGCGAGGGGCTGCATGGACTCACTGCCCATCATCCGGCTACTGGGCTATGAAGGTGCGCTCGCTCTGGCTCCACACCTGAGGATAAGGAGAGGAACCAAGAAATAAGACATTGATATCTTTTTGTAGATATCCCACCTGACAGATTAGATTTGATGCTATATGTCGGGAAAACAAACACTTTGCACGCAACCAAGTCATCATTAGATAACATCTCGCCCGAGGCACTTTCGCAACCTTGAACAAATCTTGTGGCGTATCACTCGCATGTCCCATACCGCCTTATCAGCTGGTGCACACGAACGGTCGGAAAGAAGCGCAACCGGTTGCAACACGAGGAATGAGCGAGGGATTATTTCTAACAGCGCACACGCGAGGACGACGGCAGCAATTAGGAAACGAGAAGAACCACCAGCTTCTCCCCGCAATCGGCCGCTGCCACGTGTCACAGTCGACAGAGAGCCGCTCGCGGCGCTGCCTCCAGCCCTACCGGTTTGGATAGGAGCACAACAAACACATGCGACTGAAAGAAGTCGCGACAGCAATTGCGTGCTGGGTGTGGGAAAAAATAAAGATGGGAATATCTGTGACTGGGTGGCTGCTGTAAGGCTGAATCATATGTATTGTAATGTCACAGTGACACACTTTTTCCAGTCAGACTGCGTCATCGCCGTCGTTGACAGACCGACACCAGTCCAGTTGTGTCCGGCCGGCCTTCACCGCACGCACTCAGCACTTCTTCAGACAGAACATCAGGGTTTGACTTGATGTTCTGCATTCGCTCCCCCGCGTTGCTTCTCTCATTCAACTTGTGCAACACGAAAACTGCGACTTTCATCGTCCTTTTTCAATGACACTGCTCATTATTTTGCAGGAGGTTTGTTTTATTAATAAATGTGTATTTTTATCCATCATTCTTTAGTTTTCTTCTGCAGCACTAATATACTTAAAATGCCATCAGCTCTAAAAAGTCTCTAAAAAACAAAAACAATCTCTTCAAAACTGAAACTAGTGTGACTGAATTAAAAAATCCAAAGGAACAACAAATCAGCACATTCCACAAGTTAAAACTAGGAACAATCTCTCTGAAAAAGCAATGCTATTCAAGACTCAGTTCGTACCATCTAAATCTGTTCAACTTTGCAGCTGGACCACATGATGTTGAGAGATGTCTCTATGGGCTAACAGCCCCCACGTAACAGGCATGGGGGCAAGAAACACTCGGAAATCTACATTAAATTGCCTCAGAGTTGATTAATTGTACATTAAATGATCGATGACTTTTACCCTGCGCTTCATTGTTCCGTTGACTCGCCAAATCGGGAGCTTTGGTTGGCAGCACAGCATACAGATGTTGTGGCGGTGTCGCCTCTTCCTGTTGACACCTCGCAGAACCGAACAGAATGGTGGTTTATCAGCTCGTGTGACGTAGAAAAAAAAACTGCGGTGGATGCGCGCGGAGGAAACAGCGCAGACCTGTTTTCAACGGACTGGAAGCCGCACTGGTGCGTGTGTGTGTGTATGTGTGTGTGTGTGTGCATGCATGCGTGTGTGTGTATGCGTGTGTGTGTATGCGTGTGTGTGCGTGTGTGTGCATGCGTGTGTGTGCGTGTGTGTGCGTGCGTGTGTGTGTGTGCATGCGTGTGTGTGCGTGTATGCGTGTGTGTATGTATGCGTGTGCGTGTGTGTATGCGTGTGTGTGTGTGTGTGTGTGTGTGTGTGTGTTGACACGCGCCCTGACCTCCCGTGGTCTTTGGGCCTGGGGGTGATGGGGAGCGTGTGCGTGAGAGACACACGCGGGGAGCAACCGTCCTAACTGACACACAAACCACAGGAGAAAAAGTCAGTGAACAAAACGACCAACAACAAAAAACGCACGCACCACACCACCGCGCGTCCAACAATCAATCATTTATCAGTCCACCAATTAGTGCTCCGGGTCAGGAATGCCGGGAGATGTCAGCGTGTTCTCATGACGCGCGCAGGCTGCTTCCTCTCGCCGCTCCTCAAACAGACTCCCCCCGCGACAACAGAAAAAAAACGGAACCCGAAACTCGGGGACGTCCTCTGCTCCGCTACTTCTCTGTCTCAGTCTGTCTGCTCGGCCAGACGAGCCTGAAGCTCCGACGTGCGTCCGACGTCCCGCGGAGGAGGAAAGAAAAAAAAACACAACAGAAAAAGCCGTGAAAGCGCCCGAGCGCTGCGCTCCGCCGGCCGGCCGGCTGGTAAAGATTGATCCGAGGCAAATGATATGGAAATGAAAGACGCGCAGGAGCTCTTACTTTCTGCCGCGGTGCGAGTCATTTCCATACGGGCTGCGAAAGAGTCGTAAACCGCGGGTTCCAAGCTCCAAACCACAGCGCGGCGGCGCTGGTCGTGCCAGCACGGAGGATGCATGCATGCGGCGGCGGCATTGTATGGGGAAGTTTCGCATTCTTGGGCGCTGACTGGGAGGACCCGCCGTGGTCACGCGTGCCCGAGATCTGACTTGCACGCTCGCTCCAAGTCTGTACAACCTGGGGTCACAAGCAAACGAGCCTGCTTACCTCCTCGCTGCGATGGCATTTACTGTTTCCCACGAAGAATCCATGAAACACAACTTGTGAGAGGAAAGACGTGGTTGGGGGGGGACACCGGTCCGTTTCTCACCCCAACCTCATGCTCACCCTCCCGGCTCGCTCGCTCGCTCCTGATGCAAGGTGGGCCTGCCAGAGGGTCTGTGCTGCTGGTACCGAGGCGCACGAGGCTTTTGGAGAAGTTAACAAACTGAAGTGAAGACAAAAGGGAGGTGGGGGAGGAGGAGAGGGAGGAGGAGGAGGACGGTCTTTGATCAATAGGCGGAGTCACACCCGGCCGTCTATCCACGGCTTGTTTTCAACACATGTGATGTTTTCCCGCTGGTGACTTTCTGCTTTTTATTGGCTGGGTTCTGGCGTTCCGGCTCCTGCTCCTCCTGCTGCCGCCGTCTAATATGAAACATAGAGACCGTCAGAAAACACTGAGAGCTGGGCATGTTACACGCCTTTCTCTTGATTGTCAACCATGAATTTCCTTATTTTACAGGGGCGGAACCACCTTGTCAATCACGGGGGTCAGGCCCCCAAACCATAAAAAATGAAATAAATAAATTAAACTGCCACCTTTGGAAGGAGCATGCATTTGTGGGATGATCAGCAGTTCAGAGTCTGTGAGTTGCAACCATTAGATCTGCAGCACCATCTAAAAGTGAATGGATCATGATTCAAAACAATATTATCTGAACCAGAATCGTCAGTAAATGTGGTCATTAACATGTATGTATGAATAGGTCTGTTTCTTCTCCTGCCTGCATTGAACTTGTACATGCGTGGTCCCCTTTGAAGTCATCCCACTCATTAATTTCTGTCCATTTCTCACCTCTCCAGCTGCTCTGTGTGAGACAGAAAAAAGCAAAAGAACCTGAGTGGTCACACAGCTCGATCACATGATCTGAAACAACAAATCCATTTAGTAGTATGTGGTGAGCACTTATGTGTTGACTTGTTGCTCTTGTATTGTCACAGCTTCAGTAGTGAAGCCTTACATACAAAAAATGCACAGAGACTTAAAGCTAAGTCCACGCAGCAGATTGAGTCCTCCCAAACTCTGCTGCAGGAGGCCCTATAGCTCCGAATTGCTGTTTGTTGCTATTGTAGTTAATGGTTGACTATAGCAGACCAAAGTTGCAATCAGGTCAGCCATTACCTCAAACACACTCTGCTTCACCTCCTGTCATCCATCATGTCAGACAGTTCACCTTCAAAGGGCTTTGTCCAGGACCAGTGGTGTGTGACGTGACTGCTCTCTGAGCAGCACAGTAATCTTTGACACAGCTGTTTGGTGACTTATGACAGCCAGATGCTGGGTCACAAACCTGAATTCTTCCACTCTGGCTGGATTTGCTCTCTGAATGAGTTCATGTCTTGTTGCGCTTGCATCATACGTGTCCCTTTTCACCTGTGAGCTGGAGGCTAATTTGTGCCTCCCGTGAGGCTGCCACAGTTTAGTCTAGACAAGTTGGTGGCCTCCGGTGGTCCCATGAGGGGTCTCACAGGTAAAAAGGATGGCCGCCAGGGAAGGTGGCTTGACTGAGGAGAGCAGGCAGGGGTTTTTCCCTTCTGAGACCTCGCACATCTCCCGCATTTCCAGTTACCATGGTGGCACAGCTTGCGGCTAACCAACACATGGCATCAAGGGAGCAAGATAAATCCTCCAACAAAAAACCTGATGTCCATATTCAACAGGGAGGGGGGAGGTGAAGATTTTCAGGACAGAAACAGATAAAGAAAACACGAAATAGTGCAGAAATTCTTCACCTTGGGAATTCCCCCCTACACAAAAATTCTGTGGATGGCAAAGTCTGTGAATGATTACTCAAAAGACTGATTGATTTGATTATCGATATGTTCAAAAGGTTCCCTGTCATTCATTGGCTTGATAGTAAATCGACTGGCTGCGTGGTTTGGACTCTTCAGGCTTTGTTTGGGGCTCTTCTCCTCTGTGAACGTCACTTCTATTTGATATACATCTGATCTATAATCTCTCAGAGAGCTGCCAAGACAGCTTATCTGTTGCTTGGACTCTCACTGTTGACTTGGACTATCAAATTTTTAGGTTACAGGGTTCAGAATACACAGTGTGTGTAGAGCACGATCAATTAACTTACTAAAAAAGTCATGGTTTCATTTATAAAGCACTAGTTGCAACAGTCAGCTCGAGATGTCCAAGAGTCAAACGCAATATAAACTGCTTCATCATCACTGCTGAAGCAGAAGCAAAGTATTTCTTCCTTTATTTGTGGTTTTTTTTGTAGATTTGTTCACGTGTGAACGACAGATATCTTCAAAAAACAGATGCTCTGATAAAGTTGTGGTTTGTAACATAACTTCTCATATAAAGCTGCACATTTATAGTATGATTGACTAAAAAAACAACTCCACAGTGTCTTTCATTTTAAAATATGTGTATGTTTATAAATAACATACATATATCTATATATATGTCAAGCACACAATATAAGTTCGTGCATGTGGGACATTTTGAAAGGAAAGCATTAATCATTTCTTGGTCCTGAGTGAATTCATGACATGTTTACCACTTCTCAACGTCTCAGAGTCAACAGTGAGAGTTGTGTTGACACAGAGCAACTGATCTCTCAGGATGTACTTTCTGATGAAACACACTCGAACCTCCCCAGAGGGCCTGAACATACACGTTAAGCCTGGAGACTGTTTGAGTTGCATCAGACCAAACAGAAAAAAAACTGCATGCAAATATAGGCACATATTCACATTGATGTGTCCGTGTTTTTCATGCCGAGCTTCTCTGTCAATATCAGATCAAACGTGTGTCCAAATATAGAAAGAGAAAAAGCTGCAAAGGAAGAACAGTGATATGAATCATATCAAATGAGAGATGGAGACATGAAGTGTTTAATAGAGGCCTGAACGTGTTCGTTAGCTTGATTTGGGAACACATATTATTAGTTGCAAAGAGAGAGAATACATTTTACTCTATTTCCAAACTAGGAAAGGACGTAGCCTATCAATCACCTGCCATAGTTCGGTCTAAACATAACCTGGGAGAGGCCCCCCCGGGTAGTTTCTCAACTGGGGTTGTAAAAATATACTTCTGCACTTGATTAGCTGGACCCCTCCAATAATGACCCTCCAGTGCAAATATTTCCTTCCAGTGACCTGAATTGAACCGCTTTGTGACCTTCGCCAAGGAGGCGGTGTGATGGCCCGTTTATTGGTTTGTCCGTCCGTTTACAGAATTGCCCCAAAACGTCTTGATGGATTTGGATGAAATTGAGAGGATGGGTGACGGTTGGTACAAAGTACAGCTGAGTGAATTTTGGTGGTGAGCCGAGCTTCCAAAGTGATGTCATTCAAAACTGGTTTCTGTTGTTGTATTGTTAAAGAGGCACTTTGCCAGTTTGTCTTCAGGGTGCTTGTTCACTGGTGGCGTTAGCTCGTAGCGTTGGCTCAAGCTGTGGTGCTACATTACTGATGTGTGGCGTGGCGGAGGTTTGCACTCTACAGAGTGTTGTGGTCATTTTTTGGGCGTCAAAGAACCGACGGAGTCGGTCCAGTTCAGGGCAGAGAGGGACTTTATTGACACAACAACATGCTCATCTTGAGAGACCCGAGTGGCTTCTGGCTCGCTGAGCTGAGTGTCCCTGCTCATAAGGCCGCTCAGACAAAACAACAGATAGGGGTCTCGTACCGGGCTGGCCGCAGCTTCCTTCCCAGGAGCAAATGGCAAGTTGTAACTGGGTCAGGACAAGGAGGACTATCACACCAAAGCACACTGCAGGCTTATATGACCCAGAGAGCAGGAACTGGTTGACATTCGAGCAGACAGCGAGTCTATAGCCGACGATGTCCTGGTCAGAGGCCACTATCTCTGACCCAGAACCGAGAAGGGTAAAAACGGGTCCTTCGAACTGCTAAAAAAAAAAAAAAAAAAAGGATCAGAAAGTTGAAAAAAGTGCGTTTTTCTGTGGCCTAAGTGGCCTTTGGATTTTTTGTGTGCTGACCTTGCAAAAGAAAAACACATTTGAATTTATTTGCGTATGAAATGATTAATAGCTGGTTTGTTCCAATCAGCTGTCGCTGTTTTTTTAAAAAAATTTTTAGTTTTCCCTTGTGCACTGATGCAAGATAACAGTCGTGCATGCTTTGTTTTGCTTGTATCGAGAGCATTTGCGAGTCAAAAAGAACTTATTTGGATACAAACATTATAAAATGCTCTGTGTGTATTAGCAGAAGTAATTTCTGTTGTGGCTAATACTCGAGTTGTGTTTGCTGTCACTTTCTCATGTCTTTGTGCACTTTGTTTGTGATTGGAATATAAATACAATCATCAACCACACAAACCAGGACCATTTTCTTTTGTGTAACCACTTAATTGTTATAGTAGGAATGAAACCATTAGTCAGTCATGTAATGAGTCAGTGAGGTTTAGGGCGAGTTTCATGTCGAGTTAATCGTTCAGTGAAGTTACATGGTTGTGTGATTTTCTCGCCACTCATTCTTGAACATCCCCAAACAAAGAGGTTTGGACTGCACAGGAGGTATTTGTGATAAGTCTGTGCAGCAGAGAAAACCCCGTCTGCTCCGCGTTCAGCAGTGCACCTTTCAGAAGTTCCCATCACTTGTGACTGCAGCTTATCAGATATTTTCAGGATTTGCGCTCGGTGGTTTGGAACGTGGTGTTCATTCCCATTAAACACCTGCAGCCTGCAAACTCCTCCACAGTGCTGCCAAGGCCACACGGCACTCCCCTTGTCAGTTTGGCTGATGTAATGTTGCTCTGAAGTCATTAACAAAATTACACAGCAGCCAATAGCAGCCGGACAGGTTATGGGCCCAGGGATGCTTTTCATTTCAGGAGCCACTCACACGGCTCCATGTGCCACAACCTTGACTCAACAGAAACACAGAGCTATTTGCAAACCAAATCAGGTCCAGCTCTACCAGGATTCAGTGGAAACAGTGAGAAACATAAAAAAAAAACGTAACATATTGGGAGCAGCGCAAGTGTGTGAGGCGTGTTTTTGAACAGAGGGCAGAAAATTCCTTTCAGGAAGATAAGCAGGGACAGTTTGATAACAGGAAGACAGGATGAATGACTTGCTTGACATGTGAGTGATCATGATGACTTAGCTTATCAAGTGTCTCCCTGAAACCTGTGGAGCGTAGATCCCCACCCAAAAAACAACACACTCTGAACAACACTTGTAAAGAAAAAAAAAAGGTGGAAAAACACCTTCAAGATTAATGATCAATGAAAGGATTTCGTAGGATGTGCTCTG
>JAUESF010000080.1:12618887-12629394 GCA_032274765.1 Malacoctenus tetranemus
ACAAATATTTACTACTCTTGCGAGTCATGTGGCCGACCTGTTTGGAGCGTCTAAAGATGGCCGTCGGGCTGGCGGGGCTGCTGTGACGTGAGGCGACGCCGGCCGATAGCAGGTTTGGTCCTTCCAGCGGCCCCAGGAGCTCAGACTTCAGCACGGGGAACGCAGAGTAGCTGCGGGGAAACACGAAGCGTGACACCGAGTGAATCGGAGATCAATCCCCTAAATGCTCTACCGAGCCAGGCGGCATGTAAAATAGCTCCAGCACTGACAGAAGATCCCCAAAGCAAGCGGTTCAAGCTCAAGCAACAACACAAAGCCCTGCAGCCGTGATGAAGGCTTTAACTAGAGAATTTACTCCCAAGTCTGTCCTCCGGGAACAGCATTGTGTGCACCTGACATCACTAGGAATGAGTGTAAAGCAGAGAGGAACAAGAGAGTCTGTTACGTGGGGGATCAATATGCAGGGGGGTACCTATAGCACAGTGGATGTTCCTCTCCCTGTGGTAGAGGCGGCAGCTCTGGGGGGTTGATGTAGACGGTGTGCTCGCTGCGGTGGGACTCATCCAGCTCGATCAGTCTGCTGTCCTCTGGCCTCTCGCTGTCAATCTGCTTTTCAAGAAAAACACACATCCAGTGATTGCAGCGCACCCTCTGCTGATCCAAAACGTGGCCTATGCCACCAAAAAAACAGCCTTTTTCTAAACGTCACTGCCGAGGCAGAGGCTGCATCTCCTGAAAAGCTTCAAGAATAAATGAATCCAGGCTGCAGTGACCTGGACAAAATTGCTGCCATGCTGCTCCAGGGACATGAAACCATTTAGCAGCACCACTTTGGCAGCAAGACTTGATGCTGAACTGTCACATTTGTTTCAGGGCCTCCCTGACTGATCCGTGGTTAGGAGAGGGGCTGCACAAAGCCTCCCTGCCAGCCTGAGGACAACATCAGCAACACAAAAAGCAGCACACAGGAGAAAATCACCAAAAAACAAGCCCTCCGACTGACACAATTTGACAAATCCCATCAAGCTGGTGTTCAGCGACTTGGTTTATGTGGACTGATTACCAGTGTACCTCGCTCATGAGTGAAAGAGGAACATGAATATTGTGGCAGCGGCTGAATAGCTCCCCAGTGTCGCTGCATTACGGGGTTTGTTCCACTCAGTTGAGTGGATGATTCAGTCAACTGACTCCCACTGACCTGTTTGCCCCCGCTCTGATTCTGCTCAGTGTTTCTCCGTTTGCTGCCCTTCCTCTTACACCCAGGAGCTCTTTCTCAATCGCACATTTGTTGTCAACCTCAGCAGCAATGACGCCCAGTGAATCAGTGCTTCCACTTCTCGATAATAACCGCAGCAGCCATTCATGGAAGAGCTCGAACTGTTGGTGCAGGATGTAAATGTGACTTCCTGATTGCACAAAAGTGGAAGCGCACGGAGGGGGAGATGGTTGTTTTTTTTACATTTCGGACTGGAGGCGGATGTGTTGTGTCTTTGTGTGCGTGCAACAAAAGACGCTGAGAGGTCCTGTTCATGAAAGCTGTCAAAATCGGCAAATAATTAGCACAAGCTAACGCTGCCTCCTCACATCCCACAGGACTTTAACAACTCATAACGGGAATAAACAACAATCTACGGGAATTATCACCCCTGTCTTTGTTTTCCCACGTGATTTCTGTCTCCTATAGTTCACGGAGGCTGCTGACGTCAGGAGATCACACTGAGTAATCTCTGCAAATGGCAAACGTCGATTATCTTGTTGCCTCGGGAACGGAAGAGGGGCCACAGGGGGACGCGTCCCCTTTTTAATAACACCTGAGATCCATAACGCAGATTTCGCACGGCGTGCATGCGCGCGCTGCTTTACAAAACCCTGCCCGCGTTTCGCCCTCTGAACGTCGCTCCGATTTCTTCAAACGAAGATCCAATCGCAGTGAGAAAGGAGACGAACAGAACTGAGGCTCCCACAGCAGATTACCGCCGAGACAGTTTCGGGACTGACAAAATAGACAAGTAAAGAAGACACACACAGAAAAAAGCACAGCTTCTGGTCGCTTACCTTGCTTCCAGTGGTGAATAACTGGCAATTAGGTGCCACGAAGCCAAAGGAAAGGGCAGAAATAGACACAAAAGGCAGAAAATTAGCGAGTAGCACAAACACAAAGAAGCACAATAAGCACAAAAGAGATTATGGAGGGAAAAAGGGTTAGTGCAGATTGTATTAAGAGGCTCATGGGATATGTTACACAGTTAATTATGCTTTGTTTATATCTATTAGTTGCTTGTTTATTAACTCATTCAATTAAAACTGAGAGGCACAATGGGATTTTAATTGAGAGGACAGCGTGTGATTAATCTGCTCGCTAAATGGATCAGAAAGCCCTGCAAACGGGTGAAGGCCAGACTGGATGTTGTTCACACAGCGTCTGTTCTGGCGCAGCGCAGCCATCGTGATGAATCGCGTCTGACACGGAAAAATCCATGGAGAAGATTTTGCAGCGGACCTCACCTTATCGACACACTCGTCAAAGAAAGCCAGGCCGGCGTCTTTATCGCTGACGAAGGAGCACTCTTCTATGAAGCGGCTGAACATCTGAGTCTTGGTCATGAGGGAGTAAAACCTCTGATGGGAGCGGTCCCGGCTCTTCAGGAAGCCTGACGAAACAGGAATCACAGGCCGAGGCGTTAATTTCAGTCACATTCTGGATTCTGATTCTTTACGTCTCAGGCTGCGAAGGGAGTATCCGCGAGGTCAGAGGGGACCGGACTAAACCAACATTCAGGGGAAATTAATACCAAAAGAAGTCCCTCTTTCTGCTGCTCCTCTTGCATAAGAGCACACAGATGTGCCGGGACATTGTGCCATTAATCACCCCGGCTCCTCGGTTGTGTCATCCGAGCCTAATTTCCACCCAGGCTTAAGTTAAATCAGCGGAGCCGTCACGGCAGTGACTCAGGGTGAACTTTGAAGCAGCACCCCTCAGACCGCAACCTCCTGACCCACAACCGCACTGAATCATAAGAGCACAAAAACGGCACCGTGTCATCATGGTTTTACGAGGACATGCTGTCAAAATAAAATAAATACCTTGGATGTCAAAGAGAGAGCTGGCATCGGTGGTCTTCTCGGAGGGGGCTTGGGTGATGGGCAGCAGATAGGAGCGGTAGCCTCTGAGGATGGCAGCCATGAAGCGCAGGAAGGCCTCCTGGATCTCCAGCTCCAGGGTGTGAAGGCTTTTGCCGCCGTTCAGCTCACTGTCCGTCATGGTGTGGTCCATCTGGATGTCGTCACGGTTCAAATGACCACCTGAGAGCCCCAAAGAGAGACACACAAACAAGGTGACGACCAAAGACTTTCTCCGAGGGGCTTGTTTGCACATAGGAACTTTTCCCTGAAAGTGCTGAGTGAAGATTGGAAGATTTAGAGACTTTGAAGGTGCTAAAAGGAAAGAATTAAAGTCACGGAGGATCGTAAATGTCCCCACAAATTTTCTGGGGGATCCGATCAATAGTTCTTGAGATGTTTCCGTCTGGATCAAAGTGCCACTGAGACACAACCGATCGACCAACGCTGCCATCGATAAAGCCAAATAATAAAAGCACGGCTGAACGCTGGCCATAAATAGATCATCTGACATCATCATTTTGGTAAGATCCCAGCTAAACTGAAGAGCTTTTGGTAGCTTTTTACGATCGCTGTTCATCCATCACCATAAAAAGAAACAAGATTTTTTAATTTTACAGAATGCTGCAGTATATTTTTTATACATTCTGTCAGAAGAGAGGAGGAGGAACAAATTCTGGGAATCAGTAATGCCATTAATTGAAGTCTGAGGAGCATCACGACGAGGGAAGAGTGCATCCACCATAAAGACTAAAAGGGCACCGCATTCAGAGGATCTCCCGGGACTAAGCAAACAGCATAAGCTGTTTTAATGTAACTGTGTTTGCATCCAGTAAGTTTTAGCTTATAAAAGTTCCGGCTGACTCAACAGACCCATCCAGACAATCTAAATTATTCATAACAGCACTTATGATATGACACAGCAGCAGCAGCGGCAGTAGGAGCAGTAGGAGCAGCAGCAGCAGCAGCAGCAGCAGCAGCAGCAGACTGGACTCACCCTCGGTGAGCTGCTGATGGAGCTTATTCAGGGCATTCAGAAGATGCTTGCAGGCTCTCCTGGGCAAGATTTTCCACGTTAAAGCCTTCTTGTCGTCTTTTCTGAAAAGCACACCATGTGGTTTTCATTAGGCGGGAGGACAGTCCAGAGACGTTGCAAAAAAGATAGCAGGACGGAGACAGATTCACTGACATCGGCAATGACAACTTAATCTCTTAGCAAAATAGCCTTTTGAATTGATGTGTGAGACCAGCGATACCCCTGTGGGCTTATGTGTACAGCAAAAATATTTCACATTCCTAGCTCCTATCGTTACATAAGAGAGAGTCTCGCTGACAGACACTGATAACCTTGGAAATCACTGCTGGCCTGACCCGATAAAACACCCAGCCACGGAGAAGTGTCTCTCAGTTTGGAAGTCCTGACAGTTGCGGGTGGCGAGTGGGAGGGGGGGGGCGCGTTGGCTCTGGATGGACGGCTTGTCGTCAGGGGTGACTTACTGGGAGATGGTGTTGGTGTCGAGATCCACGCAGCTGATGTCAGCCGGGGGCACGTAGAGGTCAAAGTATCTGGAGTCCACACCGACGATGAAGGGGCACGGTGCACTGAGCACGTCGGCCAGGGCCAGGGGGCACAGAGGGATGTAGGGGCACGGCCAGTGGAAGGGGAAGATCATCTGGGAGGGAAAAGGCATTCCGACATCATCAGAGTCGTTAAATCGAAGTGCTTCACTGCGCCGCAGTTTAAAAGAACCGTATTTCAGCTTTCAAAAGAAATATGCTTTAATTATGCTTTAACCTCAAAGGGTTTTTTTTCTAGAATCTGATACGATTGCAGGGAATTCAATAAAGTTGCAGAATCCTCATCCGCTGCTGCAGTTAGAATAACTGTATTAAATTATATTAAAAACTAGGAACTGAAGTGTTATTAAATTGGACAGAAAAAAGAGGGTGAAACCGAGCAGAGAACGTTGCACTTACAGACACAAGTGCTTCAGTCACGCTGGTGAGTACAGCTGGACGCAGCGAATGAACCAGGATCTTGTGCTCTGTCACAGCCAACACAAGCAGCGTGGCCGCGTTTTTGGGGCCCAGATTCAGCAGCAACGTGGACAAGCTCCCTCCACTGCCACGTGGAATCACACAGAAATAAAAGCCAAACAATATTAGCTTACAGTCGCAACAGGTGCAATAGTATCGTTTTATTGTGGCGTTTCTCCTGAGGTTTCTTTACCTCAGAGGTAGTGGAGAGGACACAGGTTGGCTCAGCAGCAGGCTGTCGTGTGGAGAAAGCTGCAGAGGGACGCACAGAGAGCATTCATGTGTTAGGGGCATCCGTGGGCAGGTGTTACAATGCGTTTGAAGGCGTTTTGTCATAAAGAATGAAAGCATTCACAAGAGAAGTCTTTTGAGCTCACCTGTACAAGTATTCGTGGTCTCTGAGTGGAGGGAAACGGCACATTGTGCATGAAGTGAGAGATGTGTCTGAGGAAACATAAAAAGACATTCATTTACTCCAGTAGCTGGTGCATTTTCTTCTCTTTACAAGACTATAAATAAACTGACTGAAGGACTTCAGCCAAATCTGTGAAAGCTGGTTACTTTTCGATGGGCAGCGCATGCGGTCCAGAGATGGAGTATCGGTAGAGGAAAGTGAGGAAACTCCTGAAGGACTGGAAGAAGGGCCAGTGGGACAGAAGGCAGATGCTCTTGTTGCTGTAAACATTTCTGGTGCCGTCAGGTCTGAGATCAGCGCTCGGCAGGCCGAGCTGGGAGCGCTGTCGCTCCGACAGGTTCTCCTCCGAGTAAGGCTCGTAGAACTGGATCGCTGCTCCGTACACCTGCACACAAGAGCAGCACAGCCGGAGTGTAATGATCTGCATAAAGGAAGCAGCGCACGCTCAGCGGTGCACACACTTATTAAGTCCCTGACGCGAAAGTTTATCAAGATAAACCCGGCGCTGGCCGGGGGTCCTTTGAACGCGCGGGCTCAGGTAAAATGTCGTGTTCATGAGAGAATTGTCGTCTAGATAAATCAGCTGAATCCCGTTCAGCCCTTTGAAGCTCCCGCTCCCAAATAAATATACAAATTATTCCAGGCAAGAGGTGCCAGGAGACTCGCCTGCAGACTCGTCGGGGTTGCGGGCAGAGAGAAATGAGCACTGAGGCATTCAGTATTTAAAAACTGCGCACCAGCTCGAGTGGTGCATGAGACATCCATTATTCAAAAGATGAGCTAAGGAAAAAAAAATCCTTTATGCTGCATTGCTCTCAAAGGCTAACGGGCTCTTAGTATTCCAAACATAGCCTTTGGACCATTTTTGATTGCAGCGAGAGTCTCGAAGTTGATTAAGATTGTCTGTTCTTGTAGAAATACAACTGCAGTTCATCAACAAAACTAATCCGAAACAGATCCCAGAGGAAGACGCAGGGAGATAAAGACGGAGAGCTGAACTGAAAAGAAGCAATCAAAGGACATTTTGTGTATTAAAAGGGTGAAAAAAGAAACAACCAGATGTGAACTTTGGGGGAACTCCTTCATCAGTGATGATGTGACAGAAACAGACAGACTGTTAGGGAGTCGTGCTTTCCTTGGCCTAGCTCCACGCAACCCTGTAATAGTCTGTGTTTTCTTTAAATGTACAACAAATGTAGAAGAAGGGAAGAAGAGAAACGAGTTCATTGGTGGAACTGATGTCTTTAAGATGCTCTACCTTTTCTCCGGAGGCCCCCGTGAGCACAAATGTGGAGAAGACGGGCAGGGAGTGTTTGGTGTGTGTGGGCCAGCACTCGATCATGGCTCCCATGGGCAGGCAGAACATAGGCACTGACTCGGGCAGTGGGAAGGACTCGTAGTCCTCTTCGGGGTACCGACACAACAGGCCTGAGCAACAAAGTATGGTCAGCACATCTCCATAAGAGCATATAACATATTCACTGCAGCTCTGCATGACACGTTACCTGCTTTGTATGCGATCGCGTTTGCTTTCGCTAAAGACTTCTTGTAACAAAGGTAGACGGAAGATCCCCACTGGAACATTGAGAGAGACAGAAAACTTGCTGTGAGTCACGCTCACAGACACGCTCCGTACATCCGACGCGAGCCGCGTCCGAGCTGCCGACCCACCATGCTGCTGTTGAGGTTCTTGTCCACCTTGCAGAAGGTGTGGGGGGGCGTCTCGCCCTTGGCCGGGATGATGATGCAGACATCGGTGACGGCCAGCGAGGTGTGCGGCTGGCTCTTGGGGGCGCGGCGGTAGGTGATGTAGATGCGCTGGGAGGAGGAGCTGCTGATGTTGGCGGGGCGGCCCGACGGCGTGGTCTGCACGATGTGGCAGCCGGGCTTCAGCTTCTCCTTCCACTCGTACAGGATGCTGAGGGACGAGAGAGACGAGACGCAACTGAAAAAAACCAACACCAACCCTGCAGCGTTTTGATGAAATCGTAATTGAAGGGATCAATGACAAGAGGATATGTTTTGGAGCCGATTACAGTGACCCGAGGCGGGGAGGTGATTAGTGGTCCTGGGTGAGCGCGGGGTCAGCGAGGGAGGATTACTTCTTACCCGAGATCCGTCAGCGGAGGCTTATCTCTGCCTCGCTTGAAGCACAGGAAGATCTGCTGGCCCCTGAGGCTGGCGCCATTGAGCTCAGCAGAGAGGCCGGACGGGGTGCTCTCCACGCAGGTGTACCCCGCGGGCACCTCTTCGCCCAGGGAGCGGATCACCACGGCGACGTCTGTGATGGGCGCTTTGGCGTTTGCGGACTTGGGAGCGGCATCGTCAAAGTGCAGGTCCTCCTCCAGGGGCTTGGAAGAGTCGGTGAGGCCGGCAACCACGAAGTAGTCGGCTACACGGGGCCCTTTATCCTCCATCATTTCCCATTCCCACAGTGTGGGCTGTGAAAAAGAGAGAGAGGGGACGGGGGGGTGACTAAGGGTCTTCTATTATATATCCTAATCATGCTGCAAAACTTGCCCAAACACAAAAACAAGTCCCAGAAAGTCTATTAGTCACCGTGAGCACAAACAGTCTCAGCATCCCCGGTCGGCTCAAACAGTAACACCTTCAAATTCCCTCCCTGAGCCCCCCCCCTCCCCGCCCGTGTCCCGACTGCTTCTCCAGCTCCTACATGACTTGAAATATAATGCTCCGAGAGAAATGCCGGCTTCACCTACATTACAGGCAGGAGAAATAACAGCACATAATGAGAGCATCTGGAAGCATTTACCGTACATTCCTGTCTGCAGAAAACACGATATTTCAGCAAGAAATATAGGAGGGCTGACGACCACTGACCTTGCTATATGCCATGACCGGTTATGTAAAGTAAAACACATGCCTCAGTGGAGGAAACAAAGAGAAGCAGCATGTGCAGGCAGAACAAGAGGAACAACTGAGCATTGGGGGGAAAAAGAGGAGCGAGTACAAACGAGGTGCAGCGAGCAACTTTTCTGACTCTTCAGTGAGGCGAAATTCAGACAGCGTTTATTCCGGGCTTTACAATGTCATGAAAGGAGAGGAATAGAGGCAGCGCCCATGAATCAGCTTGTTATGGCTTTATCACAGAGCAGGGAGCCCTGGAAGCCCCTCTCAGCACTGGGCCGGCTTATTGTGCTGCAGCTGAAGAGCCCGCGTTATCTCTCCCAGCAGTTCCTCCACACTCGCTGGCAGTCTGATAAACAGCCGCCTATTTCACCCACCGGGATATGTGGGAGTTAGCATAAAAGTCGGCCCGCTCCTCCGTGTTGCGTGTGTCACTTGTTAGGAACCGGTGGCGCACAAGGAGCCGCGACCGTATCGCAGCTACTTAGGACGTGGGGGGGGGGTCTTTAAAGCCAACGTGTCGTCCCTTCCCGTGGCTGTGTGAAGGGGCTGAGAGCTGCTCGCAGGGTGGGTGTATGAGCCACCGGGACATGGAAAAATAAAGATAGTCTGAAGAGAGACGACAACACTTGGGAGCAATTCAGGGGAGTCCGTCAACACTCACACGAAAATGAGCCTCTGTGCCATTTGTGACCGAAATCATGTGACTGGTTTTTCCTTCTAAAGCTCAGTCCGATGCATCTCCGTGTTTCATAAGCCTGTTTGTCCTGCACATCAGAAACAGTGTGTTCATGAATTATGACTCATCAACACAAGGTTTCTCATGGCCCAGCAGTCTGTTTCATCTGCGTTTGTTTATGTCGAATGTTCCCTTATTAGCTGATGGCTGTTTTGATGTTGCTCGGGCCCTGCTGAGTGGAGCCCTTTTGGGTAAAACCGATGACTCAAACAGACAAACAGAGAAAAATTCGTATCTATTTTTTTCTGCTTCCCCGTTCAGTTTATTACATTTTCTGTCCTGGATGATGTTTTCAAGAGAAATGAGCTAAATACACAGGAAAAAGCGGCGTTGCTGCGTTGGAGGAAGCGTCGGCTTCCTCACTCCAACACACCCGATTCAGACTAATGCGCCGTCATCAGCCTCCCGCACGGCGCGGTGACGACCTGTTTATTTGGATCAGACGCGGGTCAATAAGGACAAGCCTGCAACATGCAGGGCAGTGGGACCCCCCGGACCACAAGGGCGTGTGATGCTGTTTTAGACGTTGCCATGCCAACACACCTGAGTGGAATAAGTGGGTCATCATCAAGCTTCACAAAAAAAGGAAAAAGATAAAAAAGTTAATTTTCTCATCTTTCTGATCTTTTTTCTAATTCGAATTAAAACTTTGAAGTCACATACCCAAAATAAAAAAAATCAGTTCCTGATGGGACGCATGGTGACAGTTTCACACTCGATGCATGTTTAAAGTTGGAGCTTAACTGATCTCATTTCAACACCGGCTTTCTTCTTGTCGTTTTCTGAATCCGTTGGATGAAAGGAAACGAAAGCTGGATTTTAAATGTGAGATCTGTTACATAACAGTGTGTGTCTGTGATAGTGCTAAAAGCAGAGAGAAAAAAGTCACTGGTCACAAGCCAGAAGGCTTGAGAATATCTGATCCCACAGTGTTCGCTTAAGTACCAACTTTGTTTCATTTTCTCCTTTTTACACTGATTTTAATATTTTTTAGGGGTTGAAAAACAACTAAACAGGAACAAATAAAAATCCAAAAAGGTTAATGTTAATAGGACTCAGAGGGAATGTTTAAGATGCCAGATCAGTTCAAACACTTGATGCACGGTCAAACCAATAAACTCACTTTGACAGCGTTCTCTGACTTCAGTCTTCAAGTCAATCACTTGAACCAAAACATCTTAAGATCAAATACTTTTCAGGACTAATTTCGACACATGATCTTTATCAGTCATGAAAACAGACAAATGATACAATATTCAACGTGATGCTGTGGAGCCTGAAGGCAGAGGACCTCAGTGAGCAGCATGTTTAAACTACTTTTCCATCAC
>JAUESF010000080.1:12672187-12682675 GCA_032274765.1 Malacoctenus tetranemus
GAGTAGACACCTTTACATATCCCAAAAAAATGTGTCACCAGATTTGTGTCCAGTCCACGGCGGTATATTCGCTGTGATTCCTCGTAATTTACTTGTGAATTTCTTCGCCACTAACGTGCTAACTGGGACGATGAAACAGGTGTTGATGTGAGTTGGGTTACTGAGAAAATGGTGGCGAAAACAGAAAGAGCAGACTGGATATAAGTGACGTTGACATACCACAACATTCACAGGGAGAGGTTTTCATAACACCCTGAATTTAATCTGCAAAAAGGGAAGCACATGTGCAAGCTGTTCACACCTTTGGTGACGACAGGGAAGAAGCAAAGGAGAGGCACCAGAGATTAACACGGAGAACTGGTAATTTTTCATATATAACAGTTTGTTACTTTAATGTTTTTAACACCTTCATCAGGTGCAACTTCAGCAGCAAGCTGTCAAGACGGCCAGCGAGGATAGAAAATCCTGGAGACAGTGAAACTATTAAGCTGCTGTGATGCTGTGCAGAAATTCTCAGTCTTCACACTCTGCTAAATGTTCTGACTGTTCAGACTGAACTTGAAGCAACAGCGCAGAAAGTTTGATTTTAATGTAATAACTTGGTGAGACAGGCGCGTCACAGGTGTCATTCTGATGGACCAGAAATAAACAAAATCTGTCAGTTTTGTAGAAGTAGAGTCAGATAAGCTTAGATAATATAAGATAAGATGCTATTTAATATAACACATTATGATAAGACACAAAAGGAAATGATACAATGTGACAACACAAGTATAAAAAGATATAGAAAATGGATATAAAAAGGAAAATAAGGGAATAACAGCATAACACTTACGAAAAAGTAGCTATCTTCTCCTGAAAATGCACAGATGTACACATGTCATATTGGAGCCTGTATGAATAAAAGGTGGCATCGGTCTTTTTTGGATGGTGGCTGCAGCGACTGAAGGACCTGGTCAGAGCTCTCATGGTGTCACGAAGGGGGTGACAGGTGTTGGATCTGAGCTGTGCACTAAGAACCTCGTGCATCCTCACCAATAATAACTGAACTAACGTGTCAAAATAAAACTACACGATGAGCAGATTCGCTCAGGTTTGTGACATTGCTTGGCAGGAACAGTGCGACTGGTGCATGCAAATCCCACACAGCTCAGAAGACAGCCGTGTTTGGAAAAAGTCGATGAATGCGACAAACAGCAGGCAAACAGCTAATTCTCCGGGTTAAATAAACAACCATCTTCTTGGTGATGAACAATCAGCACTCAGCGGTGGTGCGCAGTCTTCACTTCCACCTGGGTAATTGTTGTTTGGAGGTTTTGGTGAGCACAGACGTGAGTGGTGGGACCTGTCTTCAGCAACAACATCTGTATTTCCTCACATGGAGGCCCAGCTGGAGACCCAGCCTGGCGTAGCAGCCTGAGGGGAGGGGGGGGTGAATATTCCTCTATCGATCCCCCCTCCCATCATTGCTCTCTCTCAGTTCTGAATGTAAAGACACTGCGTCCCCTCCCTTGTATGCTCACTTTGCCGGAGCTGTGATCAGCCCGTGTGGGAGCCTAATGAACCCTGCTTCACGGTCGGCACTGAAGCCTGTTTTTCCAGGTTCGCAGCAGGAAGATGATCAGCCCTTCCCTGATAGAGACAGGTCCGCCCCGAAGGGGGTCCTGAAACTCTGGACTGCTGCAGTATTACTTCTGTGGTTGGACAGACTGGGGGCCACATTACAGGGCTCACATTGATTTGATCTAATCTGCTGCTGGTCTCCGCTCTGGCATGAATGAGCTCCCCGAAGGTTTGAGCCGCTGCCACGCAAACGACCCTGGCACATTAAATCCGAGGTGTGTGCGGGCGGCCGTGGTAATGGATGAGCAGCTTAGCCGCAACTTGGTTTAGCACTCTATAAGCGCTCATCAGAGCTCCCTCAGCACGGCTGAAAAATAGGCAGTGTCTGCATAGCCTGAGAAATCATCACCTCTGGCTTCAGCCCAGAGTCTGACCACAACGCTGTTTGAGGGTGCGTCCCACGTTCTTACATGTATAGCACAAAATATCATGTCGGTGAGAAAAAGGATCCCAGCGAGGCAGAGAAAACAGAAATAAACCAAAATCTATCCGGCGCTTAATTTGCAGACTTTTCTGGTGCTTAGGAGCTCAACAAATGTTGCCATTTGAAGTTTTAAACCTTCTTTAGCTTGCAGTTAGAGGCCTCAGCACATTGAGAGCAAAGCCCATTATCTCGCTGTCTCTCTCCTACACAGAGGTTCTCAAACTTTACCCAGTAGCCTCTCACTTCCCCGCACTGACAGCATTTAACTGTGATTAAGGAGTCAGAGTTCATGATGAGCTGCAGGCGAGAACAGAGAGGAGCGGCAGGAGAAAGTAGCATGTAGCATGAAGCCTCCAGTTCCCGGCGAGTCCAGCTGAATTGTGCGCGCTGATGAGGACCCCTGTGGGTTGTTGTGTGGAGGGCAACAAAAGCCCACACAAGTCTGAGACTGGAGAAGTTGCCATCCAGCCCATTAACTGGTCTGGCCTGGGTCACTGCGCCTAACCATAGACTCGGCAGCCCCAGACTCTCAGAGCTCATATTGCATAACAGCGAGGATGTGGATAACCTCACACACAGGGAAAGGTCCAATCCCAAGACGCCGGGTGAAATCCCCCCCCGGCCGGAACAAAAGAGATCACGACGGCGGCTCGCGGCAGGTAGAGAAACTTCCGAAGGTGACGTCCAAGAAAGGATGGACGGAGAGGCGCCATGGTGGCGGCGCTGAGCTTTGAAGTGAGCTCAAGAGGCTGTATAATCGTCGGCTGGCTGCAAGCGCACTTAAACCAAACAGCTTTCAGCAGCGGCCTCCATTCAGAAGTCCTCCTGAACTTGGCCTCCGCCGCAAAACTGTTTGTCACTGTTTTCTACGAGGAGAAGTGTGTGTGCCACAGAAAGCTGCCATAAGCTTCTCAAAGCTAAATGCAAAATGAGAGCCTGAGTCAAGCTCTTTAAACACAGACCCCCCCCCACACTCCCCCTCCTCTCCTCTCCCCTCATTCAAACAGCAGCCAAGTTTTCTACTTTATTTGTTCAGCTGGACGCAGGGCGTCAAGAAAAAAAAAAAAGCGAACTTCAATTACGATCACGTCTGGTTTGAATGCTATAGCCACTCGAGGTGGTCGCTGCAGACGGCTGCTCGCTGCTTTGCCAGCTTTAACTGGGAGAAACCGTTTTATTGCTGCCGGGATATTTGGCACTCGAGCCGACTGCGCTCCCCGAGTCACTCGCTGTCACATAACTGTTATTAACACACACTGTTGACACTTGAGAAATAACTTAACCGAAGACATTTGAAGGCAAAACGCCCGTCGGACTCCTGAGAGCCTTTTTTTTTTCCCCGCTCGGCGCTCCCTTTTTAGCGGCGCTCGTAGCCGAGCAAAGCAGCGTGACTCATTGTCTTGATGAGTCTCCTGCGCTGCCTCATGAGACGGATGCACCTCTGAGCTCCATATTGTGTGATTCAGACTTTGTACCAGCAGCTTTTTGTTCTCGCTGCCATTTTTTTTCCTCCTTGACAGATGTGAATTTTCAAAAATTACACTTCATGGCCAGAATTAATGCCGACAAGCCTCCACTCTAAATGGCATAAAGAGACAAGCTTTCTTCAGACATTTTAAGTGTTGAAATGATATTTTTTTCAAAGGAACAATGAGACAATTCTAGCGACAATTTAGCTGACACAGGAATATGTAATATTCTGCTATTCAGTCAATATGAGCTATATGTAATTGGGAGTTATTCAATAAAAACCCGACTCAACATCCAGCTATTCATCACGGCGCTCCAACTCAATGACGCAGAGTAATAGAGTGAGAAGCAGACAGAACTGGTCCCAGCGTCTGGAGTGAAAGTGATGATTGTGTAAAGTGGTGAATTTGCACGGAGTGATAAATGTCTCTCAGGTTTGTTAAACTTGGGGCTGTAAAAGCTGTCAATATGCTGCAAGACAGCCCCCACTGTCCCCCTCTATGTTCTGCTGACACCTATTATGCTGTTATTTATTAGACCTCAGAAAACTCAGACACAACAAGGCAAACAACAAAAAAAAGAAAAAGTTTCGATACAGCCACGAGAGCTTGACAAATGAATTTCTAAATATAAAGAAGAAACTGCCAATAGTCATGGGGGCCGTTCTGCTGAATTGGAATAACAGCGAGCTGCAGCTTCTGCTGTTGGGGCGTGTCTTTTGTCCTGCCCTAATTCATCTTAGCTGAGCCCCCGTGCGTTCACATTTCCCCCGGGGGGGGAGAGCAGCACCGGACCGAGCGACAACACAGCGACTCTCTAAGCAGTTTGCTGCTCGCACAGTTCCCCACGATGCACCATATGCTCCCCACAGATACACCTTCGCATGTGGATGAGGAGAAACCAGATCCGACTCAGGCTTGTTTGGGGCAAGAACAAAAAAAAACAAAAAAACAATTAATGAGTGAATAACCTAATTCTTTTAAGGACCATGCATTACTGATTAAAAAGTCTGGCCCGGCTGTTTATCCCGAGAAGGATCGGATCATTTGTCTGAGTTTGAACCAGGATCAATAGGAGCTCTGCAGGTGCCAGCCGGCTCCTCTGCAGCAGCCGGGTCTAACCGGGTTAACAGATCCACCGTGGTGGACCGCAGCAGACAGGGTCAGATCACCCCAGGCTTTATTCTAAACAAGCACTTAAAGGTGATGCCACTTAAAGCAGCTCACCACCACCACACACACACACACTCACACACCTATACACACTCTCTAATAAAGCTGGCCACGTTGAGCAGCAATGCAAGCAGCCCAGGAGAGAAGCTTCGCCTCAGTGCAGTAAACCAGTCACTTGTTCAACAGAACCTGACATGGACCATGAAAGCTTCTGGATCAGCAAATTGTTACACAGCCCACTGCTCCTTCCAATTAATAATTTACCCTTCACCCTGTCCTGCAGAAAACAAACCCTGTTCTCGTCCACGACAGGACAACACGAAGGAAACCGAAAAAAAAACAAAAAGAGGCTGTCTGGGAGCAGAGGTGGACTTTAGTGCGCTGCATCGCCCAGTGACTGGAGCATAAATATTGTACAGCTCCACAGACACAACACACAGCAGTCAATCAGTCACTGGGACCGATGTGGCTGCTCAAAAACAGTGTCAACCCAATAAAACCAACTGTTGCCACACTTAATTTGCACACATTGATTTCCTATTTTCAATTATTAATTCTAATTAGAATGAAGTAGAATCTGCCACGGGGCAACAGCAGTCAATGTAAAGGGGTGCAGTCACGGAGTCACACAGTGGAGACTAATGCACATTCATATAACGCCAATATGGGCCACCCCTCACCCCCACCCTCACCCCCTCACCACGGCTGATTTGTATATTTCACAGGGAAATGTTGTGCTTTTGAACCTGATGTATTTCAGATCCTGATATTCGCAGCAGCTGCTGAGGGAAACTCAACAAATAAAAGTAAAGCCAGACAAAAAAGCTCTTGTTCGATTCAAAACAAATCAGTGATCAGCACTCAACAGCAGCATGCAGCAACGTGAACCAGGCTACATGTGCATATATATGTTCATCCCACTGAAAAGCAAAACATTGAGTGCATCCCTGTTTCATAATGAGTCTACACTGAGTTCTGGCACAACAGGTGACTGAGGTCTGTTTATCTCCTCTCTTGAGAGAACAACATGAACACTAACCTTGAGAATGCCTCAGTCAACCATCAGCTAGCTTGTATGTACAACAGATGCTGTGATGAGCTACTGACGTAGCAAAACAAAAGCAAAAACTAGAGATTAAATATGAATTAAGTAGAAATAAAAGGACGATGGGAGTAAATTTTAATCCATCATGTGTCCTCCCGTGATCTTGGCTAAAGTGGTGAAATCATATTGTGTGCTTCATTTTGTCTTTCACTTTGTGCGCAGTGATGTGAAAAGATATTGTTGTGCCCCGGGTATTTTAATTAAACATATGCTGCTAATTTTATTTGCACAAGTCGTTGTAATAAACAAGGTGCTAAACAACATAAAACGGTAGCCGTTCAATTTGTGTACATGCAAGTAATTAGTGCACGGTATGTGTACATAGTGAGGGCTTTTGTAGTTTATCCAGCAGCACATAACGACTTATTCCAAGTGCTCCTGCACAGAGAGTGTTTCATGTGGCACAGAAGACACGAGTTTGCATCAGAGGAGGTAGAGCCAGTTGTAGGTGAATTTAGGACTTGCTATCAGGAGGGGTGCAGGCTTGAAAGAGATTTTTTAAACCAGTCTGTTTCAGAATCTACATGACATCAATTATCTATGTATATTCCAGGCTGCTGTACTGGAGAGAGAGGGAAAAAAGAGGGGTTATAAAAGCAGCTTCTGTTTGTTGCATCGCAGAAAAAAAAGCCTCACAAAAATCACTAGCACAGCATGCCACTCTATACAAACAGCATAACATCCTGCAGCCTGCAGCGATAAGGCCGAGCCCCTCAGAGTTCCAGCACACTGCACATTCAGCCCCACACAAAAGCTCTTATTCTGCTCTGTATCTGACACAACCGGCCATTATGCACAAATTATCAGCCCCAAGCAGCCAAAGTGGCACATGCAGATCAGTGGTCTTAAAAGAAAAAAATTGTCCTAATAGTTTTATTAATTTCACATTTATGAATTTTAATGATTTCTACTTGAAACCAGAATCTAATTACCAGTAGCTGCATAGTTATTTTTGTGAATTACATGAAAACTAAGGCGGAGACTTCATAAACACAGAAAGTGGGAAGTGGAAAACTTCCTGCAAGAAAATCTAATGACAAAGAGAAAAAAAAACATATTGTGCCATTATGCTCCAAATTAAACAGGGCTACAATTGATGAGCATCTTCGTTATTAGTTTACTAATTAGTTTCTTTTTTGCCAGTTACTAATTTGCTCCATAACTTCCAGATAATGAAGAAAGCGTCCAACAGTGACATCAACCTGTTGTGACATTAAATTGCTTCTCATGTCTGTGTCTAAAAACACTCTAAAAGCAGCTTTAGCATGTGTTCAGTTACAAAAGTAAAGGAGAAAAAAATCCACAGAACATTTCGAAAACCCTTGAAAAATAATCGCAGCTATTCAGCAACGCAACCTGTCAAAGTCCCTCAGAAGTCGGAAGTAATTCAAGGAACCGTCAACAGTGATGATCGAGTGCTGAAGAAGCAGCGTCAAACTGCTTGTTTGAAGACTTTAGTCGGCGTAAAGGTCTTTTGTTTCAATAGGAAAGTCTGCACAGCCTTAATCATCCAGGTCAAAGACACCTCAAAGGAACTGAATCAGGTCAACGGGACTTAGATTAACTAGTCTGGTCCAGTGAACAGAAAGCAGCTCAGACAAAGAGCAAAATTTCTTCACAAGACACAAGCTACAAACTACGTCCTGCTGACCTCATTTGAATCCCTTGAAATTTCTAAAGCTGCACAATATTCAGAGACTATTGTACCACGCCATTTTGCATCCACTTATTTGGACAATATAACTTGCAACAACAAACAACTTATTCAGTTATTATTGTGCTGCTCCTCCTGCTGAGGATTTGTACTTTGAAAAAATAGATGAACTGTTTGTTTGTGTGTGCGAGTCTGTTTTTTTTCTCCAATGTTTGTCACTTCGTGCATTAAGCTCTCGTCAACCTAATCGCCTGCAATGTCTATGGAGGGCGGGCATGTAGGGCAGTAGGACTCCCTCTGATTGGCCAGTACTGTTGACATGCAGAGCATAGATGTGGACGTTGTATCACAGTCGATCAGAGTTCAGTCGTCTTTGTGAGATATAAGTTAAATGTGAATGAAGGAACAATGTTTGTCACATAACTGCAGCCATAGTATCAACTACTTCCTTTTTCAATGTCAAATACCAAAGCGAAGACAGCTGAATGATTTTTTTCACAATCGTATGTACAACACACTAAACGTGGGAGTGTGAGTGTGTTGGGTGCAGAGAAACGCGTCGACGCAGCACACGAATTCACTCGCTGAGTTATTCAAAGCTTTTTTTTTTTCAAGTGATGTAACAGGTGAAAGTTGTAACACTTGACTGTTTCACCGTGAAAAAAAAAAGGCTTCAGGACATCCAATGAAATTTCTGGAATCGCTCCACCAGCGTAGCAGGAATTCACAGCTGACCGGCCAGTTTGACCGGTATGTTCCAGAAATACGTCTTTGCACAACTTGAAACAAACTGCTTCAGTCAGTGGAGAGTGGCCGAGGAGAGGGCCGGGATGTTTCTGTGGACAACTTTTTCTATTATAAATGACAGAAAGAAAGAAGGAAAAAAAAACCCATCCACGTCTGATACCTGAGAGAGTGGAAACATTGCACTGCTGCCTCTGACTTTCAGAAGACAGGACGGGGCAAAGAGAAAAGATACTTTGGGTGGAGAGTATTGGTACTGATACTCCTCAGGTTGGCACTGATACTCTTCAGGTTGTTAGACTTTGATTTGTTTCACAGATAAATGCGGCAACTGTGATCCAAGGTGGAAACTGGGACAGATTTTAGTCTGCTTCAGAGTTGTGTTTGGAGTAGAGAGTATTGAGGTAAATAAACAGCGAGTTAATACCGAGAAGAGCTCAGAAGTATGTGAAAATTACAGCAAGTGAAGCCAAAACTTTACCACCACCAACTGAGAAGTAACAAAGCCTGTTCAGCTTTGTCTGTTGACTATGTTTTGCTGCGTTGGCGTTGACGAAATTAAACTGCACAATATTTACAAAAATAAACCAAATCATAGGAGCTAAAGCAGACCTCAAAACTCCCAGCACTTTTATTTTGGAGATGCAAACGTTTGGCTTCACTGTAATGTTTTGGCAAACCAGTTAGCCGGTCCAGAGCCTCTCTTATAGACAAACTGGGGGATTGTATAGAATAAAGAAAAAATCTGAGAGCATCCAAAATGCATTATTCAGAAACAAGTGAACATTTTGTGCTCGCAGAAGGAAAAACGGTCAGCTGGAAGGATTCGGCTCGACTTGCCCTGAACCAAACAATGAGGCCTGAAAACGACCGCATGAAAGTAGCTCCACACCCGCGGCTCTGCTGGGCCGTTCCCAGTCCGCAGCGGTCAGCGTTTATCAGAAGTGGTCCGAGAAAGAAAAAGTGATGACACGGTGACAGGGTCAAGAGCCGTCGAGGCTCATTAATTCACGCTCGCACTGACGGCCGGCTTGTGTCCCTCCGATGCGCCAGAGAAATCTGCCGTCGCTCCGACTGCTGAAGAGGTGATCTCTGAGTGAAAGATGTCAGAACGCAGGGAGGATGAAGGGAGCCGATGGAGAGAGAGATTTCATAGAGTTACGACTCGTCAGCGACGAGCAGTGTTTGTCAATCTCACAGAGAACCTGTCCTATTCTTCTGAGGCGCCCTGACCGAACATCACTGATCTCAATGAATGGGACATTAGCAGGGTTCTGTACAGCTTGAGGACTATTTATTATATTGAGGGGGATCATTTACAGCGTGGAGACACGCAGAACCCGCAGGGCAGGTGTCCTCCAGGACCAGAAACACCGAAGGAAAATGAAGATTAAACGAGTTTATGCTGTAAAACAACCACAATGGGCAGGAAATGGGATCCTAATTGGGCTAATAGATTTTCAGAGCTTTTAATGGAGACAAGTGGGGCCAAAAATTCAAGCCAGTAACCTCAAGTTTTCTTTAGGTCCAATTAGTCTTTAAATTCAGCCGACATGGATTTTGTTCTATCTGAATACTTCAAAAAGAATGCGAGTCGATATTGTTTGCGTCCACATTTGGTTAGAGGGAAAATTTATATTCTTTAATTCAATTTGCTTTTATTTGAGTTACGAGTGCGAGGCTGCGAGGCTGCGAGGCTGCGCTGCTGCACCGCCTCTCTGTGATCACGCTGGCTGAAGTAACAGAGTGCTGCTGGAAACAAAAGGCCCTAAATAAAAACAGCGACGACTTGGCCCGCTCCAAAAACTCCACCTCACTGGAGGTCGGTTGTTTACTTCCTCCATCACATTACTCTTACTTTGGACAACTGTTTGGACGAAAATGTATTTATTATGCTTTGACTGATTGTACTGAGTTTTTCAGAGCTGAAGAGCTGCTTTTCTCTGTGATTTCTCTATCGAGGTTTTTTTCATGCTGTTTTCAACAAGCACCGAGTGAGTTCTGTTCAGCTCGACTCAACATGGTTTGTAGACGTTTACATTCAGTAGAGAAGCTGCTGTATGTGTTGGGTTGCTATGACAACCACACTGAGAATGTTGTGAAAAAAAAAAACCTAACCTAACCGGGTAGAGTGGAGCTGAGTTGACCCGAGTTTGCACTAGAAGTTAAGTATAGGTGAAGAGAGCCTGAAGTGAGGAATATTGTGTCTTTCCCCCCTTTCAATTCTTCCATGTTTACATTATATATGTTGCACAAAAAGTGAGTAAATGTGTGTTTTATTTGATCATTTCTTTGG
>JAUESF010000080.1:12689688-12712362 GCA_032274765.1 Malacoctenus tetranemus
GTGTGTGTGTGTGTGTGTGTGTGTGTGTGTGTGTGTGTGTGTGTGTGTGTGCACGTGCGTGCGTGCGTGTGTGTGTGTGTGCGTGTGTGCTCGTGCGCGCACATGTTGTCAGCAGTAAAGAATGCTGTCAGCCGCAGCGTGAGTCCCACAATTCATTTGATGGACTCGATATCCGTCAGCTGAAGTCTCGGCGCGGTGATTTACGCCGCGCATAAGTCACATGAGTCACAGTCGCCATGAGACACGCCGGGAAAGACCTGAGCGGCAGCCTGTCCGGGCCGCAGCCTGAAACCCGTCTGGCTGTGGCAGCGGCACCCGCGAGGTTTATTATGCTCCGCTTCGGAAATGAGACGAGCACCTGTTTTTACACGAGCCGATTGTTAGTCTGTCATCAAAAAGACTTCAGTTTCTACAGAAGAAAAAAAACCTCTCTGAAGAAAAAATAAACGAATATATGAGCTTAGACAATGTCTCAAATTTAAAGCTACCATGTGGAGAATTGTGCCAATCAAGCCGAATTCGTTCAATGTCAGCCACGAAAACACACTGTGGGCATCCCGAACATCCAACAGCGTGTCACATGGATGTCCTCCCTGATATAACTTCCACAAAACAGATTTTTTAAACATCTTAAATCATGCATAGCTTGCATCCACATTTAATAACTGGC
Organism: Malacoctenus tetranemus; assembly: GCA_032274765.1. NCBI lineage: Eukaryota > Metazoa > Chordata > Actinopteri > Blenniiformes > Labrisomidae > Malacoctenus > Malacoctenus tetranemus. Next base: position 12,690,359 of record JAUESF010000080.1, read on the forward strand.
TGTCTTCCTCACTATCTTTGTTAACACATGTCTGCTCGTCTCGGCTCCGGCTGTCAGTCAGAGGAGTGAACAGGGTGCTCGCTGGGAGACCTTAACATTACAGAATAGTAATAACACTGACCAACATACCTCCAGCTTCTCACTGTGAAAGTTGGCCCGAGCCGGAGCGTACTGTGGGTAAAAACTTTAGGGAGACTCCAAATGCAGTGGGCCCTTGTTTATGGGTACAAGTTGGAGTCAGTAACACTGTTACAGTCTTGGCAGTACATAAACTGGCTCCCGGTGAACAGAGCGGCGGGGAAAAACAAAAGCCCTGTCAGCGCAGTCGGCCTCGGCCTCATTGATACACAGACACACTGAAACATGCACGGAGGCACGAGGCGCTATAGATCGGTCCATCTTCCGTCCCCTGGAGAAATACCGTTGCCTGGGAGCTTTTGATCTATCAAAACGAATGAGGCAGTTGGCATCGACTGTTACAAGCAGCAAGGAACTCCCTTCAGACCGATAGTTAGAATATTTAAAGTCCTCCTAAAAATGTCTCTTTGCATGCTTGTATAATGAGGAATTCAATTGATGTGGACTTGAAAAGTGCGAGAGGGGAATAAATCTCACTTTTCCCTTTTGTTTTTGTTGTTGATCGAGGTAAAGAAAAATGTGTTGCTGCTTTCACGCTGCGCTAAAACACATGTGCGGGGATAATGGTTAAAAGCCGCGATCTGCTCGGATTAATGAAGAGAGAAGTTTTGAGAGCGAAGCGAAGTGACATTTCGAGTGAAAGAGAAATCAGCGAGTGTGTCTCTGTCACATCCAATGTGCTTCAGTCTCTTGGTCTTTGACAGCGATGCATGTCAGCGTCCCGCTGCTGGGGGACCGGAGGAGAACCATCTGGCTCTGAAGCTCTTCTGAGGATAATGTGTAAATACTGTCGACTCGTGCCTGGAGGGAGTCCTCGCCGCGGTGCTTTTCAAGCCAAAACAAAGTTTAACAGCACAGTTCTGGTCGAGTTTCTCCCTCGGATCGCGCCCGAGCTGGCTGCGGCGCCGTGTCGTCCGCGGTGAAACAGGCTGAAGCGGCTGAAGTGATTATCGCTGCCATTTCTGGTTGACCCGGACCAACGTGATCACAGATCACAAAACTCTTAGACGTAATAAAACAAATCACTAATTTACACGCCTGGAAATGACTAACACTCACTGCTTTAGTGGCCAATTAACATAAAATAAGCAGTGTGTAGTGTCTCGTCTGGTGCAGCATCCCATGAAAGAAGCATTCATAGGACGCATTTATCAATTAATCATGTGTACAACACCCACAGCAACGGCTGCTTTAGCATCTGAATACATCTGGGAGGAATATGTTACCTCGTGGGCCACGGCTGACCAACCGCATTAGATTTGGCTATTAAGTGTGATAGATTTCCTCTTGGAACACAAAGGATGCTTTGTGGTTAACAAAGCTAAACTACTCCTCAGACTTTTCAGATACTTATCTGCGCAGCATCGACTGCTTCAGAAACTGGGCACAAGTCGGCGAACATTTCCAAGGCGGGAGAAAAAGCGAGGGAGCCGAGGAACGACGGAAGAAACACTGAAAAGCTCCATATTCATGCACACTTCTTGTCCATCAGGACCGGGAACATATCATTATCCAACTGAAGCACATGAAATCAATGATAGTGCTTCAATGCACCTAATATTTTACAAGTGATGGCAGTCATAGCTAAATATACCTTGGACATGCAACATCTATCTTTATCTTTCTCTGCATTTGAAAGCTGTTATTAGTGCAGCATATAGTGACCCGGTGCGACGGACTCATCGAGAAGGATTAAATCACACGTGTAGAAAAGTGAACGGGGAGAAAAAAAAAAGGGTCGTTTTTTTTTTTCCTGCAACTTGAGGAATAGACGGACTACTTCTAAACCCAAGAAACTCATAAGACTTGATATAGTTTTCATTCAATAAACTCCTAATATTCGACCAAGATTTGATTTCTATTGCAGACAGCGTGGTTGTTTTTGCACTGACGTACTATTTTTGTTCCAAACCACAGCAAATAATATAGTGCATTGGAGAGGGGGGGGGGGAAACGCACTATACATCAGTCGAATGAAATAACTAAAGACTTACTGCTCAGGCCCATAAGGAGAGCTCCATCTATCTCAATTGCCTTTGCAAAAATCGCTGCTGTCCCCGTTTTTATTGAGCCTAATATTTTTTCATCCGTTTTTTTTTTTTATTTACATGCTGGAAATCCTTTTGAGAACATTGTTGTTTTTCCAGACAAAACCCTTCCCACAAAAGCAAAGCGCACACTGTGGAGTAAAAGGACAAACAAAGTGCATTACATTAGAAAAAGATGGGATGAAAAAGCAATAGAGGGGGGGGGAAACTGAATAAAACTGAGAAAAGTAAACAATAACAGGCACAGGGCATCGGTTTCATGCCCTCAGCTGTAGGAAGAAATAAAAAGCACACAATTGATTCATGACATAGTATTAGAGAAACATGTTCAAAACCACGTTCAACAAACACAACACACAAAAAAATTAAAGCAATCACACCAACCGCCAGCAATTAATCTTTCATCTCGCTTGTGGGAAAACACAACCTCTGCTCTGAATCCACGCACGCCGGCTGGAGACGCGCGGCAGCATCTGCAAACAGCAGTCAGCGGCGGACGTTTTTTCGCTGTTTTTATTTGTGGTCCGCAACGCTTCCACCCGAGTGTCCTTGAGATGAGTGTGAGACCCCCCCCGGGCTCCAAGCAGGTCACAGGGCAGCTCTGGTCTCAGTGGGACCGAGGCTTCAGGCCGAGGAAAGGGGATGAAATGTTTTCTGGCTGCAGCGGGTGGACACCAGCAGGAGTGGAAGTAAAACCCCCCTATCTCTCCCTTCAGCCTTCGCCGCCACTCCAAGAACAATTCACCGAATCTCTCCCACCTTCCTGCCTTCTCCTCTTCTGGCTACGAACAGTTCAACTCTTTATTTCCACCACCTGACCCATATACAAAACTGATTCCTGGTGGGTGCTGCTCCAGAAACGAGGTCCAAGCCTTTGATCGAGCTCCAGATCACAGGCTGAAAGACTGTCACTTCAGCTTTAGGCCGCGCAGCATCCCACGGCAGCTCTTCATCTGCGGGCCTGGGCGACACACTTTTTATCACATTCACACATCCTTTGTCATGTGACCAGCTCACTCTAGCCGCTCACCAGCCACTGCACCGGGGAATTGGCTTTCATGTGAATACAAATACCTCAACTCAAACACAATAGTGGTAAAATAAACAACAAATAAAGCGTGGCATTGATTGTGTTGGAACTGATTAGGTGCTAATGTGTGCTTTTCAGCCCACAAGAGCCCCGATGTGAGGCCTGCATCCACTTACAAAGAGACTTCCACTTCACCACAGCACCTACCTGTGCTGGTGAAAACTAAAATTTACAGTGGAAGACAAAAAAAACAAAAAAAAAAAACATGCTGAACCTTTTTCGAGGAAGGAAAAAAAAAGAGGACGGATTTAATTTAAAAATTGGCACACATTTCTCATTTCTACAGATGAAAGCTCGTAAATGAAAAGGCCTGGAATCATGCCTGGTATGGAAATCTAAAGTTATGAATAATGCCTCTGTCTCAATCACCAAGTCTGTTTTAACAAGGTGGATTAGCCAAGCACCTGCAGGCTGAAAGGCACACACGGCTGCACTCCTAACCAAGAGTGGGACAAGAGTTCCCGAGGGGGCCCCCCGCACCTCAACCCCCCCCCCACCACCACCACCACCACCCTCCTCCTCCTCCCTGCTGGACCTCCACCAGCCTGTAGGAGGGAGCGGCAGCAAACAGCTCAGCCTTGTCATTTATACCCATGAATCCAGCACCACCATGCTGGAGCTGCTGCACGCGCGACTGATTTACACACAGTTACTAATCAGCGAATGGCTCTCCTGCTAATGAAAATCATAGATCTATATACAGTAACATTGCAGATATGATTTTATCCGCCATTACTCATTCCTAAATATGCAACAACAGTTAAATGCCACCAGGGGGTAAACAGCTAAAATTAATAATTAGAGGTCAGAAGTGTTGACGTGGGAAATAACTACTGGGTCACGGCTAGTGTTTTTAGCCCGGACCTTCCCAACGAGAGCCTCCGGCACGCACATTTCTCTGCAGGCATAAATTTCACCAAGGAGCAAATAGATTCCTTCCTCCAGTCTGGCCTCGGAGTCGCTCCGGCATTTAGCTGATTGCAGCGCGGATAAGCCGGACTCCACCTCCCCCCTATTCCAGCACCGGGGGGTCCGAGGTGGCTCCAGTAAACATAGAGGCCAAACGCCGCGGCTCGCTGCAGCCCACCACCACTGATTCATCATTTCGCACCAACAAGTCAAAGGCACAACACTAATCATGATTAAGCCCATAACAGAGAGTTTGGTAGACACAGTGGGGAAGGGAGGGAGGGAGGGGGGGATGCAACCATCCATCCATCCGCTATATTCATCAAGCAAATCACTTCCACTTCCAGCAAATGAAAATGAATTCATTGTGACTTACCTGTTCCATTGGCTGTGTTTGCTAAGAAGAGAGGATACAAAGCTAAGCAGCTTTGAGATAGACGGATGTTCAGGCAAAAACAAAGTCACAGCAGAGTCTTATGGACTCACTGGCTGTGAAAGCCATTTTTAGGAATAAATGAGTCTAAGTGACTAATTGTAGGTTTGGAGGTTCAAATTGCACACTCACCACTGGAGCAGTCCAGGCCTCCCCATCCAGGCTCGCACTGGCATGTGTCAGGAGACACGCAGCGGCCGTGGACGCACTCCTCTGTGCACAGAGCTGCGACACACACAGAGACCGAGCCTCATCAGGACAATTTATAATTGCATTAGCACACATACACACACATGCAGAGTGTACAACATCATTAAACCACCAATAAACAGCATAATGAAAACCACCAAGATAACAGCTGAAAGAAAATGGGCCATAAAATTGAACACTCAATATCTTCCTAATACCATCAAGGGACTAAATCTCAGCAATGGCACTCATATTCAACATCCATCTCCACTACTTGACACTGAGCTAAATGATTTCTTAGGAGACCGAGTCCTTGGTCAACATCTCGGTTTATAACATGGCTTCACTTTCCACAATGAGTCGTTATCAGCAGGCGGAGCCACGAAGGGACAAGTTGTAAATCGCCTCTAATTTGATCAGCCAGCGCTTTGTCATATAGTGATGCTTTAATGTAGCAGTTCCAGGCACTGCAGTGTTTACTAAGTGTGCAGTTTTCTTGATCATTCATATCGAGTAACACAGCAGCCAATTGATTGGGTCGGCATTAGTATTCCTGGGAGCGTATCCACAAGAGTTGGAGGCTCTTTCTTTTTTTTTTCCGTTGGAGCGGGATAATAAAGTGACCTACATGGAGTTTTTTGTTTGCTATGGTGTTTTGAACCAAGAAGGAGAAATAGGCGCTTAGCATGAATAAATATATGGCCGCCAAGGTCATCCGAGCAGCAGGGTTAAGACAGGCAGGTTCTTATCTGAGGAAGGAGACAGTCAGGCCAATACAACACGAGAGAAACCCCCGCCTGATGGGAATCAGCGGCCCACTAACATGGCCTGTGGAGAGATGATACACAGTCCAAGGGCAGCAGAGCAGACAGTCCGTCCCCTTAACTGATCAGACCTCATCCAACAATACAACCAAGTTCGGCTCCTCTTTGTTCTTAACTTTTTGTTTTGTGACTTAGCGAAAAAAACATGAAACAGGGCAGGAGAAGCGAACACACAGGGGATTTCTCCTTTTTTTTCCCTTTTTTTCCTGAGTCCTGAGGCGATGTCGCAGCTCTGTATGGCACCCATCCTGCAGGCAGAGAGGTCAGCAGGGGCTGGCTGCAGGCGTGAACAGAGCTACTATAGATTATCACTCAATCAGGCTTCGATTAGGATCCACCGGCGGTGGGAGGGATGCAGCAGGAGAGCAGCAGCAGGAGTGAATCCCAAACACCCACGAGCCGGTGCTAATCGCAGAAATGCTCCGGAGGCAAAAATGGTAAACCAGAGATTGAGAGATAATTCGGGCAGATTTCTGAGCATCAGTTCTCTGGCAGAAAACAGTCTAATTACAGTAGCCGGCTGAGAGAAAAGGGGGGGGGAGCGCGCCAGCGTTTGTGCTGACGAAGGCAGGGAGATCGACTACCTGTAATCAATGAGTCCACAGTATGCAGAGTATTCAAAGAGAAGAGGAGACGAATTCAATGTCACCACGATGAGTTGATTTCGTTTAGTTTCAATCAGCAAATTCTGATCAGCAAGAACAGGGAAATGCAAATGTGTCACAAAAAAAAGGGAATATGGAAATTAAGTTTTGAATATGGGAGAAAGGATAAAGCGCACCCTTCTCCTGAGATCTGAACCGGTGTACTGAAGGGATGGCATAATAAAGTAGGAGGTAGGTCTTTCATTTTAATTGAAATTCATGAATCACTCTGCCTAACTCATGTCTAAGGAATCTGTTGGAAAATTGAGTCTTTCATCTAGATAAAAGGCTAATCTAACTCATTATGCAGAGGTGTTATCGGAACAGGGAACAATGGAGTTAATTGGTGATTGCCGCGCGGTGTTAATAAATTTAATATTTTTGCCCAGTCAAACCACAATCTTTTAAGGAAGATCTCCCCCGTCTCCGTCTGTTTTGGGAAGCATCGCCGCGCTGAGGTTTAAGGAGAGTTTATTTATAACATTCCGATGTCACTGATGGTTAAATCAATCTGAGAGAGGGGCCTATAGGACGTATCAAACGCCTCCCTGCAAAGCTTCTGCTACATGCCTCCATCTCACGGAGACGATTTATTTTGAAGGGGGAAAAAAAAGGAAAAGGAAAAGGAAAAGTGTCTTTGAAGCATATAAAAAAATCCAGCAACAAAGCCAAAAATGAAAAAGAAATCAAAGGCAGGGGGAAACGCGTCTGAAGAAAAATCTCATCATCTTCCCGATCATCAAAACGCAAATGTGAAACTTATCAAAACCCGACTAATTCTGCAGCCAAAGTCACTTTAAAATTACTCCGCAGCATCGGACGAGCGAAAAGTCACGCAGGAGTCATCGGGTCTAAATGCTCTGCAGGAAAGAGGGACTCATCGCCCTGCAGAGGCTGCCAGCCTCTGAAGATATTATGAGCTGTTGTCATTAGCGAGTTCCCCGCACTTCCTCATGCACAACTGTAATAATCATGCTTATTAGGAGGGAAATGAGTTCCTCACATCCTCAACATAGGCCACATATTAAGGTAATGACTTACGACAGATCAAAGGTCACTAAAATAATAAAGACCTCTGGTTGGAAACTTGGAGGACTAATTAAGCAGAAGCGGACCAGAGTTCAACTTATCGCGGAGCGTCTGGAGAAAATTAAACAAAACCTCCAAACGACGGAATAGAACAACATAATAAACAAAACAGAGGAAGGAGAAGAAGGGCGGGAGGAGGGGGGAGGAGGGGGGAGAAAAAACATCCTGAAAGATAATGTGGCTGATGTAGTGTCAGAGGCGTTTTCACTTTGTGTGCGTCTGTGTGATAATTTTGGTTCATCCAAGGTTTCTGCATCCACAGACTCGTTTAGCCGCCTCGCGTTGGAGCTAATGTGAGTGTTGATGTGCTGCCATATGACAGAAATAATAAAAGAAGAAAGCAGGCAGGATTAAATAGGAAACATCTCTGACTCTTAATGAAACAGACTTCATGGAGGAAGCCTCGCTAAACTAACAGTACACAAGAGGGGGATATTTTACATTCAGTAAACAACAAAATGTCCTGAAATAGACGACTTGAGTTAATTTTGGGTCGATTTACTCTATAATGCCCCCTTTTGTCACTGCATGCAAAACAGCTCGGGGAGTACAAATCTCTTAATCCTGGTAGTGAGAGTGCTGGGATTAAAAGGGAGCAGTTTGCGAAGGCAGCAGAAAGCAAAAACTGCCCTCTTGGCCCCCATCAACCGGGCCCCGCCACTTCACCTGAGAGAGGGCGGGTTAAAGGGAAGGGCGGCCGGGTGCCTCTCAGCATGAAATGAAATTAAAAGAGGAGAAAAAAGGAAAAAAGGAAACAAAACCGTTTCATAAAAGGCAGAGAGCGGAAAAACCCACCGGCAGCTTCACCTAGTTAGCATCCTAAAAAGGCTATTAATGACCACATCCCTCTATTGTCACCTAAATGGTTAATGAATACATTATTGATCAGGCTGCACCTCACTCCTCCAGACCTCCATATAATCACATCGGCTCTTGCTCTTTGCTGGCTGGCTTCCTGGGGATCTGCTCTGCTGAGGCCAGTAAAGCCTACACAAGGACAAGCTCAGCGGTGGTCAAAGAGCAAACCCACAGGGCTGCAGTCATTGTAGCAGGAAAAAAACACACACACACACATAAAAAAAACCCTCCCTCGTGTTGCAGGAGATGTAGGGAAGTTTTAAAGTGCAATTCTAATCTCATCTAAAGAGAATAAAACATTAGGTGAGCCGGGGAAAAAAAATCAAAAAAAATATGGCTCTCAGAAGTGATATGTTCAGTCTTTATTTGACCAACATGCAAAAATATTCAGTTTGATGTGAGCGAGTAAAAATAGGAATCGATGACCGTTAATGAAGCCATAAAAATGACAGTGAGGGATTGTTATCAGCTTATTGCTGCAGTCCAATTTTCAGGGCTTCTGTTCTTTTTAAGTTATTGAACACTGCTGTGGTTTTATAGCGGCTGCTCTACCTCCTCAGTCTGTAACCCGCACCCCCTTGGCTCGTTAATTTTTCTCATTGTTATACAACTTCAATTAAACCACTCTTGCTGGAAGAGTCCAGCACGGAGCAGCATATAGTGTAAGGAAGGGAAAAAAAACGCCTGTGCCATCTTGTTAAATCACGCTTGATCATCTTAAACCGAATAAATTGATGCGCATGTTGGCGTGCTAACGGAGTGCTCACGATATAGGAGCGGACTGGGAGGAGGGAGGAGGAGGAGGTGGTGGGAGGGGGGGAGAGAGGGGGGAGAGGGGGGAGGAGAACAGGGGTGAGGGGGGGCAGAGCAGCCTGGTGGGGAGTTGTGGCATTATCTGGAAGCCACCCACAGTTACGATCAATCCTCATATTTTTACTCCAAATGTCTACCAGACATAACTTGAAATGTCATCAGCGAGGACAAAGACTGGAGGGGGGGGGGGAGAAAAAAAAAGGGATACTCACGAACACACAAGTCTCCGCTTTCAAAGTAACCAGGGCAACACTGCGAGCGGCGCCTATACATGGTCCTGACTCCCCGCCGGTAAGCCGTCTTATAACTGATCCTGGAGAGACAGACACACAGAGACGGCTACGTGATGTAAAGAGTGACCCTTTGTGAAGGGCGGGAAAACACACACAGACGTTGTGAATGACTTGATATTTTGTTTTGATCGCGGCTTTACGGAAATAGAGCGAAAGCTTCGGGAGTTCTGGTCCCCACAAAAAAAAAAGTCTGCATTTGGGAGCTTAGTTCCCGTGTGCTTGTGTAGTTGGATGCCCACTACGAACCTTAATGGAGTCATTAAAACATGACAGCGGCTTCAAAACAAGATGACGACAGGCGGAGGCATCCTGGCTCCGACCACTTCTCCATCAGCCACATGAACAAGGACATCGACTGCGGCCTTTATGGAGTCGGCTCCCTTTTTAGGGGCTGGTGAAGGTCGAGCCACGGGGCGAAACGGATAGATAAATAATGCGGGGACGACTTCTCTGATTCCTGCACACTCACCTGTGCCTCGTGCATTTGAACCAGTTGAGGATGTCAGTGCATCTGGTATAGTAGATCTGGTCGAACGGGTGAGCGTAGGACTCCTGGACGGTCACAGCATAGCTGAAAGAAAACCAGTGTGGACGTCAGGGGCACGAAGACGCTCGATACTGCACGTATAAACTGTTCTCACTATATGCTGCTGTATCATTAAAATTTATGCTCGTAACAAAAGTATCCATGTTTTAGGAACTAACAAAGTGTTTGTGAGTCAGTCACAGAAACACAGCGTCTTTAGTTGAAACCAAAAATCGAAGAACAGACAGCGACTCTGCCACCGATCGCTCTAAATTACTTTTCCTTTTGGTTTCTTTAGTCAAATCGTTGTTGTAAGTCCAAAGTTTCCAGTAAACAGAAACTATTGAGGACATAATGTAAAGACAAAGATGTGAAGAAAGGAAGAAGACATCCAAGATTTTGCATATGTGACCAATATTTATAGACTATGTTGATAGATCGCATGTGTTTTAGAGCATTCAACACCAGACAACGTAAAGTTCAGTCACTGTGGTGAAATTATCGGTAATCACAGTCCCAAAAAATGCAAAACTATTCAAAAAAAAAGTCACTTGGAAAACAATGAAAAAACTGTGTTGAATCAGGCTCCATTAAATGTGCCATCTTTATTTTCACAAAACATTTTTCCTCCTAAAACAAAACCACAATATATATATTCTACTTCCGCACAATTGAATAACAATCCAATCAGACGATGCCGACAAAGAGTTTAGTTTTTGTCAGCAGCCAAAATGTTGTATCACAAAGAAAAACGTGTTTTATAAAGCGTTTAATTCCGCTCAGCTTCCATTTCATCTTACAGGACCTGGCAGCATCAGAAAGCTTCACTGCAGTCACATCGACGGGCGTTACAGCTTGAATAAATATATAATGTAAAGATAAATATAACATAGCAGTTTATAAGTTATATACAGTCCCAATAAAAGTGATAGATTAACAGTGATATGCAGAGTAACTGCATGTTGATGAAATATGTAGCCCGAGGACTCTGAGGAGGAGCCTAAAGCCAAGAACACAGCCCACTTAGGAGATTCATTTAGATGCCAACAAGGTGGAACCACCATTCCTAAGTACCCTCACCTTGGTCAGGCAATAATCCAGATAATATATCTTCACAGCTTCCTTTCCTCCCCTTTGCATCGAGGACAGAAATTATTCCTGCTTATTTCTCATAAGTGACACTGGCCAGCACAGCCAATAATTATTCAGGCTCTATGGCTGTCACGATTGATTGGGATGAGAGTACATTGATCAATCTGCCTCCGTATTTCACTTGAAGCTGCAACTCCTCCCATCTCTCAGTGCTCGGCGACTTGAGTTGTGCGCGATCGATGCGGCTTGTGTGGACTTTGACAATAGATCTGGAACTTTGGTTGGAGAGCGGAAACACGCAGAGAAAAGTTTCGAGGACGGACGGCGGCGGTCCGAGGCGGCGGCGGCGGCGGTCCAAAGCAACCCTTTCGTCGCCCGCGGAAACGGATGAAGGTCCGCTCACCTCTCCCAGTGGCTGCAGACGTTGGGGTCGTCTGGGTTCAGACTTAATGCGCTGACGGAGAAGCCCAGAAGGAAGAGGAGGGCCAGCAGGGCGACAGGTGACCCCATCCTTCACTCTGAGAGGGTCACACTGGGGGGGGTGAGGGGGGAAAGGGGGGAGGAGGGGAGGGAGGGGGGGAAAACTGTTAAAAAAATTAATTTATTGTCAGATTTATATCTTTTTATTACGCCTGTGTTTCTCCTTGCGCCCGCGCCGCCGGTAATTTCATTACATTTAAAAGAAGCGCTTGCGTTGGAGAGAATATGCCTGATCGTTAATATAAAGTGGGATAAGCAGATCGATAGCACTCTGATGGCGGCGCGCTGCGGCCAGCAGCAGGCTGCTCAGCTGAGCGCCAGGATCAAAGGTTAGGACGCCGCTCGGTTGTGTTAAAAGACAAAAAAGTCATTTTTTCAGCAACTTTTGACGTGATTTTTTTTTGTTCAATTGATCAAGGCTACAAAACGGTTCAATATCTAACTTGTGAACTTTACATTGTGTTAAAATGAAAATCAACCGCGGGACCGGCAGCTTGCTAATTTCCATTAGAATAGATCTAATTTAGTCCTAAAAACTTGTGTGGATCGAACCTTTTGATGCAGATGAGGTTCAAATTTTCACTTTTATCGCTTGTTTTTGTCCTTTGCTCTCTGCTGGTCTCATCCTGTTTCCACACAAATGATGGTTCACTACCTTTTTCAAATAAGTCTATCGCCCAAAAACATCCAACTTTTCATGCCTCCTTGTCACGACGACACAAGGAAACACGCTTGCGTCCGCTTATCGCCGGCGACCTTTAGGAGGACATTCCTGTTGAACACCTGCAGAGACGAAAGCTTCCTGTGACAGTGACAGAAATGTTGATTTGTTTAGCCCAGCAGGTTATTCCATTACACGTATCGGCAGCACGCGAGCGTCCGATCGGCGAGCGCGAGACAGTGATGGATTCTCCACATGCACCGGCCTTACCTTAGCAAATCGATACAGAAGATAGAGAGCGCACGGGGAGCACGTGTGTGACGGGCGCACGTTCTTAATGCCTTAATGTCATATGCAGCTACATAACTGTACGGAGGCGTATGTGTGGTGCTGCGGCCCTCTGGGAATGAAGAGACCACGCGTCGGGTTAGAAAGCGCCAAGACTTGAGAAAAATGAGAAAGAAATCAGGCGGTCGGATGGTCAGAGTGTCTCTGCGCGGCCCTGACTGCGGTAACATCATGTTTGTATGCATGCATCGCGTGTGCTCTGCATGCGCTTCGGTGTGTTATAAGGAAGGGGTTCAATATTTCTGAGTGACTGTATCCAATAACAGAGGCCTTCACATGTTCAGCTAATCTTCTGCATTGATAGCCGCATGTAGTTCACTCACATGTGAAGGAAAATCAATCAGGCCTCCACTTCCTCTAAGTAGCAGTTCATCTGAACAGGCAGAGGTTAAAGTCATGTTCATTTCCTTAACAGGATGATTAATCAAGATACACACGTTTACCAGCGCGCCCTCTTTTCCATATTCCGGGGCTCTCGCCTGAAACTACGCTGTTAAACAGTTCGGGCCCGGCGCTTGATGGACTAGAAAGCTTTTATTGTTGCGGTGATTAGACCACACACCCTCCGTCATTTCCCTCAGTGGCTCCGGACAAGCACAATGCCTCATAACTTGTCACATTCTTCGGCCCTCTCTGTTCCCCCGGTCACGGGCGTGCGGCAAGCGGCCAGGAGGTGATAAAAATTAGGATTACCCCGAACACGTGGCGAGATGAGATGAATCGATGGCTTTTGAGGAGCTGTTAGAGTGATGGCCACAAGCAAATGAAGTGCCACAGAGCCCTTGAAGAGAGAGACAGTGACAGATCTAATAGCCGGAGGCACGTGGCCTTAAGCTCACCTAATCTTGCGGCCTGTGGTCCCCGGTGTGCGCGCCTGTGTTGGTTTTTTGTTTCTTCCTTTTTTTGTGTGTGTGTGGCTGAGGGGAGATCTGGGAGCACAAAGTGACAGAAGTGCCGCTGAGCTCAGATACACACACTCACTGGGAGAGGTGATGACAGGTCACAGATCTGTGGGAGAGAAGAAAAATAATGAGCTTATGATGACACACAGAAGACACATGCTTCCCCGCGCGCTCCTGCGCGGACGCTCGCAGACAAGCTAATAAATTTCTTAAGGGATGGAGAATCTCAACGGGCGCACGGGTTCACAAAAGCTGCTTTTGAAAGGCCGGTTTACTGCGCGCAGCCTCCGCATCCGACCACACAGTCCTCGTTCTCCTTTACAGCTTCCCACCTACCTGATATCCGCGGCCGCGCTAACTTAACCGGCGGAATAAAAGCCTACATTAACTGGAGAGGGGCCGATACAATGAACTCTGCCCACACTTGAAAACGCTACGAGAGGCTTGTCCACACTGTGACAAGATTACCTTATCTGCACTCATTAGCGAGGCCTACACGGGCGTTATTGCGATGGTAATGTAGGCAGTAATAGACCATTGATGTGTTTATCATCCTGGCGCCACGTTGCCCTTAATGATGCCCTCCAGAGGGGTCAGAGGGCAGGTCTGAGCTTCTTCTGCCTCAATTTGCGGCGCAACCCTGAATGAAGATGTAAACACGAGAACAACAGAGTAATATGTTGTTATTGTTCCCGGCTAAATAATTAATTCGGCATCATTTCTGTCCGCATGTAAACGACTGTGAAGGCCCAGCTGGACGATGGGACAGAGGACTGACAAATTGCTGTAGGTAGACTCATTACGTCCATTGTAGTCACAGAGAAAAGGTGATTGAGAGATCTCTGCTTGGTAATCAGAACTGAGCTTCAGCGTGTCAAGCACCATCAAACAGCTGGCTAGCAAACACACCACAGTGTACTCTTATTGTTATTACAGCACGCGTGGATTTATCAACACAATGAAGCTACCACTGAGATACAACAAAAGTAAAACAATAGGAAAACACGAGAGAAAATTACAGTTATATGCGGTTAATTATGGAGGTGCTACATTTGAACGCCGCCAAGTCAAGAAAAGTCATTAAAAAGTTTCGTTTTCTGACTGAACGCTCGATAACTTTCAGAAGTTGAAACTGTGTGATGGTGTTTTCCTTTTAAAAACATAATTTTTGTCCATTTTATGGCCGGATCATCTGGCATGCATGAAGCAATAAAAAGAAAATTAGGACCCTTCAAAATCCTCACTCATCACTTGATGCATTTACTGACCTTAGCTGTAAAAATGTGAAAACGTGGCGCCCACTTTCGCTTTATTCCTTTCTTTCTGTCCTAATTTATTTATTTATTGTTTTTTTTTTATGTTTTTTTTTGGTTTTTGCAAAGTTAGACTGAAAATCAAACTCTCTGTTGGCTTTAATTGCCAGATTTTTCACATGGCCGGACGTGGCCACAGTCTGTCTCCAGTGACACATTGGTGTGCAGCACAGCATGTGTCAGAAACAGATTAGTGACTCCCCCCGACCCAAAAAAAGATTCTTAATGTCAAGGACAAAAAGCTACTTGATATTTTGAACAAATCCTTGCCATTTCTTTAGCTTGAATTATTTAAGAACAAACAGAAGCCGCTTTATACAATGCCTGAAAAAACCTGCCGTCCGTTGGAGGTATCACCTATACTGCCTGTGTGTGAGCGGGCAGCAGCACATAAGACAGACAAGCCAGATCAATATGATGCTTATCACGAGGGGCCCTCATGTGTTTCCCCCCTCCCTGCTGGAATCCATGAAAACAGCTTCCTTATGCTTTGTTTTTTTTCTTTGCGTTGACTTTACACCAAACAAAGCGGCCCCCAGGGACCCCATTCACCATTCACCCTAAATGAGTTTCTCTCCTGCCCGCCACCGCTCTGATTACTGAGCGTATGAATCCCACCCCACCCCCCCAGTTGTGCTCCTGCATGTGATCCTGCCGGCAGATGGCTGGAATAGCGATGTCCATCAGGCACAAGTGCAAAGTAAGACGGCAGTCAAAACGTATGCGGGGGAGACGAGGGGATGTGATTATAAGGAGTCCTGAATCTTGACATGGACCCCCGCCGTTAACATCAGACACCTGCCTGCAGAAACACTGACATTGATGAGACGGAGGAACCTTTGTCCCCTGGACCGCCTATCAGCAGAGACATCTGCATGATTAAAGTCATGTGTCTTCAGCATGTGTGACTTATTAAAGTGCAATGCAATTAACCACCCTGTCCCCTGGCTGACCAGCTCCCGCACTCTTCCATGAATGATGCTCAGCAGGCATGACTGACTGGCGCGACTCGGCTCGCCCCGCCGCCGCCGGACTCCAGCTGCTTCTCGGGCCTCATCTCGGCGCTCTGTTTATCGCGCCGCCCGGGTTTTGTCTCGGCCGTGTTAATTTGCATCTACATAATCGAAACCAGTCAACGGAAACATCGCTCTGTATTGCAATCTTGTCCGGGGCGGCACGTGAGAATGCCTGATCAGTCGCGAGCCCCGGCGTGTGCAACATGCCTGCGCACAATCAGCCCATTATCACCGCCTCTAAACTCGCGCAGAGAGCTCACATACAATTTTTATGAGAACTCTTCCAGCTACTCAATCTGTTTGGTAATCACTACCGAAGGATTCCCGCAGCAACCTAATTTGGAGTGATCTAAAGGTTACGGGTGTAACCACACCGCACAGAGTGCCAATGAGATAAGCCCCACTGCCGGCCATCGCCTGTCTCTCGCTGAGGGCTGTGAGTCATTAGGAGTCAGGCCTCATTAGAGGGGCCATGGTGTGGTGCTTCATAGACACCGGTCCCCCTGCTTTCAGACACATACCTGATTGTCTGATGTGTTAAAGGCCACAAGGAGAGACCGGCGACGTGCCGGGGGACGTGCTCGTTTACCGACAAACACAGCAACAACCCTCAAGAAAAGTCCCTCTGCAAAAAAAAACAAAACTGCAGCTGCTGCAGAGTCAAAGTAAATAAAAACACTCAGGTAAAAATGTTTTGATAGCTGCATAGTTCCTCTTATGATCACATGCAATTAAAAAATTAAAAAAATGACTCTGATGTTATACTTTATGCTCCCACTTTAGTATTATGTTACTGTATTTTATTTTTAAGCATTTAAACCAGCAAAAGCTCCACGCTGAGACATGAACCATAACAACTCTGAAGACTCAGATTAAGCTCCTCATCAGCTCGCAACAAGTTTAAAATACTGTATCTAATAAAGTCAAATTTGAGTAACAAGATTAAATATTATTAAGAGTTCACTCAGGATATGTAGCGTGCATAAAGAGGACTTGTTATAATTATTACCTAAAGTGTGTTTTGTGAATGATGCTCCTCACTTCATCATAAGCAGTTTATGTACCAGAGGGTCTCATCTGGCCTGAGAGGGAAGCTTTTCTCAGAGTAAAAATTTCAGACGACCGAAAACTTAAAATAAATCACGCTTCTGTTCTCAATCTGTTGAGTGGGACTCGCACTGGTTTGGGGAGAGGAAGCAGGATGGCAGCAAAACCACCAGGCGATGGCTCATTTCAAGCAGAGAAGTATAAATTGATTAAAAGTCGGGTGCTTTCAGAATATAGCTGCACTTGTAATATTTAGAAACTGTCCGTAGTTCACTCAGAATGGGATAATGTGTGTTAATAATACAATAATGAAACTGGTTCAGCCCAGTGAAATATCAAATGTGACTGTTATGTGGCCCCTGAACTCGACTGAGTCCGACACTCCTGATCTATAAATTTGCATCACGGTTCATTTTTACTGTCACTTCGTTCCGTGTTCCTTCCAGGCCTCCTGCGCTATTCCTGGCCGTGCATACATCACTTCAGAGCGACTAAATGCATGCACTGGTATGGCGAGTGGGCAGAAGTCATAAAGCCCAAGAGGGTGTTTGTCATTGCATTTATGGGAGTTTCAGTGATGCTGACAGCGTGAAGTGGAGCCAAGGCGACGATGTCTTACACCTGATCTCTCTCCTGGGTACTTGGCGCTTTATTACACTTCAATGATTAGGAATGCCGGCTTCAGGAGATCCAGCTCAGGATTAATTTCACAATCTACCAATCTCAGACTGGACTCAGCCTCCATAATACTGCTTAGCGGTGGTTATGGACATTAGCCGTTCAACTCAGTGCTGAGGACACGGGGCCAACCGGGTTCTGATTGCTTCGCGCAGGACGGGAAGAAGACCCCGGCCTGTTTCGGCTGAGAGCTTTTGCATTCAAGCAGAGTGAAGATATACAAGAGGGACAGAGGACAGATGTACAATATTCATATTATTACTATGCAGGACATCCATATGCATGCAGATTTCTCTGAGAAAAGCATGAGTTCTCAGCCAGCACAGCATGTCACTGGCCAATGTGTCGCCACTGAAATGTAGGTTAGAATATAAAATGTCTTATATTCAAATCAGCCTGATTTATATCAACAAATTGGGCTCGGTGCTTTCGATAAAGAGGTCAAAATAGTTTTGCTCGTAAAGAAACAGAGGGAAAAAAAAAGCCTAAAAACCCCCCAATCAATATTTAATGAACTGTACGAGAGAAATTTAAAGGAGTCTTCAGGCAGGTTTAAACACAGTTTCTAATAAAGTCAGACAATTTGCAAAGGAGGGCTTTGCTGGGATGATGTTCAGAATGAAAGCAGCCGAGCAGGAGCAGGATTTTCCTCTCAGACTCAGGTGAGACTTGAACTTTCAATAGAAAATGTGTTTCATTGTTACTACATATCCTTCAGTGCAACCCAGTGGGACCCAGGCTTTTATCCAGTCTTTTTGAGCGATGTACACACACACGCGCACGCGCGCACACTCACACAATTAACATATAGTTGAAAAAAGTGCTGCTTTAGATTTGAATTTGTTAATAGAACAACTTTCAATGTGCTACATTTTACACGTCTAATTTTTTGTCTCAGAAATGTAATTTGCAGTACTTTTTTTGTTATACTACAGCACACTTTTCCAGTACTCCCTCAGAATCTGCCAGTTTGCTGTTCGAGCTTTCTCCTTTAACCACATGGTTTCTGAGCCTAATCTGATATCACCTCCGTAATTGTGTCAGAAGTGACAAAGCGGCGCAGCAGACACGCTTTTTTTTTTTTTTTCACGCGCTGATTAATCTGTCAGCGTTCCTCTTCATCACCACAATGGCCAAATCATTATTTCAAACTCTCCATTGCAAAGGTTGTTTTTTTTTTTTTTACAGTTTCACTGGCTGAATGATTCACTGACCAAATAACGACATTTATGGAAGATAAAACTGGGAGGTTTTAACATTTTTAAGTTTTAAAAGGGACTGGGAATCTCAGTGTATTAACTTCACAAGCTATGAAGGGAGGGGGTGATCTTGTTTCATTTTTTTACAGAGATGCATCTCATATGCCATTTGCCATGCAGGTGACTTTCACTGCTGGAGAACAAGTCTTTAATGTTGATTTTGACCCTTAAGTAAGCAATATAAGGTCTTTCACCAGAAAAAAAACCATTTGTTTTGGGGGGTTCAGTAGTTTGTATGTCATTTTTTCCTGAATGCAACTTCTGCTTTGATATATAGCAAAACTATGCGTTAGTTTCAAGCTGAGTTACTGTCATTTTGAAAACTGAATAGTTTCTTTTTTTTGTGGCTCCAGGACGAGTTGATTACATGTGCAACGTGCCAAAAATGTCTTTTCTGGTCATAGAAGCTGCAGACCCCCGCTGGTCTATATGGATGCAGTGATTAAACACATTATGTTGTGAATTATCATCATTATGTGTTCAGCTGTGGTTGAAGCAACTCTCGAACTGTTGAATGGATTCAAAATTATTCTGGAAGATGTGGAAAACACCATGAGTTTTCAATCAGCAGCCACAGGAACCCTCCAACTTTGCGGCCCCTCAGTTGACGTCGGCGGCGACGCTCGTGTAACTCTCGGAAACATCCACAGCACAACTTCCGCGACTGTGATTTCTGCCGGGTTGTTGTGGCACCTGGGAAAATGCTGTGCGTCGTTTAACAGGAGCTTAATTCTGCCCACATGGTTTATTCATGTGGCGACCACCGATATCACGACTCTCATAAATCACGCAGTGCGGCATGCTGGACGTCCACGCGCTCGGGCAGGGCTCACTAATCTCAACACCATCTTTCATCTGAATAACCTTGCCTTACCGCAGGGCAGGCCAACACCAGACACAGCCCAGTGGAGGGAAGCTTCCTCATACTTTTATTTCTTTCAGGCTGGGCACAAAGACTTTCAGCAGCCTGTCAGAACAGACAAACACTGTCCTGTGTACTCCAAGGCAGCAGTCTGCCCACTCTCGACCACAGGCAATAATGAAAAATTGCTTCATGGACATCAGAGAAGCTAATCTAGTCTAACGTTAGCTTTATGAATGTACAATCAGACACACAGGGGAGGACAGCAGCCCGAGCCGGACCAGCCATCTGTTCAGAAGTGGTTCAAAGAAAGACCAGAAATTGTGAAATTAATGTGAATAAACATGATCATCAAATATGGATAATAGACGAGAGCAAACAGCAACTTTGCCCTCATTTTTTCTTACCGCCATTTCTTTTTTTTTTTACTGTCCAACAATACAATTTTTTTTCTTTTGTTATTACATCTCAGTACTTTGCGTTACAGTGCATAAACATGTCACCAATTACAAGGTTTAGGCCCACATTTCTCTTTTTTTTTTGCCAGAAAACTAATTAGTGAAACACAACCTAATGAACCAAAATAACAATGTGCTGCATGTCACATTGCTCTGCCTGCTGCTCAGAATAGTCGCTGTGTGTTTCACCGCACGCTTTTAATAACAATCCCCAGGCATCACGTTGACAGCCAAATGTGTTGTCGTGCCCTCTGCTCCATGTCTGTGCTCGCTCCGCGGCCAAGCTACAGCCTCCTGCTGCCACCAGGAGGAGGCGCCGGCCAGGCTCCTCCATGCACCAGTAAGGCGGCGCTTTTTCTCCCCACTCACACAGACAATTAACCACCCTGCGACTGAGTGCATGTAATGAGAGCCGGTGGAGAACAGTTGGACACATTTGAACAAATTATCTTGTGAATATTAGCCTGTTGAACCTCCTGCTCTTCCCCGCCACGATCGTTTTCAGTGCGAAACCAAACCGAACCTTTCTATTAGTCAGCAGTTCCCTGGTCAGGAAAGTGCACACAATCATGTATGCTTAGCGGCCAGGATGGTTATTACTGTACTCCCTCTCTTGAGCTTCAGCCGAGCAGCAGCCACGCTCAGCGGAGGTGTGGTGTGGACAGGAAAACAAATGAAAGGAGGTAGAGGGAAGGAGCCACTGAACAGGCAGTGGGGTCTAGCTGAGCAGCTCGCCATGAAATGCTGAAACAACAGCGCAGCTGCCAGGGCAATTTTACACACCAATAGTTTCACACCTCAGCCACCATCCCCTTCCAACTCTGAACCTTGTGTCTTCTTTGTGTCTTCATTTATTTTGTGTCAGTGTCCAAGATGTGAGAAGCCATGCAGTGAGAAACTCGTCCCAAATGTCGCAGGGTAAGCGGTGTGTGAAGCAGACAGGGTGGTGGTGGGGGGGGGAGGCGGGGGAGAGAAAAGCCACCGCGCGTGGCTGCACTTTGCTTTCTGTGCACACGATCTCCCTGAGATCTCCCAGGACTTCACTTTACACTGAGGAAAACAGAGAACATAAAGTGTTGGACTGATGTATGCAAAGCAGCAGGGAGTGAAGTCAGGTATTTTGCCTCCACAGAAAAAAAAAACTCCCTCCAGCAATGGAAATTAGGCTTATCACAAAGAAATGTCCTGCGTTCAAAGGGGAACACCTTCAGAAGTGCACAAGTTGATCAGCAAAATGGTCACAAAACACCAAGGTCACAGCAGAGGAAAAATGCATGAAGAGTTAAATGAGTCCTGCAAGCTGCACTGCAAAAATAAACAAAATGACTAAGTAATTTTGTTTATTTCACATCAAAATATCTTCAAATAACTTAATTTTTAAGTTTGAAAGTCAAATTTTAAGAATTATTATCAAGTATTTTCAATGTTTTTCTCCTGAAATTCATGTATAATCATGTATTTGGATTTTCGTTTCTTTAGCAGTCGTCCAATGGGCATCATTAAGTTGTAACTGGTCCTAATCAGAATAAGGGTTTTAGTAATAAGTCGCAGGATGGAAGCTGTAACTAATGTTTCAGGCAGCATTTTACAGCTTCATCAGTGAATCTCTAGCAAAGTGCAAGGCACAGACTCCTCAGAGGGATCACAGGAGTCCTCAGACCCTGAGTGGTGAGATAGAAGAGAACGATGACAAAAATAAAACCTAAAGTTGTGTACATCTGTGAAATCGAAGCAGATTTTTTCAAGACTTTCGTGAAGCTTTAAAAATCAAAAGTAAAGATTGAAGTAAAAGATTGTGTGAATTTAAGAGGGAATGTCTGCTGCCAACTGTGAAATGCAACAGACAATTACAACGACACACTGACTTCAACTGAATGTAGCGAGATCTTTTACCTTTTTAACAATATTCTGTTGATCAAAATCTTCATTCAAAGAGAAACTCAAATAAACACAGTGGAGCAACGGGTGCACTGATGAAATGTATACTGAGAAATACTCCAGTGCACTTTAACATCCTCAAAAGTGCCCTCAAGT
>JAUESF010000080.1:12755329-12765749 GCA_032274765.1 Malacoctenus tetranemus
CACACACACACACACACACACACACACACACACACACACACACACATACACACACACACACACACACACACACACACGCTCTTATTTTTAGGAAGTTGAATTATTTCAAAGTGGAGTTTTTTTTGTGATCACAATCAGTGTGGTGCCATCAGATGTGATGATGGCCTGTGGGGGGTCCCACGTGGCTAATGCAAAGCCAAACGCTGCTTTTCAAACTCAATGGAGTGTAAGCTCATCATGCTGAGGCACACAGATCCCACACAAAGCATCGTTTCACCTCTGTAAGCAAAGCTAATGTTAGAGAGGTTGATATATTTGCAGTGCACGATTGCAGGACAATGGATGGATTTCTACACACAAAAAGAAAAAATGTGATTAAGAGAAGCGTCCCATGATATAACTGGAAAGATCCATATTATCTCCTTTGGTTGTTTCTGATTTGAAATCTGCCCAAATTGCTCTGATGAAATGTATTGCGAGGCGAAGTCCGGATTGTCAAGTTTTACACTGATAGTTATGCTTCAAGTTTTAAATTAGCCTGCTTTCAATGTGCTGTACAAAATTGGCAGATGATGCAAAAAACACTGTACTCACTATTTGATGTCCAAGAGAAAATTCACACGATCTACATTTCTGTGCAAGAATTGTCTTAAAAAATACATTAACTCCTAAAGCAAAAGGTCATTTTGATTGCAGTAGTTAGTTTGTCAGCATTTAGCACAATCTTCATGCATACAAAGTGCTGCTGCAAAATATCACATTAAATAAAGCATAAGAAATATGATGCATCCAAAGCATCCTCTCCAAAAAAGCAAGCGTTTCATGCAAACTCAACATAGAAATGTTTAGCTGTGTTAAAAGATGTTTCCATTAATCTACATTGCCAAAGTTTTTGTTGTTGCTGACAGCTTTCCACGGCAAATTTTGTAAACTGTGTGCTTCAAATTACCTGTAATCCTTATGAGGAATGCATTTGCTGTCGTCCTACGTGCTGGACCCGATCCTGTGGGTGAATGGGAGCTCCCCTGCAACAGCAGACCGTGTGGAAAAGCTGCATATGTCTATTGATACCAGCTCTATTGTGCATTCGCCCTGTAGGACCACCCTTCTCCAGAGCGGTCCCTGCTGCCGGTGTCAAAGCTGCCCTTATTGTCAGGCACTCTGCATTGTTTGGAAACTGTTTAGAAAATGCTGAATGGTTTGCTGGTGGAAAGTGTTTGCACTGCATTACCCATTTCACCGGTTCAGGTCAGGACAGAAACTGATATTAGAATAATTCAATATTCGGCTCGTTAATTTGTCAACTTATTACCTATGAATTTATGCACACTACATGTGACTAACATAACTGACAGCTGTAAAGCAAGAGTACTAAAAAACTTGCAATGTATATTAAAAATCAGTCATTTGAAACATATGCAAAACATTTATTTTGTGCTTACAATGGTCATTTCTTAGTAATGCATACACACTATGTCCCTATATGGCCCAGCCATATATTTTCATCAACAAACACATATCAACATTTTCAAATTTTTGGATTCTCGAGTGAAATGCTGCTGTCCTCCTTAGCATCTAAAATGCGCAATGTTTCTAACAAGCTCTAAGCACCTAATAATACTGTCTTCCCTTCAGCTTGGTGAGTCATTTCTCACAAAACGTCAGACACGGCTAAGATGGTGTGAAATCCTGGTGGTGTGTCCTAAACCTGACGAAGGAGAATATATTGCTGTAGCACCTCACATCATGACACTGGAACTGGTAATCGCTCGCTCCGAATAAATTAAACCTCCTGACCAACAATACAAAACAAGAGACACAAGTAAAACGCTGTCCATTCACAGCCCATCCTTCTCAGTAATCGTCTCCGTCCTCGTCGTCCTCCGGCATGAACTCCAACTCTTGGTCTTCTTCATCCTCCTCGCCATCGGCCTCGTCATCTTCATCCTCCTCATCTTCGTCTTCGTCCTCCTCTTCCATGTCGTAATCTGCAGCGGCGTTCAGTAGCAGTTTGGTTCGATTAATCTCGCTCTCATCATCCACATTAACATGAACCTGAAAACAGATGCAGGATATTGTTGTGACATTTTTCCGTTTTTTAACATTCAGAAATACAGAAATACTTGGCCATGTGTCCAGTCTTCAGTACATTTATGTCTGGAAACTTGCAGTGAAGTGATTTGATTTGCTGCAACATGCACAAGCACACAAAGTTCTTGCCTTAATCCAGTTACACGGGATGAACCTGACTTGAGTTTGCGAGGTAACGGGGCACAAACAAAAGCAAGTGCTGGAAATATCGGACTGTGGCTCCTGAGCAGTCTGCAGGGTCGTGGCCTCCGTTTCACTGGCACAGAGACTCACCTCAGGTTCAGGGGACAGGCGCTGGGAGGCTCCCTCCTCTGTCTGAGCGTTTATTATCGACTTCAAGGCCCCTTCTTCAAACTGGAATACAGAATCGACACACAGCGTGTCAAACGCATTTATGCTGTGTGCAAACAACCATCTCCAGAGACTTCATGCAGACTCTGTGCTCACCTTCAACCTATTCAGCTGGTCTTGTAGCATCACTTTGATTTTGAGAAGAGTCTCCTCTTCCTTCTTCAGCTCCTGCAAACGGCTGTGCATGTTCACTGCTGCAGTGGGACCATTCCTCAGCACTGACGGAGAGAAGACCACGGGTCACACCTACAGTCAGCTCTGCTTATCTTTTCTCAGCTTTATCAGGGTCTGCAATACTATTAACGTGTGCATTAGCTATTCTGTCGGGGTCCACCGCACAAACCCCCATCATCAAAATGCAGTAAGTAAATAACCGTGTCCGTGGCTGATGAGGTGATTTGGTTAAAGCACAAAGATACTATGGTCATAATATCACCAACAAGAACATGAGGCAGTATCAATATACATATTTGGCTCCTTAGCAAACTAAAAAAGGTCGTAATTTAAATAAAAAAAAACCTTGAAACATCTTAGCAGCAAATGTGTTACATCTATCGTATAAAAGGCTCATATGTACTCTTCACAGCCGAACACAGGTGTTAAAACAAAGACAAACACAGCGTGTTGTCATTGTGAGCTAGCAGCTGCGGGGGGAAAAACAATGTGGCTGAACTGCGATGCCCGAAAATGACAGTTTATTTCTCCACATGCAGAACAAAAGTGAGCTGGACAGTATTACCTGTCTTTGAATATTATGGCTACAGCTCCATAGCAACTTGAAAGCGGGATACAGGCTAAACAGCGTAGCTCTGGGAGCCGTTATATTATGGAACCTGGCTGCAGAGTTGTTGTGCTACAGCTACGAGCTAAAGTTTGTCTTCCTGAGGAGTCATGCGGTCACATCCGGGCTTCGTGCGTAGTCACGTACTGTTGGAAAAACTATGTTTAACCTTCTGAACGGTCTGTTCCTCGGTCCCTCTGTGCACACAATTCCTCAATCTTGTTTTGCTTTTACGATGCAAATTAAAGAGAAAAAAGCTGTGGAAAAAAGTTTAAAAGTATAAGATTTGGTTTTACATTATTTGACAACTGTCCTGATAAAATCAGAAAGGAAACCTTTTTCATTTACTTTTACCCTATCAGCGTAAAAAAGACAATTTAAAAAAACGGAGATGTGTTTATTTCAAGAGTTATTTTATATTAGTTTTTTTTGATTGCCTACAGCTCTGTGGGGGATCAGACAAAAAGTTTATCTCTTAAAGTTAAAAGAAACGACTTTAAATTTTGCACCTGAATGCATCGTTGGTAATAGAATGTGGCGGCATCTTGTGGCGAAGCCGTTAATTTGTCAACAAGCTCGTTTCCGTCGTTTTTACGAGGTAAGAACACATCATTGAGGTTTATTTTAATGTCTTTTAGTAATCTCAATATTAATTTGAGAGAAATTGCAGTCATTGATCATGGTTTAGGTGGTTGGTGGTAAGTAATGTGATTGAGCTAATTAAAACGTGCCACCGCAGCTGTTTGTGCCGGCCGGTCCTCGCTGGCTACCCTCCTCCCCGGAATAAGGTTTGAAGTGGCAGGTGTCAACTTTACGGCGCCAGGAAGCCTAATTTGTAACAAATGTAGTTCATGGTGTTAGTCTCCCTTATAAAACACGAGGGTCATTGGAGTAGAAGACGAACAGGCGTTAAAGAACGGCCTGCCAGCTACTTTACCAAAGTCATGTGCGCGATGTAAATTTGTGGGCTAACTCCTAAAAAGTTATATATTTCTGACAATTTAAGTATTTATCACAAACGCGTTTTGAAGCAATACATGTTTTTTTTTTTTTTTTTTTTTTAAATAGCACGTTCCTGGTGGAATCTGTGAGTGTTTGAAGGCTTTTCTCATGCATTGTCCAACAGAGTACATTTCGTGAATCCGTAGGTTTGTCGGTCGGTCTGCAAGCTTAGAAATCCGTCCTCCCCCTATAAAGATAATGTCCAGGCCCATCGGAGCCCCGGTGGGCAACAGATTCACTGAAACCTTAGAGAAAATCACAGGTGGAACTCATTGATGTGAACAAGATCTGAAACGGCTCTTAATCAGTCGTCTGAAATGTTTGAAGAGCCCATTAGGTTCTTTATAGGATTTCTTGACTAAGTCCATCCAGATGTGCGCTTGATAATCACAGCACGTGGGCACGACTGGAGACTAACAATGGAGCTTAAAGCCAAAGTGAAGACGTACCTTTTTCATACATCCATGCACACAAGAGCAGGACCACTGTGGGACGTAGAGACCCCAGAGGCTGAGGAGTTTAGGCTCTCAGTGTACCAGCTGATTGACTACTATTTGAAAGATCTTATTCATATTGTGCGGCCCTCACAGAACACTGTAGGAATTGCTGCAGTGTGTTTCCACCACCATCATCACGACATTCAGATGAATTACATGTTATTTAACCTCTAAAGTTTTACGAGCTATAAACTCAACAGTGAACATGTTTTATTTTCTGCTGTTTTATATTTTTCTCAGAAAATGGTGTAGTTTGCTTTGCATTCAGTGCGTTGGCAACCAAGTTAGTCGATCGTGATGCCTCTGATGCCACCTCACGTTTCTCTGGTTTCTAATGCCTGCGAGTTTTCTCCAAAATCAAAGGTCATCCAGAGTGCATCGGTCAGCTCGCGGATCAGTTGGCTGATCTTAACAGCACTGTGAATCTGTCATGTTGTGGCATGCGAGTGTGTACAAGAAGAACATTATTGTTTTGCGAGTTAAGCAAATGGGAAAGCCTTGGGAGGCTGAAACCCGAGATGTGTGTCAGTGTGGTGGAGACCTCGAGGATTTGGGGGGGTCATACAGAAAGGTGCTCGGAGGCGTGCGCCCCGACATCACAGCTGCCAGCCACCCGGGCCAGACATGTGAGGCCCCACTGTGGCACGAGGGTTTTGCTCCTAGCTGGTTTCAGCAGCTTGGAGGTGGCTAATACAGGACAGTTATCACTCTGCTCCTTGGGAGACACAGTTGTTTTCTCCTTGTCATCACACAGACTGTATTGCAGCCACATTGCAGTTTCCCCTCAGTCAAACCTCTCCTTGGCAGGGCCCGGGGGCTCGCGCTGAGGCCTGGTGGCAGCTGAGACGGGGACTCGGCCTCTGTGCATGCCGCTGTGAGCAACGCTCCACTGTGCTTGTGCTGCGTTTGAAGGTGCTCCCACCGTCTGTGGAATGCAGCGCGGGGCGTTTTGGATGAGGGGCCTTCCAAAAGGGAAAAGGAGGAAAACGGGTGGGGAACCCAGAAAGCGAAGGAGGAGGGGAGTGACCTTTGAGCAGTGCCATCACAAAATTATGACTCAATTTTCAGTCAGGGTAGTAAACCAGAACAAACACATGCCAGTTCCCTGAACTGTTGGCTCCTCGTTCTGAACCTGCTTGACCGGGAAATCATCTGGTCCTCCGTCAAGAAGGTCGTTCCAAAGCTTTTATTTCTTCGCTGAGGAGTACAGAGCAAGACCAGACCCCTCAGGAGGGTTCTGTACGAGCACTGGAGATCAGCCTGCACTTTTACCAGACACACACTCCTCCTTTAAAACAAACCTCCTGTTGACAGCATTCACAACAGCATCATTGTTGACCGGTGTGGAGAAATGAGTTGCCAAAGCATCTCGAGTTTTTCTGGCTCAGAATGACGTTGATACAGTTACATGTTAGACTGGAAATTCCATTTTTGCAGGTAAAAATACACTTTAATAAATGTTTGAAAAAGCTGGGTTTCTGCTTCGTTTACATTCATCCATCTTTCTTTACTCTTGTTTACCTGTTGTGTTTAACTCACGGGTCAAGTCAGTCCCATGTGTCAGGGATGAAAGGATATACTTGGACAGTTTGCCAGTTCCTCACAGATGAGGTGAGATGTGGAAACTTGTGATGGAAAAAAGAAGAGTCGGAGTTCGTTTGTCACTGGAGATTCACAGGTTGACTGAGTCACAGCTGAGCGGAGGCAGCTGATCTGTTGCATGGCAGGTCCTTTCAGTGTGAAATTTGAGCAAGATGAATTTACACGGTAACTTAATGTTGTTTTCATACAGTGCCACGTCACAAAAATAAATAATCTCAGAGTACTTTACAGAGAGAGGTCAGGACCTCACTCCCATTGAAGGTGAGGGGAAAAGTGGGGGTTGCAGCGCCGGGATGCTTCCTCTCGAGCATTCACAGTGAGGTGGACAGGAGCGCAGGGCGCCTCTGAGAGGAAAGGACTTGTGTGGATACGGCGGAGCCTTTGTTTTCAAGGAGCTACCGAAACCTTTACATTTCCTTTCCTGAACTCCCCCACACACGTTCATGCAAATCGTCACGCACACGAGGCAGGATAAATGTATCAAAGTGCATTCATTGTAATCAGCACAATCTCCTGCACGTACGCAGGGCCCAAAGATATGGATGCATGCTTTGGTGTTGAAGAAATGGATGCGTGGGTGCACTGATACTGATCCATGCGTGCACAAAGTTAGATTACATGGTTAAAAATATCTATCCACAGAATTGCTCTTCATATGTTAGAGTGCTAAAATAAAATAAAAAAAACATTATAGCTTTTATAATGTAATCAAGTTAATGAGTGGAAGTCATCTGTGTGAGTAAAGATGTAGGATATTTCATTTTGATTTGTTCTTTGCACATTGAAACCTTTTGAACTAAGTCATCTACCTCCCTAAGGGACCTCCTGTCACTGAATCTGAGAGGATGATTGATAATACCGTTAATCACCAGATTAACCAGAGCACCGTGGTATGATGCACGGCGTGTTCTTCGTCTATCAGCGCTCGAGGAGTGTACGTGTGTGTAAGCGAATAGCTTGGTAGCCACTGCAGCTATGATGCTGTCTTCATTTATCAACCAAATAAAGTATGAAGCAAACCTTTACTTGTTGGAAAATGACCATTGCTGCTGTCAGCATTTTATGATCTGAAGCAGTAAAGTTTCAGGGGACAGCTGGTTTGAAGCAAAGCGTTTGTATTTCACAATCCGATTAGATTTCAGTTCACCTATGTGATTTTTACTCCTTTTTTGTTCTTAAGTTAGGCTCATTTGTTGAGAGCCATTCAGTAGAATTTGAGAGGACACGGCAAGTGAAGGACAGAGAAACAGAGGTTTGGTTCTCAGACAAACGCAAATGCAGTGAACTGAAAAGTTGTCAGGTCCAAGATGTATTGCAATCCATTACGACGACAGAAAAATGGCTGTTGATTTAGGTCGGGCTAAATGGAGTGAGGCTCCTCAGTGTTGGAGCCCGGGGAATTCCTCAGGTCACGACATGTGTCTCAGGGCCTGATATCATGTGGTTCAGTCTGGGATGGTGGGAGACAGTTCGGGGGCCACGGCTCAGCAGAATGCCGCTGTCACACATGAAATTTGTGAACTAATTGACCACCCATACACAGCATTCTTGTTCCTCTGGCCTTTCTCTTGAGACGGACCAACAAACTCAAAACTTCAGAACACCCCCCTCTCACACCCGACACACAGACTGTGGTGTGATTAATTACATTTTCCTTTTTCCTCTCTCTCTCTCTCTCTCTCTCTCTCTCTCTCTCTCTCTCTCTCTCTCTCATGAGCCCAGTGTATTGGTCGGGCTGAATAGCTACCCTCCCTCGGTGCTCTAAGTTAAACATCCTTGTAATGTCAGACCAGCCAGAAGGAAACCCACTGTGTTTTCCTTTTCTGAAGTTATTTTTTTTCCACTTTTCACAACAATTTATCATGAGTAATTTGAAAGGGTCATTTTTCCTCGTTGATTAACTTTTTCAGTCTCAAATATCCAACAGCCATCCTACATTTGTGGTGAACAATGTTTTGGGGTGAAATACAAAAGAAAACACAGTTGTTGTTTTTTTTTTTTTACCATATTCTCCACAAACAAGCAGAGTGAAAATTGGCAATTTACTGTGGCACATTGTTTTCCTTCTCTGTCTTTTTTGAAGCTCAGTGAGCACGTACACATGCAAAAGATAAAAATGTTTTTGCATGCTGACTCTTGTATCCTCTGCTGGTCTGTTGTGAACATGGAAGTCTTGCCACTCGATCCTGGAATAAAGACCAAAGCCAGCAGTGTAGTTGTGTGACCATTGTGTTGCATTGTCAGACTGAATTTAGATTATTTAGTAGTAGATAAAAAGTTAAACTATTCAAGATATTAGGTTCCTGTATCCTAGAGGAATTCAGCTTTATTGCATGCTGTTCAACTCTTGCAAACATTGTTGCACATCTGTTCAAGGCTTACAATAGGGGGCTTGTAAAACTTGAATACTTCTGTTTGCCGCTTCTGCCATTTTCATTAAAGCCAAATTATAGCGTTGGCCACTATCAATTTACTGTTGTGAAGGCCAAGTGTGTGTGTAACGTGGTGATGTCAGCAGTGAGTGTGGTGGTCTGTACTCAGGCAGGTAGCAGGCCCAGCAGTGGGAGGAATGTGTGAACACATCGACAAAACCATTTATTTACAGGCGCTTCCACAGTGAGGTCTCACACCCACAGCCCAAATGCAACCCCAGGAAGGACACAGCTGCGTGTGAACGTTGTAGGGACGGCCCCGTGCACTTTGATCGGCCGACATGTGAGCGTCCCTGATCTCTAGCAACACCACCCATCTTGTTTGATATTCTGAGAGCACAAACTGAGACATTCCAGACATTCGAAACTGCTCCTGACAAATGATCACTCTTTGGGTTTCCCAGCTTTTGCACGCTGCAAGCTCTTTGGCAACATAAGTGTGTTCAAGACTCAGAGTTTTCTCCTTCCTGCAGTTTCAGTAACTAACAGTGACACAGAATGTGGGCATGTTCTGGTGTAAAATGCAATGTTCGAAAAAATCTCCAAGGTGGGAAATCAGACTTCATGCTTGACCCTGATTTGCCGTCTTCAGGACAGTGATCGGTCTGTGTGTCATCTAGAGTGCTGTTGACTGGAATAAATAAACTTCAATCATACAGATGCCAGGTTCAGCTCGAGAAACTGTTGGAAGTTGGTTGCATTTCATTTCAGGCTGTATCCCTTTGAGAAGTGAGAAGTGCAAATAACATTTATTATTGCCAGATTAGTCACTGCATATTAGGGGGTCATGTTGGGTTTGACTTGACTCCAACTCTACTCTTATTCCTTCAGTGGTTGCATGAAATATGTCCTTTTTTAATTCACAAGTGGAGTTTCGAGGTGTACTGTGTGTTTTTCAAAGGGGTTATAGAAGCCCATTGATTTCTCCATTTCATTAAACAGGCCTTGCACTGTGCCATAACTGATGTCATTCTACTGTTTCCTGTCATTTTCCAGGCAGGCAGCGCTCCACATGCCCCTCTCCAAAGCCCGTCCTCTCAGACTCCGACATGATTGATTCTTTTACACTTCATTTGTAGCTTTCATCAAAATTCCATTGACTCATGAAACTTTGGCTGACTACCATCCAAAGTAATCTAATCACAGCAAAAGAAAGCCAGTTCCTCCTGGGACGTACATTTCCCCAAAGAACAGATGGCATTCGCTTGTACAAAGTGAAAAAAATGCTGCCACGAAAATCACCTCCCCTCCTGCAACTTTGAATTCACGAGATTTCCTGTAAAGTTTGCCTCATGCAGTTATATTGCCCGAAAGCTCCATCTCGCTCTTTTTTTCTCTCACATCGCTGCTACGCCTTCACGAACGAATGACGCCAGGCTGTGACAGCTGATTTCTACATTTCTGCCTTTGTCTCTCTCTCCAGTCTTGGCTGAGCTTTCTGGATGCAGTTGAAGTCACAACCAATGTTTATTGCATTTAGCCGACTGCCTCCGTACTCCTGCTTTTTGCTACACTTGAGTGCAAATGAAGATTACTGCCAGAAAGAGACGGCCACAGGGTTAGCAAGAATGCTTGCAAGATCTTAACTACCCTGTGTGTGTGTGTGTGTGTGTGTGTGTGTGTGTGTGTGTGTGTGTGTGTGTGTGTGTGTGTGTGTGTGTGTG
>JAUESF010000080.1:12765849-12799888 GCA_032274765.1 Malacoctenus tetranemus
GTGTGTGTGTGTGTGTGTGTGTGTGTGTGTGTGTGTGTGTGTGTGTGTGTGTGTGTGTGTGTGTGTGTGTGTACATTTGCACATGTTCGTGCAATTTCGGGTTGATGTGTTTCAAGTGTTAGAAAACAGATTGTAATCTCATACACCGTGTACAACCAGCTGTGGCGTGCCTCAGACTGGTTTTTACAAAGATGCAGAGTCAAATTCCCTAAGAAAGAAAGCAGAATTATTGATTGGGCCACAAGTGTGACTTCTGTTGCATGAAGTACTTTGATGATGATAATGTAGATTTTACATCCATCAAACATTTGGAGAGGCTTCCAACAGTGTGTTTGCATCTGTTTTTTGCCTCCGTGTGTATTTGTGGTTGCATCAGGAGAAGTTGACCTGATAGTTTTATGCACTATGTGTCGCGTATGAAGAGGGCCGGCAGAGTTACAGTGCATTCATCCTTTTTCCCATAGCTGGACTGTGAGGAAACAGTCCTTCATAACTGTGGGTTACATTGTGGGGCCAGGGAGGAAGTGTTGTGGAGGGGCTGTGAGGGTGTTGCTAGGTAACAGGGTGGGCAGCTTGGCGTAATGAGTGTGGGGCTCAGGAGCTGTCTGCTCAGTGTTCCAGGTCCTGACAAGAACAGACAGGCTGGCCTGGGACGGCCTGCATGGAGCTGCCACCACGGCCACCTGCTCACAGCAATCATCACCAGCGCTCCAGCCAGCCACCGATACAGCATACAGACCCAATTAAGAGCTCCGCATGTCCCCCTCCAGCCAGCCATCACTAACACTCCTGCAAGTCTGACAAGGCTGCCTTTTTTCCCCTTAGCAAATCTCTAATTAACAACATTGGCAGTGGTGAGGCTGGGCAGTACGGAGCTGCTGAAAGGGGCTGGGACTGTGCTCGGGTAATCAGCTTAAATACAGGTTTATTTCCTGCCCCCTGTGCCTCGCTACTTCCAGCAGAGATTGCATTCTTTTATCTGTTTATCTCCAATTTCCTCTGACTTGTAACGTGTCTCTCAGACACACTGTCACCTCCACTTAAGGCCAGACTGGCTGCTCCTGCGATCAGATGGTTTCAGAGCAGTGATCAGAGTCGGTTTTGGCAAGGCACAGCTCTCAACAACGTCCCTGTCTGTTCCATTGCTCACTACGCTTTTTTCCCTGCTCTCCCACCGCAGCAGAAGCCTGTGATCTTAGCTCCAGAAACACTAGTGCCCAAGGATCAAACAGTCCTTCTCTGAAATGTATTCATACATCACACACTCTTTAATCCATTTTTGTTTTATTGAGAAGTTTTCTTATATGAGACATTATTTGATACAAAGTTTTGTTCTTGTAACTGGGAGACGGCAGACTTTTATTTGCTTGAATTGAAAACAAAAAGAGAGAAAATTACAGTTTGAAATGACCTCATTATCGGAGTAGGATTAGGAGAATTGTGTGTTCCAGTTGAGAGCAGAGAAGGCCGAGGAATTTCCTTTCAGTGGGGAGGTGTTATTGTTGGAGCCTTGTGCAGAGCTGCTGGATAAAATATCCTCTTCCCCAGTTTGGAACTCTTGTTACAGGACCACCACTCATTCATGCTCAAATTGTACATAATAATTGAAATTAAAGAGGCACATGTTGGCATTTACATCCTTTGTAACACCTTTGACTTTTTTGCCGATGAGGACTTAAACTGTTTTTGCCATAAAAAGTTTTCGTGGCCAGTTTTCTGTTTGTCTTCTTTCTTGGCAGCATGTTATTATTACTCAGGAGTTCCTATTTAACATAACTTTGTCATCTTGGTTTTTCTTTTTTACAGAACTCACCCCAATGCCAATTGAGCTACTAAAGGTAAAGCCACATTTTACATATCATTAATTGTCTCAGTGTTTTGTTGTGGTTGAACAAACAGATGTCATGCAGAGAGTTTGCACCTAATGCATGCTGGGAGAGGCCTCAGTTCCCTTGAACTGATTCTGAACAGTTCAAGCACTGAGAAAGGAGGATTGTTTTAGAGGTGAACAGCAGAGGGTGCTGTTTATTAGACAGGCTGACTCGTTTCCAGTATGTTTGTAAAGGGGTTTTAGAACAGGAAACAAGTACTTTTTCCATTTTGGAGAGTTCATAAAGGTTATTCTGTAACATCTATATTTATTTCTTTAGAAGTCTTCTCTCTCTTTAGTGGAAGCTAAATAACAAAACTCTTCTTTGGGGGTTTTATTTCACAATTGCCACTGGCAGGACATCTTCATGTATTGTATTGACCAATCTAAACAGACTTTGCCTCTAAGAGGTGGGCTTGGTGTGGGGTCTACAGTGATGTTTCATGTTTTAAATCCCACTGCATGAACCAATAACTGCTCAGATGTTAGCTGAAGGCTTCAGGGGGCTCAATCAGTGCGAATCACTTGAGCAATACCTGGAAATACCTCTGTGATGAGACACCATGCAGCGACATGGACTGAAACACCATCAGACAGCTGAAGGGAACGCTGTCATTCATCTTTACAACACATCGTTTCGACCACAGATAGAAATTTAGGTTGCTAAACAAACACATGAGATGATGATTGCATCAACTCATCAAGCTCTGATCTGCACATATTGCCCTGTGACTTTTTTGTATTATGGCCATTAGTTGAATCCACTAAACTATTAGAACTACAGGCTGCTTTTTGTGTCTTCAGTTGTGCAGCTTGGTTGGTTAAACGCTTATTGAGCGCTCCTTTCACTGCCTGCCATGCATGGAAACTTGTGTGCTGCCCAGCACTCAGTTTGTTCATATACAGGCACTGGTTTCAGTGCAGGGGGTTCAACAAACACCCAACTGGGGAGCTTTGGGTGTGGGACTGAAGAGAGGCAAGCAGTGTAGCACCAAGTCTCACTCTTTACCTGCATTAGGTCATAGGCTGAAAAGGGGGGAGGGTGTCAGTCACCATCGCCAACCCCCCCCCCCCCCAGGCTCTGGTAGCCCCTCTATGACTGATCGTTCAGAGCGTGCAGAGTTGCAGAGTTTTTTTTCGGTCCTGAACAATGAATTTGTAGGGACCCCGTTCCCCAGCCGGGCTGTGAGGAGAGGAGGGGAGAGAGGGGAGGAATGATGAAAGGGGGCTGTCATTTCTCTGGCTGCCCCTGGACTGGCAGGGTCTGCTCTGGTGAGCGTGGTCTCCAGGGCCCTCGACTCACTTAGCCCTCAATATCCCTCTTTCTCTCTGTGGGGCCGGAGCAGCCCTGGATGAAATTTCACCGGGGGTATGAGGGAATGGTTCATAGAGTTTAGCACCTTCTTTAACATAAGCAAAATAAATGACTCCTCCTAATGCTCTAATTGGTGGCAGTTTTGATGATCGAGTATCACCGGCCTTCAGGCCTGAAGCAACGTGTTGTTGTACTCCGGCTCTGTCAAAGAACTCGCCTGTTGCTGTCTTTAAAGTAAGGACGCACAAAAACTTGGTAGTTTCGGCCAAGTCTTCTGAATTGTCCTTTTCCAAACAGTGTCAATGGCGACAAAACATTTGACATTTTGAGTTAAGCCTGGCTACTAAGTTCTGCCTCAAAATCCCTCCGGCTGGCTGAAATTTCTGTGTGGACGGCGGATCAAATGAATGCTTTAAAAATGTTTCAGCCCCTGTCCCTCCCTCAATGTCTTTCCATCTGTCTATCTCTGTGTGGTTCAGAAGATGCCTGCCTCACTTTCTTTACTGTCTGCCCATGTGTTCTGGATTTGAAGAACAAAAAGAGCCAGAGGTTTGTGAAGGCACCTATATTCCTGCCTTGTTTCTTCCCCTGACATCAGTCAGAGTCAGACCCCAGCTGCTCTACTCACTAACAGCTGAACTCACATAGAATAAAACTGTATGTTTGGCTTCTCTAATGTTTTTCTTTGCCTGCAAAACTACATGAAGCAACACTCGTCCATTTGCAAATTGCCTGAATGAGATTTTGAGCAGATTTTAAATTCTGAATGGCACAAATCCCTCAAATGAATAATCCTCTAGTTCACCCAGCTTTTTTCCCCTCTGTGGAATATATAATTATCATGTCAAATCTATTAACCCATGCCAAAATGAGCTTGTTTTGCTGCCTTGTGTGTAAAATGAGGTAAGTAAACTGGATTAATGATCTAGGTAGCAGGCCAACAAGCTGGGCGTGTAACCAAGACTGACTAATTTTTGGAGCAAAAAGCAGATATTTTCTTAATGTCTATTGGGAAGAACCAGGCTTAGGTGTACTGTACGGGTACATCCCACATCACAACACAATCTTCCTCATGCTCAGTTGAGGATCGCAAACTGAAAACATTGTTTTTTCGATGCTTAATTCAGAGTGAGCAATTCTTTTTGTTTCTCGTGTTTGTTTTTGTTTCAGGGGCTCTAGCTACAGTTTAGAGGGTCAGAATTTGGCAGCTACGACCGTGATAAAGCCTTCACATTTGAAATGAAGGACAATGGTACCGTAGCGTTGGTTTGTTGTTGCACTGCGTGCCTTATGGCTGCTGCATGTCATTTTCCATCACTTTCCCAGGTTAGCCCTGCGTAAGGCTTTCGCCTGGCCCGCTGTTTACAATACCTCCCCTTCAGCCTGCTGCTCTTCAATGAAATTTCTATTTATAGAGGCCACTGGCGTGCAGAGAGTCATCTGCTTGTTCTGAATGAGGTCTGGTGGTTTTGACAAGGTTAGCTGGATTAAAGCTTTAGAGGGGGGCTGAAGGACAGGTCACCGGGGCTGGTCAGGGTGAGAAGGCCACCGTGAGAAGACTGGCTGCCTTGATTATAGCTGATGGTCAATGTCAGTGCACTATTTGGTGAAACGGCCGCACATGTGATGCAGCCGAGTTGGCTAAACATTGACTTTACGCCCAAACTTCAGTTCTGTCCCTTTAATGTGGCATTCAGGCCGGCCCTTCACCAACACTGACGCCAAGTATGCATTCTGTTCTTATGACGGGAACTCGGCATAAAGTAACAACTGTTAAAACCAGTCAGCCGTGTCATGCACATTGATGTAATAATTTGGACAACCCTGCCCTATGGATGGCCTTATGGCCCCACCCACTGACCCAGCAAATGGTGCACCAGGAAAGCAGCTTTCTCTAGTCGTTGCTAGCTTTTTGTAAAGATAGAGAAGGGGGGGTGCTTTTCAAAGAGTTAATTCTGACAAAACACCTAATTTTTTTTACTGATGCATTAGTCGAATGCACTCAAAGACATCTTGTTAAATATTTGGGTTGTTATGAGAATATGTTTTCCGCAGATTTCTTAACGTGGCAGAACAGAATGGAAGAAAGGGCCAATGTCCAAAACGCTTGCAGAGTTTTTCCCCTTCTTCGTTTTTGTTTTGATTCCTCGGTGTGCGGTGGTGTTTCCCACAGAGTTCTGCTGCAGCCAGCTTGCCCTGCTCCATTGTGCTGCTGGCCTCTCTTTGAACCTGTGCAGCTATAAACATGGCTAAGTGCTCTTCATCAGAACCAGACTCGCAGGAGGACAATACTGTGACAGGAATGTAGTCGACACTGTCTGCTGCCACACGCTGCAGCTGAAGGGAGAA
The DNA here is from genome assembly GCA_032274765.1 of Malacoctenus tetranemus. Classification (NCBI taxonomy): domain Eukaryota; kingdom Metazoa; phylum Chordata; class Actinopteri; order Blenniiformes; family Labrisomidae; genus Malacoctenus; species Malacoctenus tetranemus. The sequence goes on from JAUESF010000080.1 coordinate 12,771,384, forward strand.
GGTGGTGAGGTAGATGCTATGGCGCATGTTTTCTGTCTGTCCTTCACGACGTGTCGTCACTGAGAATCAATTGTGCCAATTCAACATTCAGCTTAATTCACCAATTTTTTCTGCACTGATTTCAAAAAACAAATTGTCATTACAGATATTTGTTGTACTTAATACTTCAGTCAATGCCCTGGATACTTTAGAATCCAAAGATCCTTTACTTATGTAGGTCAGTGTCAGTTATTTTCTACTCCAACTCAGCTCTTTGTGTTACTTGGTTTTGGTTCAGTTGTTGAAACAAATTGTTCTATTTCTCTTCAAAGCTCTATTTTTTTGCACGGTGTTTGCACAAAGCTCGGTTTGGTTTGTTTTTGTGTTGACTGGAGCAAAAGTGTGCCCACATAATAGACACACACTACAAAACAGAAATGTGTGTGAGTGGTGGGACTACAGCAGCGGCACTAAAGCCATCAGTGTGAAACGTTAGCATGGAGCTGTACACAAACTCACAGACTCCGTCGTCGTCATCATCCGTGTCCTATGCTTCTCTGCACACAAGCTATTTGCTCCTCTAAGCAGAGTTCAGCCAAACCTAAACAAAGATCTGATCTTTCTCCCTTTTAATATCGAAATGGAGCCTCCTGCGGATCTCTGTAAGCTGCTGATTTGGTTTCAAAGATTTGGCCTGCTATCTCCTCAGTATCTCCCAGAAAAACATTGTCACTGTGTGGTCAGGATAAGCTGTGTTGGGATGAAGCGCAAATGAATGCCAGTGTGGTCGTGTTTGGACAATTTAGCAGGGCTGCAGAGGAAAAACCCTCAAAGTCGTCTAAACACAGCGACTCGTGAACCTCCCAGTCTCTCACGGTCATGATTCGGGGTCAGACCGTCTCTCCGCAGGGACTCTGCTGCAGAGACAGACTGTTGTGTACCAATCATGTCAATATTGCTATCCTCTCTCGAGAACAGATTTATGTCCATTTGTTTTCTTGTTATTGTTTTGTTGTCTCTGTCTCGTACATGCGCTTTCCCCCCCCTTTTTGTCACCCCTCTTCTGGCCTCCTTGTGTCCATCCACAACTCAACCTGAGCAGAAACTCTGCCACCCACACAGCTCAGATACCATCGTGTACATTGACATGTGTTGTTTATAGACACAAGAGGTCTCTCTAACACACCCATGTACATGCACAAACAGTAGCTGTAGGGCTTAAAAGATTATTATTGGTGCTGGCTTTTAAAAAAGAAGGTTTTTTTCACATTTGTTCAGAGAACGTTCTAGTTTTATCTAAAGTATGATGTTCTGTGCCGAGAGCCAGTTCCACTCAGATCTGAGACAGTTTCATTCAAGACTTCAATTAAGGTCTCCACAACCCTTGACTCATTTTCCACTCTCTAATTTTTCTAATGGCTGGGACAGGAGGCTGGGAGCAGCACAGCCAGCTCTGCACTGCTCATTAGCTCCAGCACTGCCGCCCGTGCTGCATTTAACTTAATAATGAGGCCAAATTAACAGCAGTCCTGGCCTTGCTCCAGGTGCATTGTGGGTGAGAGTGAGGGTTTGGAGGAGTGGAGGGGGGAGTACCTGGCGAGCGGCGGGGGTTTAGACAAAGCAAGGCAGTAATGACTGGAAACACAACATATTAGGGCTGCCTCCTTAGTAGGGCTGAGTGATATGGGCAAAAAAGTGGATGTGGATTTGTTTTTTCAGGCCTTTGGATGAGTCATGATTCAGTTTGACACTTTCCTCCCTGTGCACACAAGAAAACTCTGCAGTGTGAACTGCTAATAACATACTGTGAATTGGCCTTTTTTTGCTTTTGTCTTCAAGAATTGCTGAAGATATTGCTGAAGTTAGGATTGATTGTTGCTAAAAAGGAAAAATCTTCTGACAGCTGAAATAAAATCAAGTCGCCCTGTGTGCCTTCTAAGCGAGCAGTGCAACATCTGTTTGATGCTGCCCTTTTCTAAATAAGACCACTTACATTTCATCTAAAATAATGTGATGACAGTTCTTGTCTTCTATTTTTTCACCTGTTGTTGCAGTCGATATGTAAAATGATGATTGGCAAAGCTTGTATTCACTTTCACAAACAACATGTCATGTGGTGGGATGAACTGATATGCAGCAGCAGTAGGTGCTGTGCAGGGCAAAGTAATGTGTGAACGGGTGGAGAAGACATGTCCTCATCCCCCGGTGTGCCGAGCCTGTACAGCTGTGGTCGTTCCCGACTTGACCTGGTGCCAAACAGGGTGCTGCCAAGTGGCGAGTATTAATGAATGCAGACAGCCTGGGAAAGAGTACAAACAAACCGAGGCCTTGGAAGACAGACACCTTTTGTAAGTTTGTATGAACTCAAAGTTCCTATTTATTATTTTTTTGTTGAGCCACATGTTTTTTGTAGTAAGGTCTGTCTGCTGCATTCAGAGAGGAAATGCCAAACAACAGTCGAAGAGACCATGCATCCCGAAAACATCCACGCATTTACTGGCAAGGTTAAAACAACTGCAGAAAGACTTATTTGGAGGGATCAGAGAGAACATTTTACCTCCAGCTGAGACTCTGTGAATCACCCCAGAAAGTGGAACGTCTAAATATGTAGCAAAATGTTTGTTCACCTGCTGAAAACAAGGCAGACGCAACAAGTTGCTGGTGTTGTCATCATGTGACTTCTCGTCAGCCATACCCCTGACGTGAACCCTGACCTTGTGACAAGGCTAATGCTAATTCCCTCTGTGGACCATTAAGGAAACAAGTTCGCCTTTTCTCACTCACGCTAACAGAGTTGTGACAGGATGCTCCGTATTTAGAGAATCATGGAACAACAATTTTAGACCGCTGTTGTGGCAGTGAGAGGGCCCAGTGTAGAGTGTTTATTGTAGTTTACAGGTGACGAGAGCAATCCGGGATTTGATTTGATGCATGTGTAGCTATAGCTAATTCAGTTCCTGAGGAAATAGATGAACACTTTGTATGTTTGTATGTGTGAACACACAATAGCAGAAATGCCCACTGACAAACTGCAGATGTTCCCGGTGTGGTAGACACTGAAGTTTTTAAATGAAGGATGACAATGGTGCCGAAGTTCTTATGTAACTGTGGTTTTGCCTTTTTCGCTGCTGCGTATGTACTTTTTTCCATGACCTTATTTTGAAGTGTCAGGCGGTGCGGCTCTTTGTCACTGGTTGTACAGTTTTTTCCCTCTCTGGATAAATCTTGTTCTTTCACCAAGCCTTTGATATTGAAAAGTATTTCATTTTAATTCAAGCTTTTAATGTCATCCAGCTAAAGTGCTCAGTGAAACGTTGCCACTGCATTTGCATCCTGGGACCATACAACACACAGGTGTTTCACATTACCCTAAAGCACATTAGGTCATTTAATGACTTGTATGAAAACACAAGAGGTAACATCCAACACTCATCAGGAGGAAATCATTGGGTTGCATTGCTCTATCCGTTCTAACTGGCTCTAAACAAGTCCAACTGGCAACTGCTGGCTGTCAGTGGCGTAGTGTGGTTTGGTTTTTTTGGCATAAATAATGACTTGAGTATTCCTCCTATGTATGAACTTCATATTTATTGTAATGTATCCACTGCCATCATCCATCCATCCTTCCTTTTACGTGTATGTGCCGGTGTGAATGTGTTTCTGTGTGTGTCGGACGGAGCCCCTGGTGTTTGGACGAAGCAAACACACTGTCATTACTGACATGATTATGGGGCATTGAAAGTTTAGGCAAATACTCCTGAGGCTTTGTCTGTTTTTTGGGGAGTTTTCACGACCACAGAAATAGACACATTGCTGACGAGACAATTCCCTGCTTTGTTCCCAGCCTGGACCGGGCCTCCAAGCAGACATTTTGCTCAACAAAAATGTGTCTTATCTGACATCTGTACCGACCAGAGGTTTGACCAGCAATGATAAAATTTTAAACTGAGGGTCATTTACTTCAGTTGAACACGAGTGTGTGTGTGTTTGTGTGTATGTGTTTGTGTGTGTGTGTACGTGCGTGTGTGCGTGCGCATGTGTGTGTGCATGCGTGCGGGCGGGCGAAGTGAGTGTAAGAAAATGTTCTCATCTTTTCATTTATCATGTTTAATATCCTGACAGCCTCGACTCTTTCATGTTTTCACTATTAATTTATCGAAATCCATTAATGCAAATGGAATGTCGAGAGCAATTTACACAATATCAAACCGGGTCCAAGATAAAATAATGTTGTTCTGGATGCAATCATCCAATTAGCATGAGGAGGGCGGGGCCCCACACTGATGGCAAAGATAGTCAATACTTGCAGCTCATAGTTCTTGCAGAACTGTGCTCCAGTTTGTCGTTTAAGCATTTCTCTGTGCCTGCGCATGTGTGGTTTGTGAAACTCCATTACACTTGCACTAAAGATCATTGCTAAATAATTACTTTTTTGAATGACAGCTCATTACTAACCAATCATGACTTTGTAGAGCTGGATTTCTGTCATTCACTGTCATTTGCTGCATCATCCAGGTCGCTTCTCCACTTTGTATTTTGTACTCTCTGTTTGTGTTAAAGAAAGTGCATAAGAGAGAGGAGGAGACACATCCTGCCACTGACACGTTTACAGGCCACTGGGCCTGCAGAGTGCTGGGGGCGCGGCCTGATGGCTGCAGTGCTGTCTGAGTAATTACAGGCTTCCTGGTGGATATTACTAAGGTCCCAGCAATCCCGTCTCCACACAAGGCCACTCTCCCACTTTAGTTTAGGCAGCAGGAAAAATAGTCCCGACCAAAAAGAAGTCACGGAATGAAAAAAATAAACCTTTCACCTCTTTTGAGTCCAATTCAACAAGTAGAGCTCTGTTTTCTGCGCATAGCGGTGTTTGGATTCTGCCAGAAATATGTACCCCAGTATAGACACATTTTTATTATGCAGCCAGGCCCCTGGTATTTTGAAAATGAGGTAAGCTCAATTACTAACAAAGGGCTCCTCTCAGGGGTCTGTCATCACACAAGGTCAAGTGGGAGGGCCGGGGAAGAGAGAGAGACCCCTCTGCCCGGGCTTTGATACTGCAGGATTATGGGTGAAGCAGCGTGAATTGTGAGCATATTTCAGATTGCACTCTGTGGAGAGACCAGATGTTACAAAGACATGCAGGACAAGACAGTGGTGAAGTGGTTGGACATGGTCGAGTGAAGCCAAACTATCGAACTTCCTACAAGGAAGATTTCCTGTTCACACAGCTGAGGGCTGGCCTCGCAGTCAGTGCGATTACATGCAGGAAAAGAAAGTCAAATGGCAGTTCAAACTAGTCAAGAAATTATTGATCAAAGAAATAAATTAAGTTTGTAAGAGTTTGGTTTTTTCAATTTGACTTTTTCAGAGTAGTCAGGAACAAGCTTTTTGTCATACTCGTCACACGTACAAACTATTAGAGCTCAGATGAATCTTGACATTGATATACCACAATCATTCACTGAGCTATACGATTGTTTCCCATCACTAGTTTCAATTAAAATACTGTACTGCATTTCATAATTGGAAACGTATTCTAAGCATTTCACAATTGGACGTGTGTCAGCGTGTCATTTTTTTTTGTCCGATGCATCCGGGGGGAGGAGAGCCTCCTTCTGGTGACGCAGGAGGCACCAAAGCTGTTTGGGTTCCAGCCGGTCCAAGGAGCCGCCTGACGTCTCCCTGCTTCCTTATCTTAATGAGCATTAACCGTTTCTGCTCTGTGTCAGCTTTGCAGCATCAAGGAAGGGACAGGAAGAGAAATAAGAGCGGGCAAGAGAGAGAGGGGGGGGGGGGGGAGACAGAGGGAGAGACAGAGAGACAGAGAGAGAGCCTCTGATAGAAAATTCCTGACAGCTGATAAGAGGGAGAAGGAGATCCAGTTTACTGCACAGATAGGGTAGGAATGTACGGCCAGATGATGATGACTGGGTCCATGACTACACTGCCCCTATCTGCGCCTGCCAAGACACATCACCACTGACTGCCTGCATGCAAGCCAACCTTTTTTTCTCCAGGAAAAACACTGGATTTGGTGGACTCCGTCTTGACTTAGTCTCCATGGCCTCTCTGACTGTTGCTCTGCAAATAACAGCGGCTCATAATTGTGTTTTGTCAAAGAAAAATACTTTTACACAATCTTTTACATCAAAGTCTGAACAAAAAGCTAATGATGTGGTGCTCGAAATGCTCATAAGTGCCTGTTGTTGATCAGCATGTGCCACAAACTTTAGGGCGAGATGAACCTTTCAATGGAAATACATGATTTGATGTGATGGTCTGCAACGATAGCAACGAAATGGACGTGAGAGGAAATGAAATCGAGCTCAGACAGCGTGGAGCTTGGTCAGGCAGTCGGGGATGGCATATTAGCGGTGCAAGTGAGCTTCCAGCTTTTTAATTTATTATAAATCAAAGTGCATAGATGTACCCTAAAAAGGCTTGCGTAGACGCCGTCTCTCAGTCAGAGACATGGGGAAGCAGCGGGCTGAGGCAGATTGTGTTAGTGGGAGCCAGGCTTGTATGTGGATCAGACTCCCGCTCAGCTGTCTCCAGAGGAAATCAAACAAGCCTGTGCGGTTCATTATTTCGTCAGTCAGCTCGGCAGCAGAGAGCACTGGCGACACGACCGTTTACTGGGAGGCTCCACTGACCCCGCTGAGCAAGGCCACAGCCAGCTGGAAAACCTTCAATGTATTCAATTAAAACAACCCTTTTTTTAATTAGTAGTTTGTAGGAAGTTCTGTCTTTCCCATTAACTCAGATCAGTTTTGGTAGATGCATGAGATTACAGTTTTAACAAGCTACATATTTATTCAAAAAACATCGGTCTTAAATGTTCCATCCTCAAATGTGGATCAGAAGTAAAAGTTGCTTCACAGTCAAACTGGCTTTGCTGTTTTGAAGCTTTTTGTCACAGAGATTTTAGACGCCAAGATTTGGAAGGAGATTGGGGAGCGGGGGTGGGTGGGGTGGGGGTGGGGGGTTCAAGGTCTCCGTTGTTTGTTCTCTTCTTTGAATACAAAGTCCAGCGTTGTGACCCCATCGCACTTAGTCGACAGGAAACGGCAGCACGCATACACAGCAGAGCAGTGCTCGACAAAAGGACTGCAATCGCTTCACCTTTCAACTGAAGAGAAAAATCAGGAAGTCGAAGACATGTTTTGAAGCACGTTCTCGTGCATATTATGGATTTCTTGACCGAATCCTATTTTAGTTTTAGAGGTCGATCGCTGCGGGTCGAAAAGCACAGAAGGTTGCACCTCACCAGAAAAACACTACAAAACATAAACACACATGCCAATGTGGGTCAAACCAGGACTGTTTGTGCTAACATAGAAGTCAGTGAAATAACAGTATTAAATGGGCAGGAAGAAAAAGGACTGTGATGTTTTTCCTGCTCCTACAGATGTCTTTTTCTCAACCCAGAGCGGCTGACAGCTATCGGCCAGCTGAGACGCCAGTCTCCTCACTATCATCAGGGTGTGATGGAGCAGATAGCACAGGGAGCGCTCGCTGCTTCACAGTGTGCAGTCAAGCTTGACAATATGGGTGGAGTTGAGGGTGGGGGTGGCTGGTATTCAGGGGTGGCGAGACAGTTTGCAATCTGCTGTGAGAAACAGACAAGAAACATTCAATCAGCTGGTGAGCAGAAGACATAATGGCACCAGTCAGAGCGCCAGCCAGGCACAAACTGGCCAGAGGCATAGGTCAGAAATGTTATCACAGGCCTCCGGTGACATGCTAAGTCTATCTCCATCATCAGGGCCGAGTCATTGTTTGCTTTGTCTGGGGCTGAATCTGGATCAGTGTGTCTGCCCGTTGGTTGTGGACAAGCAGGTCTGGGTGGGTCATAAAGCTTTTATCGGCTTCAGACAACAAGTTTGAATATATATTTTTGTGACAGAGATGTTTATGATCAGATGCTCAGATATTGGGCTTTTTTTAGAATCGGTGCTTGTCCTTTGAGCTTTAACAAAAATCTGCCAGTATTAGCAGCTTGTCCCTTATAAATGCCTGGTACTTTGTTTTTTCAGAGATATTTTCACATCATCTTCCTAGAAATGCTTAAAAAGCACTTATATGTGCTTATTTTATGAATTTTTCACGTCTGAATTCAGACATTGCTTTACCTTCACACAGGAAAGATTTCCATCCAAAGTGTGCTGGGACGGAGGCCCTTTAAGCTGCCTGTCAGAAGTCTGAGTATGTTCACGCAGAGCGTTAAAATGCTGTGAATCAGCTAATTGCACTGATAATTGTAACGGGTTGCTTAACAGAATCAGAGAATGCCGTAAACCAACTGTGCAGTGTTGGTACTTGGCAGAGCTGAGCCAGTCTGAACTGGCATCGCTGTGAAAAAGGCCAAAGGAATGCTCGCATGGGATCACAATGGAAGAAAGGAAAACTCACAAAAATGTGGTCACCGCCGTACTTTGTCAAAGGAGGCAGCAAAGGCAACAGAAAATCATTGTCGTTATATAACATGCTTGGAAAAAAATGTGCATTATACAAGGCGGCTTTTTCGTCGTGTGCACTTTGGTGTTGTCGTCTCAGCCTGGAATGATAATGACGTCTCACTGAATGTCAGGGATGCTGCTTCCGTCTCGAGCATCCAGATATGACCAGCACAATGTGACATCAGTGACCGATGCGATACCAATTATTTTAGACTCGTCTTCATCATGCCATTCTGGCTGGCTGACTCTAGCGAGTTCCTGAAAACGTCTGCCGCGGCTTCAGACCGATCATAACTCGACACCTCAGTGTGACTGCAGGAATCCCGGAGCCTCTTGGAAAGCGTAGTGTAAGTTGATCTTGAGTCATAGCGGCTGTCATAGTCGGCATGGGGAGCTCGAAGTGTGGACCAACCAGGCGATGGCCTCCATCCATGTAACTCATCGGGTGGTTCCAGCTCAGTTGTGCTCCGACTAGGGTCAAAGTGGCACCAAAAAAAACAACAAACAGAAAATAAATCAATGAAATGTATCCCTAGAAGGATAGTTATTAAACATAATTCAGGAAGTATGTCATCAATGTGTAACATTTCACAAGCCGTGTCATTTCTCCTGCTGTCTTTACAATTTTCTCTAATTGTCATGCCTTTTAGTTGAAATTTCATCTGTAATTGTAAAGTAGGTTTAAAGTCTCCTTGTTTACCTCATGCACAGTTTTTTGTATGACACCTTTTTTTGAGCCGAAGTCCACATGAACCACAAGCTTTGAAGACAGCCAGTTGTTTGTCGTACTGGATGCAGCTCATGGTGCCAACATATCTAGCAGCGTATAGAACATGTCAATGCAAGCCTTATCATTTTATTAGTGCACGTTCCCATGGTAAACAGTGTTCTCTCAGCCTCATTATTGATTTCACAATAGCCTCAGGGCACAATCATGCATCCAGCGGCGTGTTATTAAGCAAATCCACCAAGCCCAGTGATCACAGTGACATCTTGTTCTTCATTCTTTCGGTGTGCCATAAAAGGGTGGATGTTTGTGTTGGTGTTGGCGCGAGTCCTCGTCTGTATTTGTGAGTGTTTCTGCCTTTAACAAACCACACTTAATCGTGATTGTGTAACTCTGCAGCACGGAGGCAAGCGAATCAAAAACAGATGTGGCCTCTCTTAAGTTAGAAATATGGGGGGGCTGGTTGGTCCTGAAAGAGGGGTCCGGACAAAACATTCTCCTATTATTGATTGCTGATGCTGTGGTATGTTTGGGCTATCAGCAGGGTTCTAAGAGCTGTGGTGATAAATTGGAATTGGAGAGTTGTTCCGGACAGAGAAGTTCATCCAGTTTGTTTACAACTTCCTTCTTCCTGATCGCTCTGGATGTTGAAGTAGCTCCGTTTGAATCACACTCCACGTCTACTAACAAGCTTTCCCAACGCAACCATTTTTAAAACTCCTCACATTACAACCTTAACTGCTTTAATCACTTGTGACTCATGACAGTTCTACCACCAGCTTTGCCAAGCACACACTTTTCATCTCCTCCAGGTTTTTCGCTGTGCTCAGCAGTGGAACTCATTATCGCGGGGGAATACACTGTTAGTCTTCTGCTCCGGACAAACAAGCAGAGCTGGATTGTCTTGGAACAACAGTGGAAACAACACAGTTACAGGCATGTTTTATCTGCAGCAGGTTGCAGCGTTAGGGAGGGAAACTTTTCCTTGTGAAATTAGGAATGCAAACTATTCCCCACAATGCCACACTGCTGCAATTACTCCAGCGCCTGGTGATGGGCCAAGACAATGAGACGACAGCTTGTGGCGGTGAGAGGGAGAACAGTTTAACTCGCATTTCTCTCCTCTGTAATGTGGGTCTGCAATAGACATATCTACACACTAACTTTGTTTTGGGACTACATTGAGGTCTGCAGGGTCCAGAATGACTATAATTCCATCTGCTATTCACATCAGTTGGTTTCAAACCATCATAGCCCAGTAAAAACTTTCTTATGTTTTTTTTTTCTTAAGATTGTTGCCAGGAGACAAAGAGCAATATATTTGTATTTCCTCTGTGTGTTCGTCTGTCAAGATGTGCATGTCCACACTCTACGTCAAGACATATGAGCCATGTGAGCATTTGAAGTCTCTGGGATGCCCCTCTCTTTTTCCCTTTCGCTACTTTCACTCCTAATGTTTCTGGTTTATACTTGCATTTGTTTTTTTTTCTCTGCTCACCAAGCCAACAGTTTTTGCTCTTTTGGCAGTTAGCAGCCTCAGTCCCACTCTGTGAAAGAGACAAAAGAGAGAAGAGGGGGAGATTAGCTGGGCGAGGGGAGAGTGAGGGATGTGGGAAGGGAGGTTGCTGTTGCCAGAGTGTCTGCCTCCCCAGGCCTTGTCCACTGCCGCCAAGGGCCGTCTGCCCTCCTGCCGCTGTTATCAGCTGGCTCAGCAGCGGCAAAGAAACGGCTAAACAAGGCTCTGTTTATCTGTGCAGACTGTATTCACTGCACATCCCCGCCGCTGGGCTGCGGCACCACTCAAATCTGCCCGGCTCTGCAAAGAAAAGGTCGACAGGCTTGCTCTCAACAACAGCCTGCACACAGGAACCAGGGGCAGCAGATCTAGTGGCGACAGGCTCCCGGCCTCGTCTAACCCTGCAGAACCAACAAACCTTTACATTAAACTCCTCATACACCCTTTCTATTTTTTTCATTATCAAGGGATATTGAGGCCCTTTAATTTGGCTCTGAAGAATGAATTGGGTCTAATCCCAGTCTCAATAAATGTGCTTCAATCACTTCTACAGACTCATTCAGTAAATCACATGTCAGTGGACCAGTGATCCAGAGCAAACCATTCGAAATACACCAAAGACCATCTGCTATATCAGTGTGCGTGCGTGCGTGCGTGCGTGCGTGCGTGCGTGCGTGCGTGCGTGCGTGCGTGTGTGTTTACACACAACTGTGTCTTAGAATTTATCACGGTAATTTCTTTTTCATCATGCGCAACATTTTCCTGACATCCACCAAGAAATTGGCATAAACAATGATTTATCAATTGATAAATTTTAGCTCAGACTTCTGTCCACAGCAGAGGTCTTGTCATGGTTCCTAACACACCGTGAAGTCAGCAGAAGACAAAGCGTCTTGGTGTGTTCACACTAGAGCTTTTTGATGCGCTTTGAAAAGGACCCAAGCTTGTTTCATCACTTTGTTTGGCAGTCCACAAAGGTCATCTGAATTCTGGCCTAAACTGGTGAACTCTGGTCTGCTTGAAAATGCAGGTCTTGGTTGTGAGTGAGCTCTGTTTGGCTTCATATACTGTGTGAAATTTAAGTGGACTATCCTTGAATAAGTGAAGCAAATGCAGGAAGTGATGGTGGCCTGCTAGCCTGCATCTGTTATGGGGGAGTTTCTTGTGTTGTTGGTGCAGGCCAACCAATCATTGAGCCACATTTTCTTCTTCCTTTGTTTCTGGTCAGAGCTTATTTCTTGCAACAGCACTTTAATCATGCAGATGTTGGAACCACATCAAGCTGTCCAGGTTTTTTTTTGTCCACTTTCAAAAATGTGGTGTGAAAGTAAATCAAACCAAACAAAAGTTTCATGCTGAAGTTTTGTTTTCTTTTTTTTCCACTTACCAGAGTCCCATACAGTTTATTCAGTCTGCTCAGAAAGCTGCTGAGATATGCTGAGGCTGTGAGCACTCTATCACTCTTTTCAAGCACACAAAAAAAACACACACACTCACAAAACCATCCGCTTCTTATCTGTGAGGCAAGGAGCTCTGACTCCAGCCTGTGCAGACAGTGCTCTCTAACAGGCCCATGTCTCTATATACAAAAGGAAATCACCCACTCCTTATGAAGAAATGAAATCTTTGTCCGACATCCTGCCCGCCCTCAGATTGGAAAAAAAACAACAAATTTTGAAAGGCCAGTTCAGCTTTTGACTGGTCGCAAGCCAAAGAAGCAAAAGACGGAAAAATTTGTGTAGAGAGTTAGAACAAATCCCTCTCATTTCCCTGGTAATGACAACCTATTGAATACTATTTATACTAATGTGTAGAAAAGCACGACACAATCAATTGATTTTTTTCGGGCTTTTCTTTTGTTGACTCTGCTCTCCATTCTTAATTCGTTCTTTACTATTTTTCACTCTCGGGGGAGTCTGCTCGGACTGAAATGTAACTCCAGCACAGACAGTGGTGGGCCGTTTGAGGGGCTGCCGCAGACTGACGGATCGTCGGGGCAGAGCAGACAGCACTGTGCCAGGGGCAGGACTTCAGAGGTCAGAGGTCAGAGAGAAGTGAGGACAGCTGACCTCTCAGCAGGACAAACTGTTCAGTGGTGTTGACTTAAAATTGCCCGGAGTCTGGAGTAGTTCTCACCCTCAGTTTTAGCTGACCTATCCCGAGTGCTCTCCACGGGACAGATCAGCAAGACTCCTCGTAATAGCGCGACGCGAGACCCAGCACAGCGGGAGATCTTTGACACCGATACTCCCAGGATCCTTAGTGGCAGAATATGCTGACTTATCAACACCACTTGATGAAACACGCATTTGGGATTCCCGGAGAGTGTTGGGTGTTTCCATGTCAATCATCCTCTTTGCTGCAGGAGGTGTCGCAGGCCAGCATAGCGATGACTGAAACACTCCAGTGTGCTTTATCTTTCAGGCCACAATGGCAGCAGAAGACTTCCTGTCTTGGGCTGTTTGGTGGCTATTGAATATCTCCACCATCGAGAAAACAGAATGAAAGGTTCGGCTTGTTTTTCTAATAAGACATGTAAAACATTTCCATTTGTCACTTAGTAGCAGTCCGTCAACAAACATGAACCCCACTGAGGACAGGCCACTTTTTGGACCCACACGGATGAAGTTAGTTAGTTTGTCTTTACAAAGCAGATGGAACAGTTTGAGAGCTTTGCCCCATGAATAATTGATGATTCTTTAAAAGATGACTCACATTAGTGGTTTCTACGGTCATGAATCATTTTGACATTGCAGAGTTATGCAGGTTATTAGTTACTTGTCAGTTCCCTTCCTCTGGGTAGACGTCAGAGAGAAACCCTGAACAGCAGCGCTCACACTGGTCCTTGATCAGCAGGGGAGACGGGACGTCATGAAACAAAAGTCTGAAGGATGGCGACGGAGCAGCTGAGCTGTCTGATGAGACGCCGTCATTTATCTCGCCTCTGGTCAGTGTGACGCTTTTATCTTGTCCTCGTCCATTCACGCTGTGCTCAGACCTGTTTGGTGTTTACAAACTGCACGTCATTGTCAGTGTTTCAGCAACAACAGTCACCCAGCCAGGAGGCACACATGTAGACTGTTTACACCACTCTGTGATTCAGAAAGTAATATTTATTTTGCAACATGATAATCACAACTGTCACCAATAACCCCAACACACATGCACACTTCAGTACTTAGTGAAAGCAAATAATCAAAAAATAAAGAGCAGCATGTGTGATGCTTAAGTTTCAGTCTTGTGTAACAAGAACTCGCATTGAAAAGAAATCTTCAATGGAAAATCATTTTAAATACACTTCTTATTTTTAGAATATGTATTTCATCATCCCACAATATCACTAACATATTGTCAAGCAGATGCAGGCAGCATTGTAAATCCAACAATAGGATAAACATGTGTTTCCCTTTTGTTGCCCATTCATATTTGTGCTTTTTTGACTCCTCATAAGTTTTAGTAACTCTCTTTAAACTATTTTCTCTGTCTGGATGTGGCCTCAGTGACACAGCGGCTGTCTGCAGATCTGACTGTAGGGAGAAGGAGGGCTTATGTTTTTTTACCACTGGTTTGGGAAACACCAGGCTTCAATCACTAGCATAAGAGATGGTTGTAATTACAGAACTGTCATCTGTTTTTTTCCCCTCCTCACATTCTACCAGTTTCCTCTGTGCAGTTTACTACCTTCTTTAAAACTCCGACTTGTTCCCTTCTCTGTTTTTCTGTTTAGCTTGTTTTAGCTTCGGAGACGCTGAGCGGTACAGTTTTGCGGAGTGCTCTGTGATGCGCTCCCTCCTGTGAAAAGGGGGTCACAGGGAGAGGAGAGTGGGCTCGGTGCAGCCCACTGCTCCGAGCTTCTCCCCAGAAAAAACATCTGCAGCAGCACGTTGGGCCAACTATAATGTTGTGTTTAAAAGTTAATGGCTGTTTTCATGAGTGTCACTTCGAGATTATGATGTGCTGTTCTCAAATATGATGGAAGAGGGGGTGTCATGAAAAAGCAGTCGCCATCGTTCCATGCAGGATTCGGCGTTACATGGACCACCAAACATGATGCAGCACCTCCAGAGGCAGCAAACCCACATGTGTGTGGCAGCTGTCACTGTATGGCAAAAAGTTACATTCATACCAAACTAAACCCACAGACAGAGATGGTGGATTAAAGGCTTCCAGGTCCTGCAAGGGCCAGTTGAGAAGCTATCCTTCATGCCGGGATGATCGGAAAAATGCGTGGAAAGGGAGAAATCAGAGAAGCACCGGGGAAGGAGGAGTGAGAGCGGGGAAAGCAGTAAAGGGATTGAGGTGGAAAGGATTGCTCTGGAGAAGAAAGCGAGGGGGAGTGCAGGATTAGAGACTAAGAGCAGTGTGAAGAAAGAGATCAGAGAAGGGGGGGAGTGAAGAGAGAGAGGAGCAGACATAGCAGAGGGGAAGGCGTCTGCATCTGCCAGCGGGCCATGGTTGTCAGTGGCAGGGCCCCTCTCCCAGCACCAGGGGCTCCGGGGCCGGGGCCACATAATGAAGGCTTGTTTGAGTTGAGATTCAAACATCACACAGAGTGCCTGGAAAAACAGTGCCCCATGGGCTACTTTTATTAACCCAGCTAGGATCCCAAGCCTTTAACCTGGTTCCCAACGTCTTTGGCACCTCTCATCTACGCACACAGTCTGTGTGGTGGAGGGAAAAAAAGCAACAACTTTGTCATATGGTGTTCAGGAGATTCTTCTTCCTCTCTTCTGTGTGAAAATGAAAGAAGCTCCTGTCAGAACAAGTGAACTGGATTTCCAGCGACGGGGTTTAGGGGCTAATATGCCCCAGTCACGTTCTGACTCTTGCAGAAGCTCCTGTCACCGTTGCGCTGTTTGTCTTTTCTCACTCGACTTCTCTGTCATAACACGCACGAGCCTGCTGAATGATGGCCCTGTGAGATTCACAGGGGAGGATATTTGACTCAGGATTTTCCGATAATAGGATTTGAAGCATGCTTGCAACAGATAGTGGTTTTGTGGTGAAGGAAGGGAGTATGTGATCTTGCTCGTGTACGTAAATAAAGCAGCACCGGCGCGAGACACCACAGTTGAATTGTATTTCTTTCACTGCCACCAAGATGATTCAGTCTTTTCTTTTATGGCTGCAAAAGTAGACCACACTGGAACCAAAGTGTTTGGGTTTGGATTTTCTGGGGGAAAAAAAGCTTTGGACAGCGTCGAGCTGTCAAAAGTCATCGAGGTCGTACCAGAACATTGTAGTCGAGAGCAAGTCGGTTGCCTCCAACCTGTGGAATTCATTTTGAAGCACGCCGGTCACAGCTCGGCACAGCAGGCAACTTGATTGAAGACGTTGGACGGCGTTTGTAGTTAATTAGTTACCTGGGAGCTGATCTCTGGTAATATTTAATCAAGAGGTCCGGATAAAACCCAGCCTGGGATTGAGGTCTCCTCAGCACTTTCCAGGGTTTTTCCTGTTTGAAAAGGCCTGTCAGTCCTTTGGACTCCCACAAATCCCCTTTAAACCCCCCTCCCCGGAGTCACCTAGGGTGTATCAGACCCCTCAATCTGCTGTGTGCAGGGCTGGGTGATGGGCTGCGGTATGGAGCCAGCCTGGGGGTGTGTGTGTGTGTGTGTGTGCGTGTGGGGCGGGGGGGCTTGGGGGCAGTGGCTACCGTGAGGGCGCCCGGAGAGCTGGGAGTCACTCAGCCACAGAAACCCTGTGTTTGTGTATGGAGCGCGGCCCTCTTATCTCCCGCCTGTACTGACGCCACACTCTTCCTGTTTCAAATCTTTACTGCTGATTTTCTCTTCACTCCTGCCTCGGCCCCAGCCGGTCCTGTTGTTTTTTTGGTGTTCTTGTTCTTTTCAGTGGAGATTAGATAGAGTTGCTGTGGCGACACAAGAGACAGAGGAGTTGCTGTGTTGAATGTACCCCAATGTGATAAGTGCAGAATATTGACTGAGTTTGCTCTTTTAGGTAATTCCTAAAGAAATATGCTTAATCCTGTGTTGGTCTTTAATCCTGTCGGGCTTTGAAGTGTTGAGTCAATTTTGCTAAAGCCTTTATTTACTCGTTTTTTTGAGGGTCCACAGTGGAAAAAAAACAAGTCAGCTACAAAACAGCATTTTCTTTTGATTGTGCCCCAAAACAAACAAATATGCCTGAAATGTCAGGAAGCTTTCCTTAAACTTTCCATTTATAAAAACATTTCTGTATGAGAAAGCTGCCAAATGTGCAAAAATCCTCATGTTTTGCCAACTTTGTATCTTTTTTTAATCTCTGCACTTTATTTACCATTTGAAACAGCTTGAGTCTTTTAGTTTGATGCAAGAGACCAGACTGAGAGAGATTGACTCAATTATATTTAGAGGCAAAAAATGACACACACAGTGGTGTAGTATATAGAGGAGGTCAAAATCCATCATGTAAGGAGCCACGCAGCATGTTGGACAATGGGTACTCGTGATGAATTGAGTTCAGTTCATAATTTTAGCTTTCACCTTTAAACAGACCGGCGTTGGATTGTAAGTGATCTCTTCCCCTTTTCAAATGTTTACTTCATGGAGGATTAAAGGGTTTTTTTCTTCTTAAACCATCAAACTATTGAGAACCTTTCACATTTTTAGTGTTCTTTGTGACTGCTGAAAAAGACAGGCAGACTTTTTACATGTCAAATTATTCTTTGGGTAATGATGAACTCTTTTCTTTATTGAAATAGAGCATGCTTAATGAAGGTACACCTAATCAAAAAACGTTAGACTAATGTCAGTATTTCAGGCACTTCTTCATATAACTGAAATAAAATCTCGGTTGTTGTCGGGCTTTAGGTTGTCGTGCTTACTGTGTTGTGTGTTTTTGTTGTTTTGTTCTAAAAATAAGTGGTGTATGTTCAGATAGATTCAGACTCAAGTGTCTCTTCCAAAGAAAAATGTTCCTCTTCACTTGTTATGTAACAATGAAAATGCATCCTCTCAGACTGGTCTGGAAAATATACCGTCTGTGACATTTGATCAATGGTGACTGGACACCCCGCTGTGTTGTGACGAGCAACTGCGTATCTTTCTCCATGTGTTATTAGTTTCACCACTTTCAGATGAAAGATGTGGAGCCAGACGTTCACGTATCGCAACTGAATTGTTGATGTAATTTCAATAGAGAAATCATCCCGCTTTATAGCAGAACAAAATGTATCGTGACACATCTGAAAGAGCCTCCAGAATGTAGCACATCAAAACATATTGAGTTGCGTAACTTGTGTACAAACACGTTTATTAACCGTGGGAAGTGTCTATCTTTCCTCTCCTGCTCTACAAAATCGAAAACAGCCATCTAAAATACACAAACACTGAAAAAGCAGCCTAACAGCTCTTTACTTGGTATTTGCTAGCGTCACTACCAGTCTTCCTCTCCCCTGTCTGGCCTACCCGGCTGCCTGGATGGCTGATTTTGATGGCGCCAAGCACTCTGCGACTCTGCCGTAATCAGGAACAGTGAGGGGCAGTCTCTATCACAGAGAGTTTCTTTCCCTTTCCTTTGTTTTCCACAGATTTCCTTCCTCGTTTTCTTAGATATTCTCTCCCCACTGATGTAAGTCCAAACAGAGGCCTATTTAGAAAGTAAACAGATGAATGAAGGGAGGTTCTGAGCCTGGCGTCCACGGAGTCAGGCACAGAACGGAGACGTCTCGCTCCACCCGCCCTATGCTGACACAGCCTGTAAATATACAGCATGACAAATGGCATGGCTCTGCAGCAGACCCCCCCCCCCCGACCAATCTCTGGCAAGCAGGTCTGATGCCGGAGTGGCTAGCCGACAGGCCGTGTCTGATTCACTGTCACAAGAGACACATTGTTTATAGGACAGAGCGACACTGTAACACAAACACTAATACCCCTCGAGTGGGTGACACATTGGGAAAACCCTTGGTTTGTGGCTCCAGTTTTTTGGCCTGAAGGAGAACATTGCAAAAAGAGGTTTGTTGCTGTTCCTTGAGCACAGTGTGTTATACCCCTCATCTCTCTCGTGTGTCCTGATGACCAGAGTACCAGAGAACCAGAGTGGCTGCTCTCTCTTTTTGACTCTTTGTGTGTGTGACTTCCACCAAATATTTCTGTCACAATAATATTTGTGTTATGAGCTGTATCATATATTTTCACCAGAGCTAATTTGTTTTCATGCTTTTCTCAAAGGACATCCTCTTGAGCACAATCCATCATGGGGAGAACTCATAATAAAAGCTTCTTTTTTCCCCTCCTGTTTGTCTCACTTTGGGGGAAAAAGGTTCAGGCTAATGTGAGATAGCTCTAAATAACTAAGTTAGAGGCTACTGATAGGAAAAGCATTGAGATGTTGACGGATCTATACTGTCGTGGAAGCGTGGTTTAGAGAAAGGAATGTCTTTGAGGAGCAGGGGAAGGTGGGGAGGGGAGGTGGGGAGTGGAGGGGGGGGCAGAACAGAGGCCCCTGCGGGAAAAAAGCTCTGCTTGACCTCTAAGGATAGACCTGCAGGCTGAAATGACCGCAGTCTTTCCGGCCCTGCTCTCGACCAGGATTTCCTTCCCATGTCCAAGCCCACATCGACTGAAGCACCAGGGACCGGGCCGCAGTGGGCCACCTATTGTGAGCACAGAGCAGGCTTACTGGCTTGGGTCACACAGGGAGCCTGTGAGCGCCAGACTGGCAGGCGATTCACGGTTTCCTCCAAGATAGGAGATCAAGTAAATCAGCGTTAGGAGTCGTTACCCTTTAAGAGTCCTAATGACCACCGCTCCTTCCCCCAGCACACAGCTATGTCTGAGCTGTGGAGCATTATGAAGATGGTATTTTGTGCTATCATCCGTTTTTCATCGACTGGCTCTCCTTTCAGCAAACATGATATCATCCTGGTATCATGGCTAACTTAATGCAGCCAGTATTAGTGTTGTGTTATGTAGCATTAGCATATAGACTGGAGCTCCATTAGTCATGCCCAGGACTTATGCCCCACATGCATACTGTGTTACCTCTTAAGAGGATCCATTTTTCACAGGCTGCCGTGGGCTATAAAGACAAGAGACAAACCAATTGATTTTAATTCGTTGGCAGTGTCGGGGGAGCCTGTTGAAACAGACACATAGAGATTCATCTCCCCAAACACCAGTAATGACAAAGGTGGAATGACAACCAGCCTATTGAGGGGGATTCGCTGCTCGTGGGAGATAAACAAACCTCTTTGATATTGTTCATGTTCCATTTCTTTACATCTGTGGGCGACTTACATAAAGTTCAGAATCAAATGAGGAAGCGAAGAATAATTATCTCATATTCGTAGTTTACATTCATCTCCGCATCGATTCTAAAATCAGATGTATGTGGTTATCAAAGATATCACTTGTCTGAGGAATTATAGATATAAAACAAATTATGTCCAATCTGCTCTTTCTTACAATGTTCGGAATTACCTGTTGTGGTTAAATCAGGCTAAGAACAAGACTTTTCTTTGGTCTGGCATCCTCAGCACCTTCACTGATTCACTTTTTAATGTGCTGACACTCACAATTCTTATAGTAAATAATTACCCAAGATCAGACTGTCATTCGGTGTGAATATTCTGTGGTATCTTGCAGTAAATGCAACATCTTTGCAGTTTTTGTCATCTCATTCAAACACATGACTCCAGTTATAGTCTATGTGTTCTCTCGTTGTTTTCCGTGTTTCATAGATTAACTGCGCAGTATGAGTTTGGTTGATCTGCTGAGTTAGTGATTTGTCAAGGAGCATTAAATTTGACTTGCCAATAATTTATAGCTGAGCTACAGGTATGTCAGGAATGTATGAACCTTATGTTTACTGTTCCAACAAAACGCTTCGTTTCAGAGCTCATTGAGATCATTCGCTGACTTCCTCTCACTCTGCCTCACTCCGGCGCCTGCATTGATCCAACGAGGATATAATGGAGATGCTTTGTTTTCCTGGTCTGATACCTGCCGTTCTCCTTGCTTTTTCTGGATTATTTCATGGGGTCTGACATTTAAGGTTAGCATCAGAGTTGGTGATTAACCTTCCTGTGTCGAGACAAACTAGTAAGTTTTCAGGGAGGACCGAAGCCGGTGTACAGGAGAAAGTGTGCACTCTGTCCCTGAGTGAGTCATCAGTGGGGAAAGACGAGGTCACTGAGCTGACCGTTGCACCGGCGGGCCTTAAATCATGCTCTCCCTGGGTGAAGAGAGACAGGCTACATAATGAAAGCAGTATGTTCTTTTGAACATGGCTGCTGTCTCAACTCTGAATATTTTCCCTAAATAAACTCAACCAAAATATTTCAGCTGCATGCAAATGCTTCACTGTGTGTGGAGCAGTTTCAGGATAAAGCCAAAGTCACCAGAGTGCCAGCTTGTGCTGGGCTTCTCCACTGACCACAGTCAGAGAGACTGACCATACAACACTTAGTGATAGCGTATTGGCAATAATCATTATCAACTCTGAGGTTGTGAGTGGCGTCCACTCTGCACAGGCGGCAACATGTCTGCCTTGTGTGTCGTGTGACTTGGCGGTGCCCTCGGCTAAACGCTGAGGGTTCGGGTCACTCAGTGTCTGCCGCCTCCTCCTGAATATCTGCGTGCCATTAACAGCAATGGCTTTGATGACATGTTCTTCCTGGACCGGCCTCGTCTGGGCTCCTTTGCTTCGGCTGGAGTTGCCCTGTAGCCCCTGGTCTTGAGGCACTTGTCTATTTTGGGAGGTCATTTGGAGCCGGACACTCTGTCTCCCCAAAGCAGCCTGTCTCCTGATACCGCTATCAACTGCCGGCTTTTAACAGGGAGTCACGGCAATTTACTAGAGTGACGCCAAGCAAGGCAGTTATCAGGACCCCAACACCAGATTAGCTGGTTGGTCTTCTAATGAGCATCCTTGAACAGGGAAATGGGGAGGGGGGGTCTCAGAGCACAATAATAACACTATTATCCATGTTCCCAGCGGAGCAGGAAATTCTCAGCAAAGTGCCCCATCTAAGAGAAAATATCATTCATTTCTCAAGTTCAAAGATGTACAGGGGCCTCCGGCACTCACAAGGAGCTCGCTGACAGACACGTTTACTGACAGACACGTTTACTGACAGCGCTTGAAGAATCACGACTTCACGACAATTCACATTAAACTGTCATTCTTGGGTAACTGCGGAATATTGCAAAAGTCTGATCATAGTGAACTTTACATAAGTGTGAACCAATGACAAAGTGGAACTTGAAAATGGTTCAAGTCTCCATACCAGCTTCTGCTGCTTGTTGTCGCAGCCCAGTTTTAAACTGGACTCTGTGGCCTTCAGCTCCAGTCTGGTTTAGAAAAAAATCATAAAATCCCTTTGGGGATGGGTGATGTCATAGTAATGTTTAACTGTTGTGGATTTTAGGAGGGTTGGATTTACTAGCATTTGGGAAACATTACAAAGTACAGTGGTTCACACTAAGTGCCTTTGCTCTTATTCTTTGGTTACTCTCTCCCCCCTCTTGACTTTCTATAGTAAACTAACACTTTTGGTGCGTGGCCCTTTAAACCGATTGGAGAAAACCTCACAGAAAAAAAACTAAATGAACCAGTCATGTTGTCTTAAACAGGATCAAAGCTTATTTTTCTGAATAATTGTATTCTGGAACTAGATAAAACATCGAGACTCCTGTACACTTCAATGTGAGTGAATGATATCCTCTGAAAGTGTGAACATCCTCACGCTGCCAGCTGTTTTTGGCTCCATCGCGCTGACTCTGGAACAGCATTTTGATTTTCTCACCACTTGTATGGATGGCCATGGGCAACGCAATGCCAAATTTATGAGCGCATTAGGCACATTTAGACGGTCCAAATGAACTGAGCGCAAATATGCAGTCAATTTTACCTCAGTGGTAGTTCTAATTTTATAATTGCAGTCAGCTTCTATACTGTAGGCAAACTAAAGGAGTGTATTAAATATACATGACATCAGTTTAATACCTTTGGTTTATTACATTTCAGTGAGTGTGCAGTTAAGTGTTGGCTTGATGGAGGCAGTTTGCAACAGGAAAGTCCCTCGCGGATGGGTTAGAGCCCAGGGGCAAGATGGCGCCCACACAAGAAAACTAGTGGGAGAACTTTGATATGACAGCCAGTGATTATGTTGCTTATCGGCGTGAAGACGTCTAAGTGAAGGTGTTCCAAGACAAAAAGGAGAATGGGGGGGGGGGGTCAGACTGAGCTTACTTAGGGTGGGGCTCAAACACCACGGGCCATATTATCCTTTGACTTTGAATTTGCCTCTGAAAAAAAAAATGCAGCCAGTTCAGACCACAAGCACGTAAATGTTTTTCAAAAACTGTCTGTGGAAGCTGCTCCGCATCAGCAGTTGTGATTGGATAGTGGAAAATCCTTCTCTATTTTGGACAGGACGTCAGAAAACTGGTTGAAAAATGTTTCCACCGTAATCAAGAAGGCATCGATGGATTCAATTTGTCTCTGTCTTTACACATCGTCCCTGATCTGTGACTACAGGATGATAGCTAACAGTGTGTCATTTCTTTGTGACACTTTATCGCACTCTTTGGGATCAAATAGCCATAGTTTCTAACTGCCACCTGTAAACTGAGGCTAGTGTTTTCCACTGTGTGTGCATTGTATGCTTGCGCACTCGTGAGTTTGCGCGTGAAGCGATTTGTTTTCTGAATGTTTGTGCCGATCATGTTATGGTCATGCGGTTACTTAGCTGTGACTTTTATCTGCAGACTTTAATCAGAGTTTGTGTTTGTAGTCTTTGAGGTGTGGATTAGTGGGAGTGTTGAGTCAGGCCCAGGCGAGGGCCCAGGAGGTCAGCCCGCAGAGAGGCCCACGTAAGCAGGCTCCAGTGCTGCTGAATGGGCCGATAATGGCTTGGATCAGAAGGAATGTGTTCATGGAGCCTTGCTACTGACAGCCGGCCCCTGGGGACAAGAATTACTCCGACTGATACAAAAAGAAGATGACAAAAACAGTGCTTCAGGCGCTGTCTCTCTGGACTCCTTGTCTCCACTACAGCTAAATGAATCAAATTGCCTCCAATTAAAGATTTAACTATTCGTCTTCCCCCCTTGGCTGTTTTATTTTCTGTCTCTCTGGTTTATGAAATAAAAACACTCTTCACTGCATCATTTGGTGAGAAAACAGACCGGGAAAGCTTTGTAGAGGGGACTATTTTACACCTGATTTTTGTGCAAAGTGATTATGTCACATGCCTCATTATATGAGCTATACAGAACAAAATTTCTCTTAAAATGCTGTCTTGCTCTAGAAACACATGGGAAACACAATGAGCTGAACATAGGCTTAAAATCTTGCACTAGTTTGATTTCATGCAAAGAGATTGTCATATGTTTGACTCAATACTGAGATCATTTCATTGATTACATCCTTTGCTCTTACTTTCAGAAAGCCGGTGAGATGACTTAAGCTTAGAAAGCCTCTTTAGGGGTTTGTAAATTTCAAATGTAGAGCTGATTGCACCTTTGAATAAACTGCCAAATGAAAGCATTACATCAACCTTCTTTTCCAATATTTCTGCTGTGAGGGTCACTGGGTCACCCACCCCATTGCCGGGTCTCAGCTGAGAGTGGGCAAAGGCAGGACCAAGCTTGAACTCGCCACCAATCCGCCAAAGCCCAGAAGCAACAACCTCCTTCTGTATTAGAAGTCAGGTTTTAAACAGGAAAATACAGTTTAGGATCATGTTTATGATCTGTGACGTATTTCACTGCCATGTTTGATGTGGGGTTGCTTTCGTGCTTTGTCTGAAACATCAGTAGTCGGTGTCGGGCCGGTGTGACCACTGTGTTATTACCCAGGGGTCTCCAGGGGTTCACGGGCCTGGACCTTCACAGGGAGAGGGGCAGGCCAGGGGACAGGCCTGTGTGAACAGCTGTGCCCTGTTTTAGATTCTCGTACTCAGTTACCTCTTACTCTTTGAAGAAGTCTTTCCTTACACACTTTCACACATGCTGCACGCATTAGTGGAGTAGGCCTCGGACATGGCTGCACAATGAAAAGTTCAAATGCCTCAACTTTGATTTCTCAATTTGAAAGGTCCCAGGTGTTTTCAGGGGCTTTTGTGTTGCGCTTTCTGAAAACAATAGATCTGATGCTATAGGAAACAGTTACAACCCATAGATTGCTAATAAATGTTGCATTTAATGCTACGCAGAACCAAAGACTGTTTTACTTTCTTGTAACACTGGAGCACATGGACATCATGTGGTGCAAAACCATAAAAATACTTTGATGCCACTGTAATATTTCAGAGAAACTGCCGCCAACCCTTTTTTAAAACAATTCTTATCTTCACAGTGTTTAGATATAGAGATGATAGGATAAACAAAATAAGTGATAGAAAAGACAGAAAAGTCTCAAATGTATGATCTGGAGAACATTCACATATTATTCATATAGAATATCCATTACTATGTCTAAAGAAGTAATAAAACTCCAGCTTTTTTATGTTTGCATGTGTCAACAGTGATCTACTAAACACAAACATAGCTGAGTTTTGTCTGTGGAAATTGTATTTTTTGAACATCCAGTCCACAAATCTCTAGAACTGCATCAGTTGTGATGAAACAATACATAAAATCTTGCCTCTGGCATTTGAAACCAAATACATCGTTGTGAAATGTACACTCCTGACACTGTCGGTAAGGAGACATGCAGCACAATGAGCTCCGTCCTGCCAGTTAACAGGCCTCAGCAGCGATGCAAAAGGAAGCATCTCAAAGGTTGATATATTTGCAGCTAAATTAGAGCAGAAGTACACATTTCTCCACAACAGTATGTCTCTCTGTGTCAAACACTCATCATAAACAAACTTTTTTTTGTTCGGAAATAAACGTTGGAGCCACTGGAACAGGCTCGATCCAGAATGCCAATTTGCTGTTTGCAGTGTTTGATTAAACCTGCTCAAATATCCTCATAGCTCAGTAACTTATTCCTGAATAAAAGCCCTCGCTGCCTCCCTGTTCTGCAGCGAATTAACATTTTCTGGCCATACCATTTATAAGACATTAATTCATCAGAGTGTGAATTGTATGAGTGAGCTGGTACCTAATAAATCCAGTAATGTTTCTGTGCAGGAAAATTGTTGGTTAAAACGCTGAATTCAGAAGGTAGAAGAAATAGTTAAAAGGAAAAAAAGGGGAAGTGGCTCATGTAAGTATTTCTGTTTGGCACTCGCTTAAAATGTATGCAAATTCCTAAAAAAGTGTATTTACTGTAAATGCAACAGACTCGGGACCCCCTCGCAGGGTCACCAGGGTCACTGTGCCATCTGCATGCAGCGTACGCTGAACCTAAATCAAAGCATCTAATACATCCTTGTGCCCCTGATGCTTTCAGACATTTGTTTCACGTGAATCCGTTCCAGCAAAAGGGAGATAACAGAGCAGATGGCCTCAGTGACTTATGAGCCAGCTGAGTTGTCCTTCAACCTAATTGAAAATTGCATGATTTAAATGAAGCGGTACTCTGGAATAACAGTTTTCTTTTCCTTGTCCGACGTGTGATTGAGTTACAAAGGGGAATGCGTTTGCAACAGGTGCCTCTAACACAGTGCAGGCATGAGGGCCTCCGTGTCCACCCTCAGTAACCTCCCACTGCCCCAAAGCCCTAAGCCTGCCAGGGAAACCTGATTCCAGTTCAGACACTGGCACATGCTGCTGCAGCCCAAGTTCAGAGTCTCCACCAGTGCATGGGCTCAGAGATGTCCCAGTCAAGGCTGCGTATGTGCAGTATAAACTTGCATTAGTGTGTTTTGGAACATCCACTGAGAGTTCATGTTTCGTGGTGTGAAGCATGTTTTTTTTTTTTTTTTGTTTAACTTCATGATAAGGCAAAGTTCATCACATGGCTCTATAGGACACAGCCCCGCTTTATTCCCCGATTTAAACTTTTTTGTGTACAGCGCATTGGTGTGTAATCCTAAGATAACTTTAAAGATGATTAACACCATAAAATAGCTGTTCCAAATGCATTATGTCAGTGAGTAGTCTTGTTTAGGCAGAACAGCGTTTTTGGCACATCCCCAGCAGTTGGAGAATTGAGCTTCATTCATGACTACTCTCAAATTTTATGTAGGGTGTAACTTTTTCATCGGTGGGTATGGCTCCCAAGTTTTGTTGGCCAATCACAAGTGTTTATTCCTCAACGTTTGCTTCTTGGATGTGTTATTACACCGAGGGGTGTGGCTTTGGCTCCAGTGCACGGTGCCAGGAAATGTTAACTCTTACCAAGCCAAACCGTACTGGAGGAACTGTAGCCCTTTAAAAGGCGACTCAAATGGTCCTCCTGTCTGGTTTTTACCAACAGACATTAAAGATCATATTCACGTGTCTGTATCGTGTCCAAAATCATCGCTGACTATAATGATCATGGTGGAAACAGGAGTTTGTAGTTATTTACTGTCCGCATCGACAGGACAAGATGATTGAGATAAGGAGGAGACACATCCGTGGTGTCGGTGAGCAACAATTCATTTGAATAAAGTGTGAGAGCTCAGAACTGTCGTTTGTTTTGACTCAAACGCTGGAAGGAGCTTTGACAATAAAAAAGATTAAAAAAAAAAAACAAAGACAATTGTCTGATTGTGTAAAAACACAACTTAGTACAAGAAACAAAACATGTTTGTTTGTTGTCTCAGTGTTGCGTAATTTCTTAGTGCGACTTTAGTTTTTTTGTGAATCCGTCAGAGCGCAGTGGTCAGCCACGTATTCACAGAAAGATGAGCAAAAATCACGAACGTGTTCAACTACAAAGTGACGTGTTTGACTCATACAGCTGAATGGAAACTTGTTGGAAATTCTTTTGTCAGAGCTGTTGTTTATCGTTGCGACTACAGACTTTCTGTCTCTTACCCACCGTCGTGTAGTTCGACACTTTGCACCACTAGAAGGAGTCACTGCGGGAGAAACACGGACGTGTTCATGAACGTGCAAAACCAGCCAGCTTGACTGAATGAAACACATAGTTGTGGTCATTTGAATGCACAGTCCCAGCTGAAACATTCGGCTAATTATGGCTGAGTGGGTTATTGATCCAACATGGCATTCAGATAATTAACAACTTGACACACTTTGTCACTGTTCAAAGAATACTTCTTGTTTTCATGTTGTGTTTAACTTGAAGCACAAAATATTTGCTGGTCTAAGTTCGTCATTTGAAAATGATCATGATTTTTAGGAAGTTTCTATACCTGCCAGGTTCAACATTGTGGTGATTAAAATATCTGCTGTCATGTAAAGATGATCTTTGGTCTCTTGGCTAATGAGGTCACTGGGTTAAAATTACATAAAATTACATGTCATTGCTGTTAATCACGCCCTCAGATTTTGCATATTTACCTTCACTCATTTGTTTACAAGTCTGTCAAATAAAGATGATGCAAGAAAGTTTACAACTTACACACACTTTTAGAGATATTTTGTGTTTTTTCCCCCTCATGCCTGTGTTGAAGTGTAAGAGTTTAAACCATTTGTTTAAAAAGTAAAGAATGTCCAATGAAGAAGTGGCCCGTGTGTTTTTCCATTCCTAAAGAAAATACATCCATGTGGGGAAAAAGCAGCGTAGATGCAAATAAGTTTTTCAAAAGTTTGACTTAAAAAACCAGAGGTGGGTGTTTCGCCTTTAAGAGTTAAGAAACTTGAAACCTTGTTTGCGCAACAATCAGTGCAGCCGCCAAAGTGTCTAGACTAGCACATGATGGTAGTCAGCCAATGGCTCCACCGCTCTCCTCGGGGGCCCCGCGTGTGTGTGTGTGTGTGTGTGTGTGTGTGTGTGTGTGTGTGTGTGTGTGTGTGTGTGTGTGTGTGTGTGTGTG
>JAUESF010000080.1:12799988-12810783 GCA_032274765.1 Malacoctenus tetranemus
GTGTGTGTGTGTGTGTGTGTGTGTGTGTGTGTGTGTGTGTGTGTGTGTGTGTGTGTGTGTGTGTGTGTGAGGGAGCGAGAAAGAGAGAGAGAGAGCGAGAGAGAGAGAGAGAGGAAGAGGGGGGAGAGAAAGAAAAAGAGCGAGAATCGGAGAAAGAAAAGGATCTGGGCTGCAGTTTGGTTGCGATCTGAGCAGAGTCGGAGGGACGTCTATTCAGCCCCGGATTGATCCCCCCTTCATAGAGTTTCGGCTCGCATGGATACTGTGTTGTTGGGATTTCCAGAAAGAGAAGTCCACTGACATCTCAAGAAGACGACAAGGAATCCCGATTTGTGGTGCATTTTTCCTTGGGATTAAATCGCATCGAAGTGCCTCATGCTCTGCGTGCCGGCGAAGAAAGTAGATCTGAGGTTGTTAAAAGTCGGGAACTGTTTCAGGCTGCGAGTTACCGTCTTGGATTGAAGGCTACTTGCTTTTGGATTATGTTACTTTAGTGTTTTATGTTATGTTACTTTGTATACTGCTTTTTTTACTCGTTTGTAACACACATAAACAGTCCATTCCGCGGTGATCCCGGGTAGTCGCCGCCGCTTTGACCCGCTCGCTTCTCTACAGTGTAATCGGCTCAATGAGTGCCTTTTAATCGGAATGCTGCAGTGCATTTGCTGTGCCGTTTTGTTGTCGTAAATGCAACAAAATAGCCCCCTCTCTAATGTTGCGATTTTGCCACCAATGCTCGTCAGTTGGCTGTGCACGCATTGCACGGCGTTCGACCGTCATTGATGTTTTGCAACGACCGGAGAAGTATCTGTAATATTCGGATATCCGTACAAGCATAAAAACCCCATATAGATTGTCAAGTTGTCGTATGTTCAGGACGAAACGCTCAGGTCTTGTGCGGCGACTCTGGAGAAGCCGTTTGATCCCAGATAAAGAAGGGGAAGATGGAAATGGCAAAACTAGTGAGGGCTGTAGGGACGATCTGTTCGGCACCAACCCAGAAAAGATTCCCAAGACGGAGTTCCGACCGATGACCCCCAGCGGGTCTCTGGCAGGGGACATAGGGGGTGTGTGCCCCGTGGAGAGCGGCGGCTTGGGGGTCACGTTGGACCAAGATGGGGGTGCGGTGTGCGTCCCGGAGCAGGGGAGCCCCCGCTCCATACAGGACAGCGAATGCAGGACAGTGACGTGCTGCTTATTTAAAGACCGGGACCACTCCGAACTCAGGGGTCCAGAGACGGCTCAGGGTACCAGGGACCCCGGGTCGTGTCACTTCGTGCTGAGGAGCCTCGGACCGGGCGACGGCAGCTCCCCCGAGGCGCAGGATGCGATGCCGCGCACGGTGCTGGAGCAGGAACTGAAGTCGGCCACATACTCCCTCCTGAAAAGGCTCAAGGAGAGGGCGCTGGATACCTTACTGGAGGCGGTGGAATCCAGGGGAGGAATGCCGAGCGACTGTGTTATGATTTCCCGGACGGAGCTGAGGTTGGGCGGCCATGTGGCATCCCCACAGCTGCTCGTGTGTAAACTGTACCGCTGGTCTGACCTCCAGCACTCGGCCCAGCTCAAGCCGCTCTGTGAGTGTAAGAGCTTCGGGGCCCTGGACGGTCCAGCAGTATGCTGCAACCCCTATCACTACAGCCGGCTCTGTGGGCCAGGTAAGCACCCCTCCGACCGAGCCCCTCTGTCCCCCCCAAAACTCTGTGACCTCCTCCTTCTGTTTCATTCTCTGTCCACATTCAGCACGCAGCTTGCTCTTTTTGTACCTTGGCTAAATCCTGCCGAAACAAACCAACAACCACGCATGTTTGCTTCTCTGCCAGTCACAACTTTATTAAAACCATCATAAAAGAAAGCGCAGTTTGTGGAGTTTCATGGCTGAAGTAAACTGATGATACATGACTGATGATCCAAATGTACTCCTGCCATGAAAACTGTTTTATTGTGGTTTTATGGTGCTGTTTGGGTAGTTTTCATACACTCAGGCATAGAAAAGCAACCCCTTTGTAAATTTGTTGAGACAAGAAGATAAGTAGAATTAACCTAAACATTTGCTTATTGGTTTATTGCTTGGAAAAGTTGATGGGATTTGAACCAACCACCCAGTTGTCCCTGCATCCTATGTGGGATTCAGACAGGAGTATTTAGTGCATGTTGGTGCCACACAGGACAGGAGCAGGAGCAGAGCTCACGGAGGCCTTCTCCACCTGGATGTCTCTGTTAGGCGCTTGTCTCTGCCGTCGTCCTCCCGTGACTTGGGTGTCCCCCCCCTCCTCCCACAATGCGGGTTGCGGGACAGCGTTAGCGGGTCTGAATCAGTCGGTACCTCCGGTGTGATCGTCGGTACAGCTGTTTTCGATCCCCGACTCCTCTCCCCCTGCAGAGCCTTCGCCAGCAGGTCTTTGGTGGGTATGCGATTGTTTGGAGTCACTCGGAGGTTTGGACTCGCTGCCACATGTCAGCGGAGTCGGTGTGTGGTTGCGGATTGAACTTTATTTCCACAATCAATGAGCTATCTATGGCAGAACCCCCCTGACCTATATTAAACAGATTAGGTTTTGGCAGGGGGTGGGGGTGGGGTAGGGGGTGTGCTGGGGGAGGGGGTGGGGGGCTGTGATTTGGAAAACCTTAAACGCTGGCCCAGTCGACCCCGCTGACCCGATGACAACGCCTGGTATCATGTGCAAGGATGCAAGCGTCAGTATTTCTGTCCGCTCACTGGCACAGGAGGCGGATTTTCCATAACATCCATGTTTACTTGAGCCAGCTGGCTGCCACGGGCCCCTTCAAAGTCACAAGTCCAACAATATCCAACTTCACATCGAGCAAATGTAAAGAAAGCGGCGGGAATGCAGCTTCCCTCAGCGACCCCCGAGTCCGCATGGACCCGAGCCCACCTTGACTTCGTTTCTAAGGACCGCGGTGTTTTCATGAGCTGCGTGTTTGACGGAAAGAATTCCACGCTTTCTTTTTTCCTGCTTATTCTGAGTACTGGGGTGGATGTGGGGCTCTGCTGTGGGAGACCCCCACCCACCCCCACCCCCTCCGAAACTCACCAAGATGAATTGCAAGGAGAGGGAGAAAGGCACTGGCCCATATTGGGACCCGGGCTCGTAGTAGACATAGCTGACATGCGCTCATGCGTGGCCCGACAGAGCTGGTATTTCTTTCACGCTATTCAAAAAAAGAGGGACTTGGAATCGACACCTTCGCCGTGGGCTCTGTCAGTGTTGACATCGAAGTAAGGAAACCGAGAATACAACTCAGCAGATTTGGTCGGATGTTGGTGTAAATATGTCTCCTTGCTCCTTCATGAGACACTGAAAGAAACATGTCCAGATACATTTTGGAGGAAAATAAAAAAGGAAGAACTGCTTTTGGTTTTATGCGAGCGTTTTTGTGAAGAGTTAGGGAGGCATATAATTTGAGGCAGAGCGCTTGGATTAAAGTGGACAAAAAAGTTTTTCGCCCCTCTTTTATTTTGCCAGGCATTATACTTTTCGAATGAGATCAGTTTCAAGTTGCGCTTTAAAAGCTCTTTTGTCCCGAGGAGGTCCCCTCATGCTATTTAGGTGAAGGAGTGGTGATAATATACAGTTTGCATACGACTGGCGCCAGACTGACTAGCTGTGTATCTGAGTGACTGAGTTCAGATCCTGGCAATTACTGCCGCCACTCTTAAAGGACCCGCTGCTATTATGCTTCGCTCCTTCCCCTTTTCCCTGTAGGCGAGATCTCAGCGCGCGCTCACACTTCTCTCTTCTCCTTCTTGTGCAAGTTATATCTTTTCTTTTATTTCAGCTCTTTTTATGACATAAAGCAAAGGTCTTTGAACACAGTGTTAAAAAAAAGATATAAAGTTTTACTCGCATCTATCGAACCACTCTCTGAAAGTTAGTGTGCACGTTAGTTTGTGGTCATAGTAGCAACTGCGTC
Organism: Malacoctenus tetranemus; assembly: GCA_032274765.1. Taxonomy (NCBI): domain Eukaryota; kingdom Metazoa; phylum Chordata; class Actinopteri; order Blenniiformes; family Labrisomidae; genus Malacoctenus; species Malacoctenus tetranemus. The sequence goes on from JAUESF010000080.1 coordinate 12,803,925, forward strand.
ATTTGGATAATATGTACTCAAGTGGGAGAAAGGAATGGTTTCTGTTAGCTTTATTAGCTTTGCAACTAGCTTGTGAACAAAATGATTTGATTTGGCCGTGTAGATGCGAAGCCGTGAGAGTATTGTTGTGTGAAATCAAACTGAGTTATGTGTCGAGGCATCTCTTGTGGTTTGAATCTGATTGCGGTTGTGTGACATCTTTCTTCCAGCACTTATTAAAGACCTTGTACATAACTTCACACAAAGCACCTCCAAGTTAAGCGGTGTGTCTAGACAAGTTTGTACCACTGTAATGTAGGATATTATGCAAATCCGAGGAATATTTGTAGGCGCATAGAATTTATGGAGTAAAAATGACAGGGAAGTAAATATCTTCATCAATGTTTAATGTTCTTACCTTTCTGACTTTTTCCTCATCTTTGCAATGTTTTCTCTTGGAATCCAACTGTTTTCTCAATTCCTTCAAAAGACCTGAGAGGGCCCAATATGAGTTGTATCCACACGCTGGATGTTTGAAATGTTTTCTGTCTCTGTACAATGACTCTCACCTTTCATCCCTCCATTGATAAAGGTATTGACGCCACTGTTTTGTGTTATAGAGTCCCCCCCACCCCCTTATTCGAGGCTTTCCCCTAATGAAGAACACAAGCCACTGGGTGAGTATCAGGTGGCCAAATGAACAGTGTTGCACCTGAATTTGTTTCCTATTATAAATCTTCAGTCACTGACCTTCATCTGTATTCACCTCTTTATATTTTTGTGATGCGATGTGACCTGTAAGTGCATTGAGAAGCCACGAGTAGACTGCAAACAGCGTGGCTGGTTCTCCGAGGAGTTTCCCATTTGTCTTGTTTCAACAAAAAGTGCGTGGAGAAATTTGGCTGCAACTTGACACTGGCAATTTATTCAGAAGCTTTGACATGAGACCTTGACCAGTTTGAAGCTAGTTTATCAGCAAGTGCAGATAGTTTGAAAAGTGGGGAGTGTGAGTGTACAGGAAGAGATTCAGCTCCGGTGGCTTTATCAGTGTCTCAGTCTTTTTATTCATCATTTTCTATAGATCTAATTTCCGTACAACGACCCAAAAGTTAAAACTGACAAAGGGACTTCAGTATATGACCCATGCTGTTAAATAAACGTACTTAACCACCTCTCGCTCTGAAGGCGTTTGAGCTGAAAAGGAAACATGTCAAACAAGCTCTCTCAAGGAAAACATTTGACACAACGTGCAGACAAAGACAGATGCTTGACGATTAGGCAACATCAATCTTTGTACTTGACAAGGATTTTGACAAGGACGTGATGCAGGAAATGACCCACAGCAGCGCAAAGTGAGCAATGTGGAAACCCTAACAACACTCAAGTCCCCACCAAAAATCCTACAAACGTTGATTTCAATATGCAAACAACATGCAACAAACAGAGAGAGCTCTGAGAGCTCTGTGATGGCTGTACAACACATTGATGTCAAAACACCATCCACTCTTTAAATGAGTGCATGTTAAAGCATTAATCGGTCACAAAAGATTTGAATAGAGCGCAATATCATGAACTTCCAAGTTGCACAGCAGAGTTTTACAGGACACACAATGGAGGAAGAGAAACATGACGAGCAGTGGAGAAATGAACAAGATCAGGTGTGAAACCTTATTTTATATTAGAATCAAATCAAACAGGTGAGGGTCCACCTGATCAAACTCCTCTTAGGCTAACAGCAGCTCTGCATCATTGGGCGACTGTATGTTGTATGATCTGTAAAATCGCTCGACTTCATATATTCATCGAGGCAAACATGTGAAATGATCAGAACGCACCATCTTGCGCTTGTTCCTTCATGTTCAAACCTTTCGTAGATCGAGCCAAAGTATTGTGTTAAATGCTCTGAGTTTGACACTTAATCACAGTTTCGGAGAATGAGACTTTTCTTTACTGATGATCACAAGCACATGATAGCGGGCACCTTATTTCTATGTTTTGTTCCCAACAGATCTGTCAGACTCCACATTGTCTTACACTGAAACCGAGGCGGCCAGCTCACCAAACATCACACCAGGAGAATTTTCAGGTGGGTGTGTTTTCACAACTGTCGTCTGGCACCATATAAGGAGTTCCTCAATGCTTTGAACCAAGTTTAAAAAAAAAATCTGATCTATTAAACACTCGTGATTATTGGAGGAAAAAAAACATTCTGTCAATCAGGAACTTGTATAATGAGAGAACAGGTGTGACTTGGTACTTTATTGGGACAGGATGGATACTTTACAGAGTGGTTGTTTAGATGGGACACAGACATGAGAGGAGGTTGTTAGAGTGAAATTGTTTTTTAAATCCAGTAACGTAAATAGAGTGCATTTTTTAAGGTCTGTATAGAGATATGAGCTGCCTTTTGAAGGAGGTGTCTCAGCACAAAAACTGTCACACAGTGTTCTGTATGATTAAGACACCGTCATGATGAGTCCTGAAGACAAAGTTAAATTGTCACGTGAAAAGATCTAGTTTGAGATTTCATTCTGTCGAGCTGTGCCTGTAAAAGAAAAGATCCTTTTTTTGTCTTAAAGAAGAAGAGTCATTACCACATTGGAGCAAAAGTTTCCATGCGGATGTGTCTGTGTATCGCTGTCCAGATCTTTGCGCGGTAGTTCATGTTTAGGTGTTTACATGTCAAAACATATTTCCTAACTCCCATTAATCCCATCTGTGAATGGCGGCATTAGTGGAGTAATAAATCAAAAGGCTTTGATGGTTCGTCGTCCTGTTTTTCTGGTTTTTAAATGATTAAGTTGAATGTAGCTGGAAAAAGCAAAGGGACACTTAATTCTCCAGGAGTGTTTTTCAGCAACAGTGCCGGCTTGTTTTCTGCATAGGAGTATGACGGGAGTTTCATTTTGACGTTGTACTTTATTCTCACTCATTAGGGTCCCATTATAAACAGGCCGAGCTTTAAAGATAAAGGTTTCATTGTGAGCGGCGCGGCGGTTCAGTGGGGCGTGTGCCTTTGACTCCGAGCTGGCCTCCCCTCCTCTGTTTTTCTTTCAGAAATATTTGAGTGGGATCAAACTGTAATAAGATCCAAGCGTGGTCAGAAACACACACGAGCACACAGAGTTGTCCACTCGCGTGTGTGCAGGCACTCACACACACACAACTCTATCTCCCCTTGGCTGTAAGTGGGCTGCGGGGAGGGGGTGGGTTCACAGAAATGGAGTTCCTCCTGTGAATGGGGCCACACCAGAGGAGGCGAGTAGAAACAGTCCTGTCCTCTGATTTGAAATGAAACACTCCCTTCTCGTGGCGTATAGTAAGCATGCCTCCCCCTTCATGCTCGGGCCAGCATGCACGGTATCAAATGAACATGGAGTCAGAGCCCCCCCCCTTTTTTTTTTTTTTAGGGGAGGGGGGCTGCAATGCAGGGAGCAGCATTTCCTGTCGGAGGGTCTGCCATGGCTCAGAGGCATGGGCACTGAGGAGTTGACATGGCTACCTGGCAGTGAAGTATTCAGTCAGAAAAGGCCCCCTCCTCCCGAGCACACGGGCTGTCACCACCTCAGCATGGCCTGGCGACACTCCCTGAGTCAACAAATGAGGGGCTTGTCAGAGCGCGCACCACAATTCCTCAGAGACTCTGGTGAGGGAGGATCTAGACATGCGAGGCTTTGCTTTCTTCCAACTGCATTGCTATTTGCGCAGGCTGGGCCTGATCACGTCGCATTTTCTGGGACACACTCAGCAAATTGGAGTCCGTGAAGAGAGTGACCATCGCTTGACGGGATGTTTTCCTTACCGAGTGTGTCAGCTCATGGTTCAAAAGAGCGTCTGTGTTATGAGGAACAGACTTCCAGCATCTTGTCTCCGACAGAAAACCCTCCACCAAATACTTGCCCTAGTTTTGGAGCCATATTCCATCATAAGACCCAGAGCCTGAATCTCTTTTCATAAAGCTTTCCTATTGAAGCGCCGCTTTCACTTACATGCCTGTAATGCATGTTGTCAAGTTCCGCTGTGTTGAGCTGACCTGGAGATGACTCTCCCTGTGAATCCCCCCGCAGCTTAGGTTCAGAGAGTGTCTGTGTGTAACTAGAGTTGTATGTGATCCAGGCTCCTCCCCTCCTGCAGGAACAAGTAAACCTCTTAAAAGTGAGTCTGGGGGTCGGGGGGGGGGGGCACACTGGGTGGGTGGGGTGTAGTCAAATAATCAAGTACAGTTTGCTGCCCACGGCCACAGAAATACCAACTGAACATTCTTGTGCGTCGCACAATGGTGAACCCATCGGAAACCATCGGTGTGGTAGATAAGCTCGCTGCACCGCTCCATCGAAAATATTCCGTGACATTCGAACAGGAGTTCTTCTGTTTCACAGTGTTCTGTGTCTTGGTAACATACATTGTGCCTTTTAAACAATCCTCCCTCTTGTGAAGGATATTTAGTCGCTAATACATTCGTCTCACCTCTCATGTGCTCCGTGTTCTATTCATCCGAAGTGGAGAGTTGCTACCTCGCGTCACTTCAGCCCCACCATGTACTCTGTAATGTCAGTTTACATCCCGAGCAGGCCGGGCTTTAATGTCCGCACACAGATAACATCCCTGAGTGCCTCTGCCGGTGCTGCCCTCCCCAGCCTGCAAGCACACCCACTTCCTCACAACCTGGGCCTCGTCGTGTGCACATCAGAACGAAGCCCTTTGAAGCAGGTCTCATTGCTTCCTGTATGACTGTCTGTGGGGGAGTTTTGACTTTATTATGTCAGTCACATTGTCTCTGACATCGGGGGCTCTTTATGTTTGTCAGTGCTTCATTGTACTGCTGCTGTGTCCAGCTGTTGCTCCAAACGTGATGAGACGAGTCAAGAAAAGTTTGGTGACAGTTACTTAAAGATTTAAATCATTTTTTGTGAGGACTCTTTTTTTTTTTTTACAGTCCTTCCTTGAAAGGTTTTACGCTGATATTTCCACTATATGGTGCAGACCTTCCTGGTGGTCAGAGCTGTCTCAACATTCTGCCTTCATTTATCAACCATTAGAGGTCGTCTGGCTGCTGGCTTGATTGGTTTGAAATGATCGATGGAGCCACAAAAGAGCATGAGTCAAAAGTTCAGGGCAGCAGATTTAAGTCTATCTTTCATCATTAGAGCTCTCATATTAATCAAGATGCATCGTCACATACATTCACACACGAGAGCTTTGTAAATTAGATTGTGCAGTCAATACTAATTGCAGCTTGCCTGTCTGTGTCGGAAGAGACAAGTGCTAAGCATCAAACCGTTCACCCAGCCTGTGTCGGAGACAGTGGAAATGTGAGGAATACGAAGACAGCCTGATTAAAGCACTTGATGCTTCCTGTGCTTAAAGCACATGAGAAGGACACATATTTAAATGTGGCCTTCAGTTGAAATGTTTCTGCTCTATAAAGCTGAGAGATCACACCACTTTGGTCATGAATAGTCTGTTCAACTAATTTATTTGTTATTTGATCACTTTTTTCTTGATGAATGTTGTAAGACTTTTGTTTTGTTTTCACTAAACTTTGAACGTAATGGTAAAAGATGAATTGACTGTGGCTTTATTCTCACTAACGCCCCAAATCAGTTTTTTCCCTCCATCCTGATAGTATCTGTAACATCACTACAATGCGACAGAACGGCCAGCTGGCTGCAGACAATTTATACTACCTGTCATTGTGATACATCAGGAACTATGGAGCAGGAGTCTTCTGCATTGCTGCACTTGTCTGGTGCATCAGAGAAGATAAACTTGAGACACTGACTTATATGATGTCGATGTGCTGGTCGTACATTTAACGTTATCATCACCGGCATCTGATCTGAGTGCAGTGTGGCCGAGGCCCCTCTGTCCTCCGTGTTACATTAGCGCTCACATGTAGTTCCTGCTGTGCAGACATGCAGCTCGCTGGATGCAGCAGTGCAGTGGTCCCCTGATGCTTGAATGCTCAAACGGAGGTTTGCTGGGATGAAGCAACATCAGCATGTTGGCCTCACCCCCCACCCCCACCCCACCCCCTGGAGGAGTGAACCCCTTCCTCCACCCCACAGACCCCAGAATGATGCAGCTCGGGCTCATCTCCCCCTGCAGCCTGGCACATGGCCTCAGGTTTCCACCGCAGCCCCGAGCCTTCCCAGCGCCTGGCCGCCCACACTCCCTCAGGAGCCCGAATGCTCCAGGATACGGGATGTGGAAATAATGTGACTCGAGTGCTTCCACCCTGCCTCCCGAAATCAGGTTTTGCGGATTGTTTATTTGAGGGGAAGGAGGCCTCAGACAAACATCCTGTTTTAAAAAGCTGCCTGGGTTTTGTAGCAGCGCGGGGCGGTGAATTGCCCCTTTGACAGTGGGGGGAGACGGAGGAATGTTGAAGAGAAGGCCAGTATCTCAGGGGACATAAGGGGGCTCTCCTCACCCGTTTGTCATGTCCAGTTTGCAGAGTCCATTTTAAGCCGGGGGCGGAGGGTCTGTTGCTATACATCCTGAAGGGTCCTGTGCTCTGTTCTCTGTGCGGCGGTGTGGGGCCTGTACCCACAGTCCTCGTCTCAAGTATCCGTTCCTGTCCTGGCCGGCTTCCGTTTCCCCTTACGTAACACACATACACATAGAAAAAAAGAGACATTGACGGAGGCGATAAGGCCGTATTTTATTTTCCCTTTCTCAGCATTGTTAGACTTTGTTGTGTCACAAAGATGCTTTCCACTTGTTTCACTTGAGTTTTGATATTGAGCATCTTTGGTCACGTCCTCCGGAGTCCCTGTGACTCACTGTCTGCTGGACATGAGGGTGTTGTGTGTGTGTGTGTGTGTGTGTGTGTGTGTGTGTGTGTGTGTGTGTGTGTGTGTGTGTGTGTGTGTGTGTG
>JAUESF010000080.1:12865684-12884150 GCA_032274765.1 Malacoctenus tetranemus
ACACACACACACACACACACACACACACACACACACACACACACACACACACACACACACACACACACATGCGCGCGGATCCAGCAGCAGTCTCACCACTCTGCTGCCCCAGTCTGTGGCCCTGGTGCCGACACTCTGTCTCGTTCAAATGACTCTCCGCAGGAAAGCACTCACAGGATGATGACAGTCCCCATGCCAGGCAACTGAACAATTTAGTCTCAATCGCCATTTAATTTGCAGATTAAGCAAATGAAAAGCCATTATGCTGAATATTTACAAGAGGCACAAAGGTCTTATTTTATTGCTGTGCAAAAACACCCATGCACACACACAAAAGGGAAGAAAGCTGCTGTGATTTTTGCGCTGAACATGGAGTGCGAGCTTTGATGGGTTCTTGCTCTAATTTCACCACAGCTCTCACATTTAGACTGTAATCAGGCATGTGCATTGTAAATCATTGAGCGATTGTCTAAAATTATTAAGCCTAATTACTAGCAGATGGAATGCTTTATTTGCACTTGGGGTGGCTACGGAGAGTGCTGTGTGAGCAAGGATAATTAGAAAGTTGAACCCCATTGTTGTTAATTAGCATGAATCCAATCATTTAATTACCTTGATTCAGTTGAGGATTCTCTCTCAGGCAGAAATCCAGACATGCATAGGCCTGGTGCTATCACAGGGTGGAGTTCAGCGGAGGCTGGACGTGGCGCAGCAACATTCCCAGCAGACAACAGGCGCTGCATATTCTTGTTAAGCAAAATTATTTTATTGTTTGCGTCCATGGGAGTAGTTTATGAGTATAAAGCTTATATGAAGTAACTCACACCGGAAAACAAGCGTAAAGATCTCCATATTTCATTCTGGAAAGGACAGTTTCTGTGCCACCGTTCTGACAGGATACTGCCGAGGTCAGCGACTGAAGTTGATGGATCTCGACATCCTACAGAACGCCCAAGTAAGCAGAGTGTGCGATATCAGAGGTAGGAGCTCCGACAGTGCTCAGTTCAATGTCTTATTGACTGTCACTCTGCTGTGTATTTTGTAAAGGTGAGTTTCCATGATTTCAGATGAAAACGTGGAGGTGATCTACATATGTCCCCAGCATCTGGGAGACGACATCTTGCGCTATTACATCAGCCTCCTGAAGTGTGATGGAGCCGCAGATGGAGCTGATATCGGGGCCGCTCAAGCCTCCCCCTGCACCAGACGCTTTCTCGTTCTCACACCTGAGGCAGTCGATTTCTTCCCGGTAAGGTTCATCAAGAATTCATTTTACAATGGGATCTTTTTTTTTCAGTGTAATTAGCAATGCTGGTTTTGAGCAAGGCATTAAACTTGAATGTTGTTGTGGTGTCTACTGTACTTATGCCGGGAAGCCACAAGCATTCGTACTTTTTGGATTCTCCTCTAGAGGGTACTAGAGGAGGCAGTTGCTCCGCGGATGTCCTGTGAGAGCCACACATTCTTTCTTAGTACTTTAGAAACTAAACCTTTGTGTTATTTTGTTGTAAAACACAAGAGAGCTGTAGTACGATATAGTTAATTAAAATATATCTAATGGGCACTGCTGTTCTGTAGCAGATTTAATTTCACAATAGTTGGTTTAATTAACTGTTTGTTCCTCCTTACTGCTGCCTTTTGTTTTTTTTAGAATTGTTTTGATTACCTTCAAACAATAAAATCAAATTGATATTGCATTGTTTTTTTACATTCAGCCATTCAATTCATCTTTTTTGCATACTTTTGTGCGAGATTGAATGTGCAACATGACGTGGTCTTCTTCATTTGTTTAGCTTTTTTTTTTTATTGATTTTCCTGCTGTTTTGTTGTTAAACTGTGCCAGACGTGTTGCTGAGATGAATCACTGCTACCCGTGGCTGGCAGCGCATTCTGCCAGTGACAGAAGGGATAATTCCATGTGGATCAAATAAATACAGATGTGAAGTAATTAGTTGTATTCCCAAGGAGCTCATTGGTAGCACACATTAAAGATGTGAAGGATAGGGGAGGCCTCCCGCAGGCAGCTTTTATCAATTCAACCTGCTAGAATACAGGAGAGGTCAAAGCCCTGCTGGCTGTTTCAATAATAGATCTGTTGTGTGTACACAGTGATAAATCAGGTCAAGAAACAACCCTTGGAAGACACGCTGAGAATGCATCGCTCCAGCTTCAATCTTTCTCTTTTCCTTCCAGACCCACAACATGTGCCTGTCAACGCTCCTGAAGTACAGTCCCCGCACCCTGAAGCGCATCAGAGGCCTGATCCAGGGGAAGCAGGCCTACATTGTAGGTGGAGTGGCCCATGTGGACGACTTGGCAGTAGCTGATGAGTTGGACGTGCCCGTCTTGGGTCCAGAACCAGCTGTTGCGCAGCTCTACAGCACCAAGTCTGGAGGGAGGAGGGTGTTTGTCGGGGCAGAGGTCGATGTACCACCTGGTCAAGGGGACATTTACTCACTGAACCAGGTCAGCCATGAATATTTTCACTGTACATTCATGTTCAGGTCCCTTTACAGTGCTCAGATTTGAATCCTTTATTGTGTTTGTAATGACCTTATTTTCCCCCACTTCCTTTTAGCTCCATAAAACACTGGCGGAGCTGATGGCAACAAACATTGCAGTGCAGCGTTGGCTCTTCAAGATCGACACTGAGCATGGTGGCCGTGGCACAGCATACTGTGATGTGTGCCATCTCAGCTGTTACAAGTGGGCTCTGCATGAATACCATCGGAACAGCGCTGAGCAGTGGAACGTGGATAGGATTCAGGTAAAAGTAGAAGAGTTACCTTAAACCTCGCTTGTTATGTATAATACGAGACCACACTCTGTCTCTGATTTCTATACTTACTCCTTCGCAATGTTTTATTGTGTTTGCTTGAACTTTTTTTTCCCTTTCATTGGTTTTCCTTATTACGGCTCTTTAAACTGATGCTTTTAGTATTATGCCTTGTTTTTATAGTCCCACCAAAGCCCTGGATTCAGAAAAGAGCAATACAAATAAAGTTTATTGCTAATATCATTACACTCATACCAATGAGAAAGTGGCCATTTGAAGTTACTGCGTGGCCACTCGATGCTTAACATATACCATTACACTAACAGCCAGATATTCCACTTTTGACAGCGTACTTTTGAGAAAACTCAAAAAAATGTTGGCTTCACAGATGAAGGAAGGGTTCTATCGACACAAGGTCAAAGAGACACTGTCATGTTGCTTGATATCAGTGGATTTAGTTGTATCAATCCCATTCCTTTTCACTGTAATATGGTTTTTGTCCCCAGTGTCTGTTAGCAATAAATTGGTACGGAATCCTTGTTGATCTATACAGTCAGTGTCCTACATATCGACAAAGTTACTGCATACTGAAAACAACTACAGTTTTTGGGCATCAGTAAGGCTCAAACAGTAATAATCAAATTATGGTGTCGACTGTCAGTGCAACACAGTATCCTGTTTTCTCAAATGTTGATTATTCATTCACATTAGGATTCTTTCATTTTGATCTCAGCAGTAGCAACTGATTCACTCTTAATCTTGTTGGGTTGAAATTAACATGAACACCAAAACATGTTTCTCTGTTTTTAACACTTATCATGCCAATATGATCTGTTTAGGAGATAACCATAATTCAAATAAACAACAAAAGCTTTCTTGTCGTACACTCTGATCCAATCCTGGACCTCTCCAGAACAAATAAAATGCACTTAATTATTGGTAAACCATTCATTTACTACAGATGCAATCTGTACAGAGCGTCTGAGCCCCTGGCTCTTATTTCTCATATGCTTACAAAGTAGCCTTTGATTTTCTGTCATGTGTTAATTACCGTATTTTGCCATTTAACTGGGAGCTTTGTGTAAACTAATTACAGGCTAATGATTGTGGGCTTGGAGCACAACGATTTTACTTTTTATTCCATTCGAAAGAACAGCAGTCATCTCAAGCTTCTTATGGCTCACTCTGTTTTGTTCCTATTAGCTCGTTCTTTGATTCATCGTGTATGTGCGGTGCGGGGCTGTAATTGTTGTGGCTTCGGTGCTGTTAATTATGGCAGAGAGTGGCTGAGCCTCAGCCAAGGTCCATAATGGTGGCTGAGGCAGCACAGGGAAGTAAATGGGGTTTCTTTCACCAGCTGGGGTCCCATGGAGAGGGAAGAGTGCCGAGGCCCCCAGTGTAGGCCGACAGCCTCGGGGCTTCTGGGCCATATGGACACAACACTTTAACTGGCCTTTATTCTACACCTTGCTCTTTTAATCAAAGCAAAGCCCACATCCTGTGCTTCTCATTGCATGATGTTTTTTTTGTAACGACATTGTTTCCCCTTAAAATGTGTCGGCCCCCCTAAATGTAGTGCACCGTCTTTGAGCAGTTTTTCTCCTTTATATTGAAGAGAACAATTCGACTCTCTATGCTGAAAAATTACAAAACAATGTTGTTGGTCAGATTCATCCGTATGAATATTTTATAGGAGAACTATCTGCTCGTTATCTTCTCCTCTCAGCAGAAACCTGAGATGGATGTTCAAACCTCACAGCACATTTTGTGATATAACGCACATTACTGCAGGATTTTGCTGAAAAAGGGACACCTAATTGCAATTGCAGTGGCAGCCGTTAGATAAAATGAACACTCATTGTTTGGCAATTTAATAAATTATTGATCAAATACAAATGATCAAATTAAGCATTTTAATAATAATCCATAACTTACCAGTTCTTCCAAGTACAACTGTTTACCAATAAATAACAAATAAGTGAATATTAAAGTGTATATTAATAATTCTGTGTCACAGTTTAGTAGAAAGTCCCATGCCGTCAATAATCACTATAAAAGAAGAAGGGGTATTAGAGAGTATAATTGGCCACAGCCTACACAGAGTGCTGCATTTTTTTATTTATTTCTTTATTTTCACAATTGTTGGTTTTAAAGAGCTCCATTTGAAACAGCCTGACTCCCAATAATACCATGTGATCTTGTGGAATAATACCGATTAGATTGCTTTTGGTTGTGCGGATCTAAACTGATACAGCATAAAGGGGGGTTGGGGGGGTGGGAGAGCTTCACGATACAGCCGCCGCTGCTGCCGAGGTGTAGGAAAACATGTGTTTCTCTAAACATTGTGAGGCCCACAGCTTCCAGCACAATGTTTCAGCCTGCAGAAAGCCCCCAGGCCTCTTTCAGCATTTACACAGAGAGAGGTTAAAGACATGTAGATCTGCAACCATGCAATGCCTGAAGGGGGCCATACACACACTTAAGCGCTCACACAGCTTGCATATGGATCATTAGGCACAAGAGGGTAAAAATTACACCTAATAGCGTCAACAGATGGAGTATTTCTTTTTGTCATGCTGTGTACAAACAGATCTTGAGCAACACCTTATTTAGGTTAAGTTTGTCAACGAAATGGGTCATTTGATAATCACTAAAACTGAAGAGGTACAGGGACGTTTCATGCAGATGTTTTCTGTCTAAATATTGTGCAGCCTACGCTTGCATGGGAGAGTTTAAATATCTAATGTTCACTCTTACTATAATTAACCTGAATTTAAGGTATCGTCAGTGGTCCACTGGTTTAATGTGGAGGAGTGTTTTCTCTCTTTTCACTGCAGATCAGGCATTTTTCTTTTTACATGGTAGATGTACTACAAAGTTAACCATCAGTGTGACATTATAACAAAAACAACTTTATGTGTCATTTTATACTACACATAAAATCTCTCTTCAGCTGTAGGAGACCGAGGTGAAAGGTTTAGTGTGACAGTGTTACAGAAAATAAATATTCATGCAGAATGTCTAACTAGGTGGGTTATATCCCCCCCTTTTTTTCCCTCCCCAAGACAGTTTCTTGGTTGTTTCACTCCATAATGGAGAGATGAAACAGCAATCAAAACAGGCGGTGCAACATCTATTTTATTTACGAGCAGATTGCTCGGCTTTATGTGGACACCAAGCAAAGGCTGAATCCTATCACGGGGTACTGTACGCAGTTTAAGTCCAAATAATTTATGGCAAAATACCTCTCCTTCTGCTCCTCCTGTCCTGCTGTTCCTGTGAACTGCATAGGCAAAGTCCTGGGGTGAGACTGCTCTTCCGTTGAGAATGACACCCGTTCCCTTACACTTTTTGCCGCACCATTGTGTGCTTTATGGTTTGTATAGTGGGAATCACTGTGTAGCATTTGACCTCGCCTCTTACAGTACTTGAATATGATGATGGCTGTTACATGACCGGAATATCAACAGCGTAATCTCGGGTCCCGTCTCCAGTGAAGCCCGACAGCATCAAGTCGAAGCAAAGTAACGCTCCGGATGGTGTGAAGAAGAAAAAGGAACAAAGGCATTATTTCCATTCAGAGTTTTGTCATCTATCAAGCGGGTCTCACATGTTTAATTGCGTGTGGCCAAATAAAATTCCCACCTGATGGTGATACAGATGCAGTAATATACACTGAGGTTTGTATTTAAAACAAACATTCTTCCAAGAGTCAAGAAAACACACTCAGTCAGTTCCTGTGCAGCTTTATTCTATTTTTATTCATAAAACAACATCATGGAAGAGTTGGACAGAGACATGGTTTTTAGTTTAAAACCATCTTGAGATGAAGGAGTGTATTTGTGTTGCCAAACTGTTTTGGAGACACCTAAAACTAAAGTTAGAAATTAACAGCATAATTAAGTGGTGAAACCATTATGGCATCTCCCAGTTACAGAAACAAGAGTGATATCGATCCCAGTCAAGCCCTGATTGATCCCCAGATAGATGGGGTGAGCTTAGGTATTCATCAGCTGCCCAGTGGAGAGAGTTGTTATTGAGGGCGGGTGGTGCGAGCCTGTGAGTTAAAGCCATTAGACTCCTGAGGCCTTCTGATAATAGGCTGTCACTCACAGCCAGACCTTCTCGCAGGATCCATCAGACACTCGCGCAGAAATTGAAGCAGCCACCAAAGGTCTCAAGGATAACAAGTAGTCACTGGAGTCATCCGGATAACAGAGTGTTACCAGTCATGTCGTCGACACCTACAAAGCTTCGTGACGGATTTATTTGTGTTTTGGATTGATGTGAAAACTGTCAAATTGTATTTAGGTCCATCTCCCAATAGTTTCCGTTCAGGGAGTAATGCATGAACTTTCACTCTCTTTCCATAGGAGTCTGTTCTGCTGAGATATTTAGATGAGGTCCCTGAATGGCTGACCCATAATGCCCGGCCTGCTAAAACCTCCTCATATCCCAACTGGGCCTGCTTCCTAAAGACCTTCCTCAGGCAAGGTTAGACATCTATTGTCAGCTGTTGAATGCTTTTTCACCTGCAAATACAGCCGTATAGAATTTGCATTTTCATACGTCCTTCCCAGTGCGAGCAGATAGATTAAACAATTTTAACGTCTCCTTTGGTGGTTGTTACATCTGGAAGAGTTCAGCAGCTGTGTCACAGGGAGCCTTTTGTCGAGTGTTATCACCGTTTCCGCTGCCCTCGCTCTGTCCAGGTGGCGTGGTGGAGGCCTGCCCCCCGTCAAACAGCGTTACTTGTCTGACAGTGGACCTGCTGCTGGAGCCGGGGGGTGAGGTGACCATGCTGTCCTGTGGAGACCAGCTCCATGGCTCCTGTCGACTGGAAGCCATCGGCTCCACCATCCCTCAGACCTCCGTACAGCCAGATACCCTGCACTCCATCTGTATGCGTGTGGGCAAGGCGTGTGTGCAGCGTCGTATTGTCGGTCACGTCTCTGTTGACCTGACCACCTTTCTTGACTTTGGCACGAAGGAGCAAAAGGTAAGAAAAAGATATGGGCTTGTTTTAGGTCACCACGATAAATCGGACCTGGGCCATTTGAGCACATGTTGTGAAAGCTCTCAATTTGACCGTATTGGTGGGAGAGATCAATTTTTAGGCTGGACCAGGGATCCGTACGAGTAGATAGGTGCCTCTCATACTGCTCCCCTGGGATTTAGATAACAGACAAGGCAAACTGTGGCCACACGGACCAAATGTGTCACGAGGCCATCTAATAAACTGTCAGGTCTTATTGTGTCGATACACTGATTCCACCATTTAAGGCCTGCCCTTTAACCTTATGTTGCACAGAAATTCACAGGCACCTATCTTACAAATGGTCACTCTAAAGTGATTTGGCAGCTTCTCGGGGATGCCCTGTCAGTGTTTAACCCCGAGCTGGTTACCTGCAGTGGTCTGCTGAGATGTATCTCGTTATTAGAGCGAGACATCATGGAAGCCCCGTCTCATTTGTCAGGATTTAGTTTTGCTGAAAGCTTCTTGATTTATGATATTTGAAATGGAGTGGTTTATGATGGTTTAACCTTTGCTCCTAACATGTGGCTACATTGACTGCCTATTGATCCAGAGCTGTAAAATGAAACGCTTTGTTTATAATATGGTCTATAAAATGCTAAAACTGTGCAATGGTGTCGGGAAGCACTGCACCTTTTTTTACATTTTTGCAACAGCATAAAAAAAGACACTGAAGTTGAAAATAAAACCTCACTTTTGCAGTGTTTTATTTCTCCTCAGGCTGAAGGAATTTAATCCAGTGAGTGCAAACTCTTTGTAAAAATATTTGTGTTTACACCTGTTCACTGTTGAAACTTTATTTAAATCATAATTGATAGAAGAGGCCCAGCAATAAAGAAGGCTTTTGAGTGAACACTAACTAAGGGCACACTTGCCACTAGAGGGTAGTATCCTCTGGATTAGATGCAGATACATAAAGGAAGCAAAACAGTCCAATCACTGTCATAAAAGCAAGATTACATTTTCAAATGATGCTTTGGGTTTTTAATTTTAGTGATTGTGTAATGTGGTTTATTTAATATACAATTCATACCCATAAAGTTCTTGTTTGATGAAAAAATGTTTTTATTTCCTATTGATACATTTTTTAGTTTAAATTTTTTTTCCCATTTTATATCACTATCTCCATTTCACAGTTTCTGGTTTTGACCAGTCAACCGAATTAGATTTAGAGTGTAAAGTTGTGACATTCAAATGAGAAAATGTGCTATAATTCAAACATATCCAGGACAGAAGCTGCACCTTTTTTTTAACAGTTAAGAATGAAATAATGACGGCCTTAAAATTAATTTTCATCTTCAGTGTTGACCCCAAATTGAAAGGGATTCAGTGACAGCATAATTAAGAACAGACTATATAACAGCACATGCTTCAATGGAGGCAGGAACATTAATGACAGATTCGTAACCGTCTCTCCACACACACAAAGCTGAGACAGAGCAGAGCCACATGGGCAAACCTGTCTGGATTTAAACATCAATTTAGATTCAAACCTGTTGCTAAAAGCTGCCTACTTTATTTGATGGGAAGAAGTGGGTCACATATGTTTGCCCTTGCAGTCTTTCCTCACATTGTGGAACGCTGGGGCCCCAGCTGCAGCATCAGGGATTTTAATGAAAATGCAAGGCAATAGAAAACAGGTACAACCCAGGCTTACATTTCCCACGGCTTTGTTAAGAGCGACAATGGGACATGGGAGTATGAGTTTTAGTGAGTTGAGTGAATGGCCCGGCGCCGTGTGTCCGTCGCCCAGGTCCAGGTATCAGGCTGATACACAGAAGCCCAGTGGTGGCTCCTGAACCTCCCACAGTCAAGGTGAATGAGTGTGACACTTCCTGCTGAACTGTCGCTGAACATGAATTTATCCAGCTTGAAGCGGCTTGCCATGTATTTTTGTACCTCTTATTTCAAATACATATTTTCAAATTTACTTCATTTGAAGGTGAAAAAAATCTTGATAAAGATGCAACTTTGTTTTTCTGAAATTTACAAATCACACGTCATCGGTGTTTCCTCCTTGAAAAGTGTGCTCCTATTAACCTACAACAAGTTGTTATGATGAAACTTCTATGTAAATGATTCATGAGTAGGAGTCAAGTGCCTTGAGATGCCTTTTGGATATTTTTCATGTTGGAAGCACACTAATATCAGGATTGTGTGTCAAATTCAGTCCTTTTGTCAGCTTGTGATTTAAATACTATTTTACTGGTAAATTTTTACCCCACAACAATTGTAGTTGCTAATCACATTATTGCGAATAACTAATTTATTTTTCAATTAAAAGTTGTTCCACTTTTGTTTTAAACCCGAAAAGTGTCTTTATAATTGTGCTATGATGAATAATTGTAATTGAAATCTATTATTTGTAACTGGCCAAAACAAGAAGTTAGGCTAAACAATCTGAAAATGTCTCTTTGGAATTTTTTTTAAAACATTTCCCAGGTAAAAGTCATTAAGAGAGATGCTTTCAGATTAAACTGACTTGTCTGCTTTATCGCAGCCTTGTGTCACAGCATGTCTAAAGCCTTATAAAAGGACATGAAGCTTTTCAGATGATTATTGTGGATGGTCAGGTGTCCATGCGCTGGTGGAGATAAAGTGCTGAGGTTACACAGGCTGCGGGCTTCAGACAGGCAGCAATTTGCATTCGGTGGCAGCAGCGTTTACTTTGACAAATAGGAACAGCTAAAGGAGGCAGCCGACTGCCACTTAGTTATTAACAACTCCTTCACCGGTGATTTATTTGCCACTTTTGAAGAAAGGGCATAGCTATTAGGTTATTATTGGGGAAATTAGCCCTATTTAAGCAGAAGGCTACGACCATACCTGACCCTTTAATATACTTATAATGATGCCATTTACCATACGTAGCTGAACTTTACTTCTCGGCAGAGCAGCTAGCCCAGGGCAAACTCAGTCCAAATTCAGAGGGAATGATCTGCTTTGTGTAAGTGCCACGACACAGCTGAATTACATGAATCTGTCAAACACAAACCTTGAACTGTTTTCCTCTCAACACTGTAAAGATTAAAAGGTGCTGACCTTCTATTTTACAACACTTGCTAGGTGAAACACTGTGATTATCCGTTTTTGTGATTAATCTGGAAATATTAGGTTTATAGTGCCTGTTTTTTTCCTGCTACGACTCAGACTCTATGATGCCTTCCTGTGTGCAGGTGTGGGCTGTTGATCTGGACATCTCCTACAGTGACCAGCTGGCAATGACCCAGATGCTCCTGATGATAACAGGAGGAACACTGAACTGCCGCACGGGCTGTTTGGACGTGCCAAAGCCGATCACAGAGAGCAGCCGCCAACACGAGACGGCAGCCAAAGTATCATCACATCAGGCTGCCATTCTGACAGTGCTGTTTTAAATTTGAATATCCGGCTTCAGCATGCGTTGTCATTCTACAAAAAGTTTTATTCTCCAACGAGAGAGAAAGCTTTCTGTTGAAAAACTGTCTGAGACTTTAGAGAATATTTGCAGCACCACAGTAATCACAAAGATAGATCAACGTTTGGCTCTTCATTATTGTTAAATACAACTAAATACTGTAATTACGCACTGAGCTCAATTGGTGTTTAGGTGTTGAATTCATTATCATTTTGATAGATGAGCCTAAATAATCAACACATTAATAATTCATACCATTTTCATTATGCATGTGTATGCATGCTTGAACACCTCATCAACCTGGTGCCAGGCCTTAAACAATAGACTTTTTTTTATTGGCGGTCTGGCTGAGTTTTACGCTTGTTAATCTGCGACTTGTGTTATTTTATCAAACATTTATTTAGTCGCGAGCCTTCTGCTTCAGTACAGCCGCGGCGCTGCTGCAGTGGTTAATGGCTTAAACGGCGGCCATCATCGGGGACCTGCATATTACAAACACAATTAAATCCCTGTTGGACACTTTAATTGTTGTGTGAGGACCCAGTGTTTGACAAGTGCATACACGCGGCCGTCACAGCGAGTTATGGGCCATCTCCTGAGCTCGCCGGGGCTCAGGCCTGCTCTGGTGGTCTCCCAAAGGTGCCCGAGATGCAGGAACATGTTTATCCTCCTGAGCCCCGCCACTTTTAAGTAATCAACCTCTCCACTGTTACTTATGACAGCCGTAAACCCAGGATCCATCTATTAGGGTGATGTGTATTCTGCCGTGAGTCCTCCTTTTGTGCGTTCAGTAACGCTTCGGGTCTCACAATGGGCGCAGAAATTTACCGTCCCCATACCGCGGTTTGTTTGATTGGTGTCGTACAATTAAGCTCATCTTGTGTTTGGCATGTCTTCTAAACATTAATTGTTCCTCCCCGCAGTTAATTAAGAAAGGCCCAACAGTTTACCACATGTGCCCCATCCTCATCATGTTCACTAATCACACACACAACTCAACAGTGACCCTCAGGACATGCATGGGGCTCAGCCATCTCTGTGAGATCCAAATTTTTCACACTTCGCCTCCACCTTATTATACTCAACTCCAAAATGTGATGCAACACACAGTCCTTTTCATTCACTTTGATTAATCCATGTCAACACCCCTCACCTTCGTTCTGTGTCTCTGTCTTGTTTATTCACTGTTTATTTTTTTGTTCTCAGCCTCCTGCGGACCATCGTTATGCAGTTATTGGAAGCCACTTGTTTCACTCCAACCTCTCCATGTTATACCATTATTTGTTCTTGAAGATGTGCAAGGTTCATGGTATACAGTACAACATGAAGGTAAAAAGGCGTAACTCACCTGTTCACACACTATTCACTCTGTCATTCACATAGAAATTTCAAAAGCAAGGCCACAGAGTTACACTGGAGGGTTTAGCATTTTCAGTGAGTTATTTTGGAGAAAGAACACATGATAATCAGGTCAAGAAAACATGAAGGGAAGCTTCCCTTCTGTCTGCTACTTACACTGTTTGTTTGTCATTCAGTGTGAGTTTGATGTTTTTAGCCACCACAGCTATCAGAGTAATGCTGGAACAGAACTTTTACTGAATCTACGTCATTTGATTATTTAGCTCTAATTCTCGCCATGTTTTTGTGATGTGATTTCAGAGAAAACTCGGCACTGCCTTTGCCCTTTATGACTGCAGCAAACGATGCAGGCTCGGCATGATGTGAGTATTTTTTAATACATGAAATGCACGTTAAGTTAAAAGTGTACCAACATTTCTGAATGACCTGTGTTTTGTAAGAATTGCCTATAAAAAAAAATCAATTTTTTCTTTCTTTTAAGTCACCGTCATACAAAGATACAATTTCGATAACCTACATATAACTGAAATGGATCCACGTGTTTGTGTTTGCTCTTAATTCGTCCACTGAATCATCCCGGTGCACAAAGAAAAAGCAGGTTATCCTGAAAATTACAATGTGTTGAGCAACACAATGATTCGTGATTATTTTCAGTGAATATGATAGAAGTGTGTTTCTGTCGTGTGACGGCGTGTATATTGTTATTTTAGATCATTTCGACTGGCTGCTGTATTTGCTCTGGTTTTCTGTTGATGAATCCAGAGTTCATTGTGAGGAGAAAGATTTGGGAGCACGTGTTCTCGTGTCTTACATTTCTCTGCTCAAACAAACAAGCACATAAAAAAAAAACAGAGCACAATTTGTTGGGTTGAAGACTTTACAACATGTGGAATAAAACCCATTCCTTCACAGGATTAAGATGCCACCTCTGGCTTTGTAAATGTTACAAACCCTGAAAGTTGTTAAGCGGAGGGTTATTTCACATCTTTATCACACAAATCCTCTAGCTTTCACAGTGCTGTAATAGTTAAATCAAGCTGTGCTCATCCCCCTGAAGACAGAAGATGTCGTCTGCTGAAAGTTTCATTTAACCACCACCATCAGATGAACAAGGTGATTGTTTCTTAGCTGGCAACATGGGGATCATTAGTAAACTCGTTTGTTTGGGGTGTCGTTAATAGAGCCGTCTCGCAGGATCTCCAGGGAGCTCTCGTGACCTTTGCTCGGAGTCTGTCAGTCATTCATCAGGAAATATCATCCTGTAAAATCCAAGGAGAAACCAATTTCAAGGTATCATGTTAATGACTTAACGATCTCTCCTCATCTGTGTCATGAAACTTGCATAATTTCAATGGAGCTGTTGCCAGCTTGTTTTTTTTGCTGAGAAAAGTGCCTCGTGGTCATTTCCAGAAAGCACCAAGCTGGGATGTGCTCTCAGATTGAAGGCTGTGCTCTCTTGAACCAACCGTTTCCTGTAACTTACTGTTTGTTCTTTGTTATTTGCAGGAAGTGTTCCGGTACATCGAGGACGTGCTGCAGACTGTAGCACAGAACCAAAAGCGAGGGGAGAGTAAACCTGCTGGTTTGACCTGCTCTGCTCCCACCAAGTGACGTGGTGGTCAGCTACTCTATGAACACGCACACTCAAGCAGCAGCATGACCGAATGCAGTGTGCCAAATAAACTTTACGGACAGCGTCATGATGTATGAATGAGGGTTTTCTGTAGTGTTTATTTTTGTGAGATAAGATGCACACATCAACCAAAGGAAAACCTGGCACTTAAAAAACAAAAGACTACAGTAAAAGCAACATTTATTCCCCTTGTCCTAAAACAAACAGGGAGATGTCACATTGGTGTCAGTCAGAGTTAACTGTTTCAGCTTATCAATATTCAAAATCACAAATACAGCATCTCAAAATATGCAGAGGCCTGAATAACACAAGGTCGTGGATGTTTTCCTATCTTTTAACTGGAAGCTTTAATTATCGCACTCAAAAATGTATCAAAAAACCTATTAAACAAAGGCTCCTTCAATTACAGTGTAATCGTTGGAGACGCGCCTGAATAAGCCGGCAGCAGTCGCTCCCTCACGCGAGGAGGAACGATGGTACCGCGCCGCGTTTCCAGCCGGACGACTAAAGCCGCAGCACCAGGTCAGAGCAATGAGTTTGTACGATGCCTTGTACGCTTCGCGTTTTAATGTATAGATTATCGGTATGTGATTGACACACGTAGAACTGGTCAGAGATCAGCCGGTGGCCAAATAAACCGAGCAGGTGACTGTTTTATAGCTTCGTTAAGGGGAACTCGGGTGTCGTTTGAAGGGCGACAGCGCCGCTCGGTAAAAGTATCAGTGTCGGTATGATGGTTTAAAACGACAGCAGGTATTATCTGGAGCGTGTCAGAGCCGAGAGATGCAGGCTGCACGCTGTCCGGGTGCTTAGACCCGTCCAGGAGCGCAGGTGCAGCTGCTCTCTGCCGGCAGCATGAGGCGCTTCCTGAGGAGTCTGCACGGCGCCTTTTTGAAGCTCGCCCTGTTTCCGAGCTCGTTGCGGAGGACGGGTCCGCGTCCGGCGGCCTCCGAGGTGCTGACCCGCCACCTCATACAGCGCAGACTCCCCCCGTGGACCTCCTTCTGCGTCCGCTACAGCTCCGTCCACAACGACCAGTTTGGACTGTCCAACTTCAACTGGCGAGTGCAGGACTCCAACTACCACATCCTGAGGACGGGCTGCTTCCCCTTCATTAAGTACCACTGCAGCAAAGCGCCCCCACACAACCTGGACTTTGAGGACAAGTTTTTCACCATGCTGAAAGTGATTAATCTGGGTCAGTAGGAGTGTTTTCTTCTAGGCTCATTTCCTTCAAATAAAGACAGTGGTCCCAACACAGCCCCCATGTCTCTTTATTGCAGGCATCCCATGTTTGGCCTACGGGATTGGCTGCTGGATGGTGGTGGGAGCAGAGGAGACGGTTCAGACAAGCGCCGGGCCTGTCACGGTTTACTTTGCCTACAAAGAGGACGAAGGCGCCCAATACTGAGAGAAAAGGAACCAATTCACGACGAGGCTGAAATGTTCTGCTGCTCCGTCCCGGTGGAGCTCCAGACAGACTGGCTGTGCTGCCGTCCTGGTCACTGGGGCTGTTGTGTAACTGTACTGGTCCTTCTGTGTTCAATTATTCAAGAAGCAAAGTTGCACAGGAGGAGTCAGTTATGCATGTTATTACACTGACACACAATCCTCGGAGTGTTTATTCGGAAAGCTAACTTTCCATGAAAGTTTAATGGAACGCTTTGGATTTCTCCGAGAATAGAGTGATTGACACAGTGACCTCTCCTGCAGTTTGCTGTAAATGAGTTTGCACTCTGTTTAATGTGAGTAAAATAATTTAAAAAGGACCATTTAACGTCAGTGTTGGGTTTTTTTATGTCCTTGCGCTGGTGTTTGTTTACAATGACCAGCCTGCAGCACAGGATCAAAATTTACACAAGTTCCAATCAAACACTTTATTCATTTCTGAATACAAGCCAGAACAGCTGTCTTCATTAACGCACCACCTCGGCTCCATGTTATGTGATTAATGCAGGAATCTAAATAACCCCGGCTCATTTATTTAAAGTTAAATTAGTGGTCACCACTCGCATAACAGCTCGTCAATAGTGTTAGAGAAAACCCAGTGACGAGACAGCGCTGATAAAATGGGTTTTAATTACCAAAGTGTGGTCTTTGAGAGACATTTACATCCCTTCCTTCAGGCCTCTACTGGCCTTTGATTTCTGGTAATGTGCTCTGCTGACAGGGTGCGCTTACCTCCGCCGCAGACTCCTGCGCCCTCCGAGAGGCAGGTTGACAAACTGCCATATTGATTTCTCCCTTTAGCATCCATTGCTAATAGCATTTATCAGCGACCCCAATTTTCGGGCCTTGGCCTCTTCATTTTTAGCAACAATGGAAGTGAACGAATAATTTCTTGTTGTACACGGAGATCAATTCACCTTTTGACCCCTTGTGCACTTGACGGCTGCAGTAATCCCACCGACACGCTGTTCCAAATGTTTGGCACTTCCTGGAGTGTAGGATAGTAAATCTGCTCATTTCCCCCAAAACACTATAACTGCATGATCTGATGCCCAAAGTTCCCTGATCGTAGGTATATTTGCACACTGCTGGACGCCACTTAAAAACAAAGACAACTTGCCGAGATGTTCCTGCGGGCGATGTGACCTTTGTTGTATGCGAACTGTCCAAACCTCATGCAGAATTGATGCGCAAAATCCCCCTGAACAGTTGATGACACCCCACTAACTCTTTAATCATACTAATTGCCATGAACAAGGAACATTCGGACACACTTATGGAAATGCGATCCGGGGGATCAGGCGACATTTAAATCCCTCTCCTTTCATTTGCAGCCTTTCATCGGGACTGAAAGTGTGCATGGGGAATGCTCAGGCAACCATGTCTTAATTACTCATTGACCCTTTGACCCGCGAGCCGCATTGATACTGCCGTGCAGCCAGACACAATTGCGCGGGGTTCCAGCCGACCGCGGCTTTGTGCGCGGCTATTACGGGATGATGTGAGTCAGTGAAATCTAAACTGTGGAGCATGTGAGTACATTGTATTTGTTTTCAGGGCTTCACCTTTAAGTCACTCTAAACTGCAGGGGGGTGGGGGTGGGGTGCCCGCCCCCTTCAGCCCGGGCACGGGCTCAGCGTTACACACTGAACCTTAGTCACCACCACTGCAGGTCTACGGTGTCTGAACAGCAAATGGACTTCTGTAAATTAACAAAATGTGTCTGCCAGCGGTGCAAGATTGAAGCGTTTTAATAGCGGTGGTTTGTGTTGTTCTGTATTGAGGTGTCTAAATTACCCAGCAGACATCCAACGTGGTAATGAACTAAGAATTAATGCCTGTTTGGCAAGTTTAATTGCATGCTGGAGCTGGTAATAAGTTTTGTCAAGGTGAAATCTTTAAATACTCGTGCTGCTTAGAATTTAGGTAAGTAAAGCAAAACAAGTGCTGAAATTGAGTGTGGTGTTGCTGTAAATTGTTAATGTTCAACAGTGAAATTGCTAATCAACTTGCAGACTTGTAATTATCTTCTAATTAGCTAATAAGTTCTCAGTTTTGTCCCAATAAAAAAACAACCCAAAACAAACCCCCAAAACAGAACAAACCGCGCTCGTGAAAGAGTTGATACAGCTGCTCTGTAAATCAATTATTTAGCAGGAGACTCGCACCAGTTTTTCCTCTTGTCATGTGGATCTATGTGCTTGGCAGAAACAATTATTGTGTGAACAACCCCTGCAGCTAATGCTGCCGAGGTTATCATCACACAGCCCCCGGATGGGCCGGCAGCGCCGTCGCCACGCTTGCTCCACGAGCAGCGGGGGGACCCGAGCCATCACTCAGATCACTTCAAGGACCACGCTGGAATTACATCTCCACGCAGAAGTGTCGGCCGACGCCGTCGCGATATTTACTGTCGGATGGCACTTTTTTTTTTTCTTTTGAATTACAACGTGACGACTGAGACGTGAAGCCCGCTCGCTCTCCCCTCGGATAAAAACAGCCCCCGGTTGCAGCGCGTTGATCCAGCCAGAGGAACAGTATTTGGTTGATCATTAGGAGACTTTATTCTGTAGTTACTAAGAGCTGACCTCCTGTGTTTGACACTTTAAACACGACCTTCTCTTTTTCTTTTTTGCAAGTGGATAGCCATTAAAAATCTATTATGATGCATTTCCTCACCCAGGGGATGACAAGGGGGCACCATAAGTCTTCTTTTTTTATCTCCTCTTTGTATAGAAACATATGTACAAGTGTGTGTGTGTGTGTGTGTGTGTGTGTGTGTGTGTGTGTGTGTGTGTGTGTGTGTGTGTGTGTGTG
>JAUESF010000080.1:12897221-12908459 GCA_032274765.1 Malacoctenus tetranemus
TGTGTTTTTGTTACTAATACATTGAGTGCTGCTGGGCCCCAGTGTGGGGTGGTAGCTTCTACTCTTTTCACCAGATACCCCAGAAAACAATTTAAACCAGTAATAAGTTTTGCTTTTATGTGACAAACTTGCAGTGTCGACGATTGAACACTTATTCGTCGTATACATATGGAAAAAAGTGAATTTTGTCCAAAGTTTTGTGACTCATCGGCCACTTTGTTTACTGGTGTTATTTTACTGACCACAAAAATGCTGATTTTGTCACCAACTTTGTGAATTATTGTCGGGACAAACTTAAAACATCCAGAATCAGGAGATTTTAGTTCCAATTCATAATTTCCGAGCGTTGCTGCTGTAGTGACTGATCACCTTACCAATGAGTGGGGGGGGGGGGATCATGTCACAGTATTTCTATGAGTTTCAGCTTATATGTAGCAGTCACTTCGCAGTATGAAAAGCAGTGTTAATGAGGCCAGAAAAACATGTTGAGATGACAGCAGTCTAATGACTTCCGTGACAGTATACAGGCGCTGGTGTAATCACAACTAAATGTCAGACACCATAAGGCCCGCCGCATAATGGCTCCAAATTGATATCTCCCTCTTGCTTTAATTATGAAATGCTAATTTTTGGCGTAAAAGGTATTGATTGGAGTTGGAGGGAGGAGCCAGCCGTCACGCCGGAAAGTGACGCGAGGGGACCCCGGAGTCATGGCGGACCGAGCCGGCGCGAGGCGAGCCGATCTGCTCCGCCAGACAAAAGCCACGCAGTCACTCTGCTTAATTGTGCTGCTGTATTTAACCAGATAAACAGATGATAGGTGAGTGAGTCACCACGAGGTTGACATGAATATCAAGTATGATCATTACGACTCACACGCAAACGTCAGCCATTAATCACAGAAGTCAGACTGGGACCTGTGAAGTCATTTTCGGACTAAAAGCCCCCTCCCCCCCCTCCGCTCTCCTCGGAGTGAGGCGCGTCATTCACTTTGCCAAGCAGGAGATGAACCGGTGCAGGCTGCAGGACAGTGGATAGTTATCTATCATGAATAAATAAGGCCTCTGAGAGCGGAGCGACAGGTCTGGCTGCAGCGAGCCGAGTGCAGGACGGGACGCTCTCTCCCCTCGGAGACCCCCGCACCCTCTGGCCAGCCTCTCCCGGGAGATTAAGTGTTATTTGCCGCGGATGCAGCATGCGCACCTGTAAGCATAAACCAGACTCGGCTCCGATGGGCTCACCCTTGACTCGAAACCTAACCTCGGTGACTGAATGAACCGGTGTCATAATTAAATCATCACCGCTTCGCTTTTTACCGCGCCTGCAACCCAAACCACAGCGGGAGAGGGGGTAAGAGGAGCGGCGTCGCGCCGCCCGGCGATGACAGCGTAACCAAAGAGCGCGGCGCTCCGCTGAATGGGCCGCCGTGGCACGGACCGGCGGGGCAACAGCTCGCGGCCAAAGAAGCGCTTAGGCCTTATCGAGATATCTGTGCTATCCATCTCTTAGTTACTCCTGCGCCACCGTTACTTACAGCACCGCTTTCAAACATTGTTCCTTACCGGGGAGAGCAAAGGTGCAGATTACCTGCACACTCTTTTCTTCAAACCAGTGACGCCACACAGCAGTCAACCTGATCAGGTGTTTGGGTTATTTCCGGTTGTAACTTTTGAATTTTTGTCTCCTGTTGAACTTAATTCAACAGAGTAGCAACAATCCACCTGTTCCTGAGGGTTAGTTCTGGTTGGGAGGGGTCGGCGCTCCCAGGCCAATCATATCTCTGACGAAATTAGTGACACTTCCTGTTTCTGGAGGAAATGTTCACCATGAGTTTTTAGTTGTCTAAGGGTGATACTCTGTATGAAAACCTCACCAGCTCCAGTAATTGTAAACACATTTTGACTGATTGCAGATGCAAACTTGCAAGAACATTAAGGAATATCACCAGTATAAATGGCCATAAGAGACTGCAAACATTTGTGCCGACATGTTTGCTCTCTCATTACGAAGACAGAATATCAACTGCGAATAATCAAGTGAACAAGTTTAGCTCTTAACCTCAACCTGGCTCACTGTGCCCCAGCAGCACGTTGAACTCCATCTTTTACAATGAACAGTTGCTCAGATATTATCGTCAGTACTGAGTGGAATCAAGAGGTTTCTTGGTTTTCTGGAGACTGATTCACAACAGGAACCCATTAAAACACACTCAAACTGTCCTTTCAAAACATCCTATCACGGCGTTGGAGCGCCGTGTTGTCGCTGAAGTCGATAACCTATTTTTAGCCATTTTTCCCATCGCAGCGATCGGACGTCTCCAACCTTTACCCCAGAGGGCGCTCAGAGGAGGACGGTGCTGTCATCTCCGCTCTGTGTTCCCTTAATGTGTAGCGGCATGTTGCACTGCATGTGTAATGACTGCGGCCGTATCAGAGTTCATCCTGTTGAACAGAGGATATTAAGGAGGGTAGTTACAGGGGCCAGACTTTAATTTGACCTCTGCCTGCCCTCTTCTCTGGCGAGGTGGCTCCGAGAAGCAGGCTGGTGGTTTGGGCAGTTGGTGATGAATGACTGTATTTGGTGGGCAGATTGTTACAGTTCCACACTAATTGAGGGGTCAACACACAGAGCAAATGTGGTAATTGAGTCACTTGACTGTGACTATTGAGCTTACCGCAGCTCTTCTGACCCTGCAGCCGGTCCCAGAGTCCGCCCAAGTGCACTCCCTCTCTCTCTCTCTCTCTTGCTCTCTCACTGCTGTTTTCAAAGATATTATTCCCTTGTTTATTAGTTCTTTTTACACACATCCTCTGTTGTCTGAGATGGTTTATTGGGCTCCGAGTGCTGCACTGTTTTCATTAGAATAACTCTTTAAAATCAGTCTGTCGTGACGCAGGGAGACAGTAAGAAGAAGCCTGAGTGTTGTTCAGAGGTGCAACTTGGATGACACCCACGTGACCTGTTTATTTTGGACTCCATGTTGGCTGCAGCTACACTTTATGATGTGCTGATTGGAGCACGGTGTGTTTTGCTCTTGTTTACATTGGACTCGTGTTGGAAATGATTTTTTGCCGTTAACAGAATAGCGTTTTTAAAGCAGTTGGGAGTGTGTCATAAAACAGACTTGAAACTTTATCTCTTTCTCGATTTTTCATCCATAAATCGATGCAATATTTTTACTTTTACAGGGAAAAAAATGCTTAGTAAAAACGCAGCCCTAATTCCAGCAATGAAACAGTGGGATCAAACTCACTGTGAATTCCACCTCAGACGCCACCAGACCTGGAGTGAAATTTTTCACGTGCGCTCCGATCGGTCTGTGTCTAAAGTATCAGTGTTGTCACTGGAGTCTGATGGCCCTATTTAGTGTCTCCGTGAATAATTCATGGGAGCAGTTCCCTTACTCCCGTCTTACTTTGTTGCTTTGTCAATATAAAAATAAGCTGCACAATGAGGAGGACGGTGAATAAGGATTGCTCTCATCAACTGTGTTTCTTAAGATCGTTTCCTCCATCATCACTATTTTGACCTTAAATTGTCATTCTTTTTTCTAGTTGCCTACAATATGATGCTTGGGTGTCGGTGTCTGTTTGCTTAAAAAATAGAGTCGGATCAAATATTTATATAGCAACTATACTAGATAATCGGTGGTAATATCTACAATGTGATTAGCTTTTTTCACCTGTTTCGGCCTCAAAACAAAAGCTGCTTTTTGCTGTGATGATTTCATGTTCCCACTTTTCCTCCTCCTGAGTCAAACTGTCTGAAGCTCTCGCTGTTTGTGCACTGCTCCCTGTTCACAACTGCTGGAGGAGTGTTAAGTGGAGCAACAGACAATTTTTTTTTTGCCATCTTCTGAGGAGCTACTCTGGCCGCGGCTCGCCGCTGTGTTATTCCGCCAAAGTAGTGGTCTTTGTGTGGGGCTGCTGTGTTATTGGTGGGAGTTTAATGGATCTGTTGGCCTTTGCATTTGCTTTGCTCCTGAAACATGCGCTCAGCTGAGACTTGGGCAGACCACCATCCATTTACACCTAATGGCCATTGCCTTTGGATGTGTTGGGTTGTGAACAACCGTGTGCATGCGTGTGTACGTGCGTGTGTGAAAAGCTACAAGGACAAATGCATTCTGCATTTAATGAGTGTGGGCCAAAGGGAACCTGGGTAGTTAAAACTGAGAGTTGGCGAGACTATTTTGTCCCTTGTTACCTGACTCTTCTGTTGCACCTTTAAACTGCAACATGCCACTAAACTACTCTGATGGTCTCGCAGGACAGATGTAGAGGCTGCAACCCTGTGTGAATGGGATTGATGGACCACATTAAACTCTGAGCTTCATCCTGCTTAAATGCTTTTGCGCTCTAAATCTTTCTCGCTATATCACTGTGGGAAGAGCGCAGGCTGCGGGAGATTTATCCAAGAGATTGTTGGACTGTCATCTGAACTGTACAAGTGGCTGATGTGTGTGTGTGTGTGTGTGTGTTCGTGTGTGTGTTTGTGTGTGTGTGTGGGGGGGGCTTTTTCCACTCCTGAAATGGGCCGCGCTCAAGTGCGAATTCTTTGTTTTCCTGCCGCATTTCCCCAACGCCGCCTCAAATGTCTCCCATCCTCCTCAGGCCTCCTTCCTCCGGACCAAGGCGTGATTGTTTTAATGCACAGAAATGTGGATGTTGTAATTACCATTTGCACAAACAAGACAGCAGCTTCATTGATATGCTGCGGCTGACAACACAGGAGCCTGGCAGCGAGACAATGGCTGAGGCCACCAGGGGCTCCGCCAGCACCAGGGACACGGGACCGTCCTGCCTTCTCCCAGTCAATGGAGGCGGCCAACAAAAGCGGCCCGTCATTCACCGCGCACTGGCGTTTTTAATTAATTTTCACTCGGCTCTCCTTGGAGTGCTTATGTGGTGGTGTTGACCCCCAAATCTGAATGTAGATCTGAATGTGGCTTTCTCCTCATCCCAAGCTGTCAGAAGGTCAGCAGTACAGGCTCCCTGAGCAGGAGTCCTATTTTCCATGGCGCTGGACTCAGGAGGCCGTGACCATTGTCCCAACACGCGATGTATACGTGTTAGAGGTCAGCGAGCAAAATGGCAAAAGCACTCCAGCTCGTTTCAGACCACGCTTCATATGGTAAACAGGACTGACATTTGTGTCGTATTGTTTAGTATTGCAAACCTTTTTTTTTCTGGTCGCTGCCACAGTAATTATCTGATTGCAGCTTTATCAGCTACGACTGGCCTTTAGCCGGCAGCAGCGCGCCGTATCCTGTCACATCTTCATGTTGCATTAGCTCAGAGAGGAGCTGTCGTGCCTGCTCGCGCTCGCCATGCATGAGCTCAAATCTGGGCGTCCCGTGGATAAGCCGGATCGGATTTGATCAAATTGCTGCTGTCTTAAAGCTGTTCTGATTTGGATTAGCTCACAGAAGTGGTCACACCCGCCTGGCCTCTAAGTCGGTGGGACCCTCTGCCTCCACCTCGCACCTCCAGCGGGGCCGTGTGATCTGCCCGGGCTTTAGAGGATGAAAGGAAACGCGACGTGTTATTTTTTGTTGACGACGTTCAAGGGAGCTTTTTAAATAAGTGCCCTTGACCTATTGTTAGGTCCGTCCCTCCGTCTTCTGATAGCCCCTCTTTTGTCTCCATAGGGGGCTAAATTTACTCTGATTAACTAATGGCCGCCCTGTTGTTGTTTTGGGGCGATTGCAGCGCTTTCTTCTGAGCTCTGTCATCATGCATGTTGCTGCTCTCTATGAGGAGATCACACTGGGCTTTGCTGACATCTGATGTCAGACTGTCACACTGATGTCAAAGTGTTTTCATCCTATATGAAATATGTGCATTGCTTTGTGCCTCTGGTGTAAACAGAGACTTTTGTTAGTGACTCCACATGTTGTTTTGTTCAAATAAACTCATAAAAATTGACATTTTGTCTTCGATTAAGGTATTTATGACGATAACATGAACATCAGAAGAAGTTACCTGACATTTTCACTGCTCTTTGTATCTGTGCTCACTATCCTCACCTACTTCCTCTCCTTCTTCTTCTTTGTGTCTCTGTTTTGTTTCCACACACCGCCTACAGGCCAGAGTGATGCACTTCAGCTTTTTCTGTGAATTTGGCATTTTCATATCCTGTAGTCATAAAAAAAGTCAACAACTCGAATGTCTTTACAGGAGCTGTTTGAAACGCAGACATGTTTTTAGTCTTTGTGGAGGCCTGTTTACATCCTGTAGATTCACAAGCTGAATTCAGAGGAGGCAGTCAGGAAACCCTCTCTCCAAACAAGTTGATTTCATCCCCAGTCTTTGGTAAATATGGAATCCTTTCAGTGGATCTTCTTGTGTGAGCGAGGACGGCTTTTATTTCAGCGAGCTTCCGAATCCGGCCCTGGTGGCTGGCTAAGACGTCCTCTGGTCTCTGAGAGCTCCAGATCTAATGGTGGACCATTTTGCTCACAATTAATAGAGCGCCCCACGAGACCGGGATCCTATAGACTTGTGGAAATACTGTGGCAGCCTTCAGGCAGCTAGCTAGATGTGGCTTTCTTCCCCGTCACTCACATTTGTCGTAATGGCACGAGCGCCTCACTGGCTATTCCCCAATGCTGTGTGTATGCATGAGTGTGTGTGAGAGCCCACTGCCCCAAGCATGTCTCATTTCAAAGTGCTGTCACTCCCTCCTTCCTGGCATCTATTAACACCCACCATTATCATGCTAATCTACATTGTATGATTACATAAAGTAATTTATGCACAGTTCTACTCCATGGCTGCGCGGAGAGGCACACTCCCATTGTTGAATGTTTCAGACAAAAAAAAAGGGAAAAAACATTTTATGATTGCCGTCGCTTCACTTTATTTTCCCCCTCGAATGTTTTACTTTCTTGCGCTGTTTTACGCTCGTCTTTTTCACTCTCACAACAGAATCCGTAAAAAAGTTCTCGCTAAGATTTGAAGGCCTCTGCCCACTGAGAAAATAATAGCCGGAATGGGAGAGCGAGCCATGCTGCTTTGTTCATAAAGAGAGGACGATTTGAGATCGCTTTCCTCACAGTCCTCTTTAACTCCATATCGGAAATGGTAAGAATGTGTTTTGTGTTGAAAGCAGAGGGCAAGAGATGAGCTCTCTTCCTCATTTATTCACAGCTAGTGGAGTAATTAGGAATGCAGAAGGCTGTTAAATTAAAACTGAATTGCACTTATTAACATTTTAACTACCAACCCCACCCTCTTTAGACACTAAACAAGGACAGTTTCAGCTCTAATATGCCTGAAGAATCCCGCTGAGGGGACTCTTTATGTATCTCTAAAACAAAGACGTTCTTTAAAGTAAGATCTCCCTTTTGTTTAAACAACCGAGCATTTAACATTCAGTGTAATATGCCGCGGCTTCCACCATGCTGTCAGGAGACACACCACCAGAGCTTCTCAAACTCTCTGCCTAATGGAACACTATTTGTGGTCAGATTGGATAGCTAATGGTGGTCCCTCTGAGGGTAACTCTCCAAATTAAATAGCATGGATTCACATCTGTCAGACAAAACCAGGAGGCTCTTTGTAATCAATGACCCAAACCAAGAGAGGCTCCACGGGGGGCACCTCGGCGATGATGGCAGAGAGCATAAGGAGCCACCAGGGATGGAGGCAGCTCACCTGCACTAACAGCCACTGTGCTGGGCTCGTGGAGCACGCGAGAACCTGCGAGGGAGCACCAGCAGGGTTAATGTACATTTATAGAACAGGTCAAACTACTTAAGCCAGGCACTGATTTATAATGCAGGAGTGCAATGTGACTAAACTGTAAAGGGAATTCTTGTTTTTCTGTGCAAACATTGCCGTCGGTGTTGTGTTAAAATGTTGAACCCCATTAATTTTATCACTCCCCCTCTCTTGTTTCTCTACGTCTCTAAATTTTGTTTGGAGGAGAGACTAGCAAGACCTCCCGCTGCTGCGGAGAATTTCCTCTCGTTGTTAATTTTCCCTGCTCCATATGGCGCCACAGACACTTCACCTGCAGGCTGTAGCAGGCCGCGCGGCAGCCAGCAGACATCCTCGGGCTCAGGCTGTCATTTACACAGGCCCGTGCATCTGTCTGAGCCGAGCCCGGCGCAGACAGCTCTCGCCTTCACCTCGCAGTCTGAGCGCGGCGCCGCGCTCCTGACAAGGAAAAGAAATCATCTGCCGGATCTGAGACGCAGCGAAGACGTGACGCGGTGGCACGTCCGCGCCCTCCTTCACCAGTTCGACCAAAGTTAATCTGGAAAATAGCCAGAGAGATCGGGCCAAGTGTGTGTTTGAGCCTGCGCGCGTGTGTGTGTGTTTTCAAGGGACGTGAAGTTTGCCCATGGCACGGCCATGGAAGAGAGGGTTTCATCCTGGTTTGTCATTGATTAGAGAAGGGTCTTTAATTCCTTCCCACCCCATGTTGTGATTCATTTGCATTTTGTGTCAGGAGGTAATGGAGTTTTGCTCCACGGTTTGCTCTGAAAATCTTGAAGATGTGGTCTAATGTGCATGCAGCCGCTAGCAAAGAGCTTTCTGATTTATTAGCTCTCGTGTCTCTGCTCATTTTTCCCCTTCTTCCTTATCTTTGGGTGGGAACGCGTGCTTTTCAAGCAGTGGCAGCGACTCTCAATATATTCATCCTGATTATTTTTGGATCGCCCACATTTGCATCCAAGACTGAGACACCCATTTACAATGGAGCCGTAATAGATTCCTGCTGATCTTACAATAAATCTCAGCTCTGTGTGTTCAAGAGATGGACTGACTGACTTTGCGGTATTTACCCATTTTTTTCTGTTTGTTTTGGTAATTTTGGTATAATTTAACTCAATATTAAAATGAAGGCCTCTGTCATTTAAACGTTAACCAAAAATGACATTTTTTACTTTTTGAATCTTGCAACATCTCCACGTTGTTTATGTTTCTGCGTTTCAGCAATTCTTCCAAACAAACTACACATAATACAGTGAATGAAGTGATGATTTGGTATCAAATGGTTTCTGGAGTATTTGTTCTAATTCACGACAGTAGGATGTTGGAGCGCCCGCTGTCCCTCATCACTCCAGCACATGCCCTCATTTCCCATGAATCTTAAAGGGTTCCTGTTCACAGAGGTCTGATTTTCCCATTATGTCTGAGATGAGATATGAGGTTAAGGGAAGCTTCTGGTGGGGCCCCGATTCGCCCAGGGTCGGCCGGTGGCTCGGCTTGGTTTTCCGCCGCAAAGTTGGGAAAATGTGGTGATAAAATTTGTCAGCCTCTGGGGGGGGAGGGGGCCACGTTCAGGGTCACGGCTAAATCTCTGCGCCACGGGCAAAAGGCTAGCCCCATAATTCCAGCACAGACGAGCGGAGAGCTGACCCCAGTACAGCTGAGGCCGAGCCACACTGATTCCTGCCCACCTGCTGGATAGTCGGCGAGACAACAATGAGGACGCAGGGAGGGATGGGGGGTCTGAGTCCCTTTCTTCCCCCCCCCCCTCCGCCCCCCCTCCCCCCCGTGTTCTTTTTAAGCTGTCTGAGGAGAAGCCTGAACGTCCTTGCACGCTGACCATCTCCCTGCTTCCCCTCCACTCCCCATCAAAAGAATACAGCTGTTCACTCCTCAGTGAGCCGCTTTCAGAGTGGCCAATGGGATTTTCAAGGAATCCTTACAAATACTTAGTCCATCAAAGAAATAACTGGATAAATATCTGAAATGACACGACGCACATTCATACATTTGCTGCGTATTCTCGTCCACATATTGATTTTCTATTATGTTAAAGTGTTGCGTCAACATGCAATCATGTTAATACATCTTACCTATTGTGAGTCATGGCTCATTCAACTGATAAATATGTAAATTAAAATGTTTTATAGTTGATAGCCAACATTAATCTCATTTGGATGTCTTAAACCAAATTAAATGAGAAAGTGGAGCTCATTGCAGTTTGGGAAGAGTGTCGTGAATTCATCTCTGAATTAAAAAGGAAATGAGCAGGGGGACAGAACCTGCTTTTTTTTTATTACAAATGTTAATGAAAAATGTTATTGACTTGAACAAATGGAGAATACACCTGGAAATGTATATTAAAACCCCTTTCCAATTTCTCTCTCTATGTAGTTTGCAATTATAGTTATTTCAGCAATAGTGGGGGAATTAATTTTGCGTGCAGACTGATAATGTTAGCAGTGTAAGAAGAATGGATATTGTGTTGGATAGGGGGTCTCTAGGTATTTACAAAGAGTGGGGAGAGCAAAGCTTTATTTAATTGAAAGAATGAATCAATAACAGCTGCAGCACTTTGTCAGAGAAGGCCTTGTGAAATGAGCAAGTAATTTAATGTGGACAATCTGAGGCTGAGTGGATCGCTGATTGAAGGAGTGCATTCTGGGTGGAAAACCATCAAGTGTGGCTCGATGCAGGTGGGTTTTCTTAAAAACTTAACAAATTACAAAGACGAGCCCCCGCCGCGGATGTTTAGCTTTTTCATCGCTGAGGAGAGGCGGGGATTAGTTTGCGGCACCGTCTCCTTTCTGCACTCGCGACAAGAACACCGGTTGCGTCTTTTGTCTCTCATCATATCTTGACAAGTATGAATGTCTTGAAATCCATAATTAAGGAGCAGTTTCCAAAATGTCCTTCCTATTTTCAAGTGGCCAATTTCAGCCATTGACGGAGACAATCAATCCTGCTCGCCGTCCTTGTGAAGGCTTTAAAAGTTTCTCCATTTTTTTTTTGTTGCTCTTGTTCCAACTTTTACAAGAACTTCTTTTTTTTTCGGCCCCTGTGAGAAAAGCTCTGTGCAGCGTGTGTCAGTGGGAACTAAATGTGTTTTTCCTCACTAGTTACATCTCTCAATCCAGCGTTTCATTGCTGCTGGATGTTGGTAAATGTTTCCTCAGATCTCACGTATGCATCATTGCTCTCACGCCATCGCTGAAAATCCCTTCTAGAAAAATCAATCTTTAAGGTAAATTAGTCTCCCTGCACTCTGGCAGGCATCCCAGTATGTAAATTCATGTGCTAATTCACAACATGATTTCATTTCAACTTCCAAGCAAATGAGATTTTAATTGAAAATGAGATCTTCCATAGAGTCCCTCACTGGAGATGTGCGGCAGGGGAATGACACTTTTCACAGATTGTTTTAAGAGACTAGAACACTTCTGGCTTTGTGTGTGTGTGTGTGTGTGTGTGTGTGTGTGTGTGTGTGTGTGTGTGTGTGTGTGTGTGTGTGTGTGTG
>JAUESF010000080.1:12947961-12958127 GCA_032274765.1 Malacoctenus tetranemus
TGAATAAATTGTAGTGTTTGTCCCTATATTCATCATCTTTATTGCCTAATACATCCAGTGAGACAGGTTCAGACCTAGAGCTTCTCAGTTGGATCCTAAACTGTGAACAATGACATCAAATTCTCCAAATTTATGAAACGTTTAGGCCAAATTAGAGCATTTCGTCTTTAGTCTGCATGATTTATGTCAAACTTGATGTTCCTCCTGCGTCTTGTGTGCTTAGTTGAAGTTGGAGTTGCTTGTGTGGACTACAGAGGAGTTTTGGATTTCCAGTCTCTTAAATTGAACTTGGTTTGTTAAAGCGCGGACGGCTTCCTGCTGTTTTGGCCGGCCGGTCCCCCTTTAAAGAAGGTTTTACGAAAAGTCAACTTCTCTTCTCTGCTTTTCGGATCCCTGATGTCACTTTTTTCTGTTTTATGTGAGTCTGTCCTCCTGCCACAGCTTGTCCACAGAAAATGGTTGGATTATTTCACTTGCTGCTTGCTGAAAGTCGACGGAGAGTCTGCAGCCAAGCTGCCGGCTCAGCGAGACTGTTTTCAGTGTTAACATGCTCATAATGTCGGTGGAAAGGCTTGTAAAAGGAAGCCTCGTTTAGAGCTCAAGATTGAATCAGTCCGGTGTTTTTACAGCAGGGCGAACTGGACGCTTTGATCAACAGAACAATATGATCGTTTTTCTCCCTCTTTAATTTGAACACCTCAGAGTTCAGTCAGCTGACCCACTGCTTTGCTTTCACAACACCCATGAAAACATTTCAGCAGTTCAATGTCAGCTGGTGGGCACAGCGGAGCAGACGAGCCCCCTCAGTGAACCAGTTGAATGTTTTTTCTTTTTTTCACCCTGCGTTGACGTCCTGTATTAGACATTTCCTCGGCTGAAAGCTGAGCTGCTTTTGATGTTGAGCGGGGATGTAAAAGGCTGTGAACTGGCAGCTCTGAATATGTGAGAAGATAACCCTCTGTCTCTGGGCCTCATTAGGCTGAATGCGGCGCTGAACCACCTTTTCATGTCACCGTGGTAAACAGCTTAATGTGCACCTCTTTCATCTGCGGCTCCCCCTGCGTCTCCGCGCGGCTTTGATCAACGCCTGAGTGTCTGAGTACGATCGCACCTCTTCACTGTAGATTTGTCTCTGTGTTAATGCAGATTCCCCCGATAAGCCTTTCTCTCCAAACACGCCGATTCGCTCGCTGACGCAGAGCCGAGGTGTCGTTTAACCTCTGACATCTGTGACGGTGGTGAAACATGCTGACATATTTCACGAGAGATTGTTCATCGTGATTTCAGCTGGATCCATCAGTTGGCTCGTCTGACTTCCTTCCTTTTGTTATTGCTTTTCGAGCTTCATTATTGTAGTTTTAGTACAATTTAGAAAAGTCTAATTTCCTGAAAATAAAAAAGATTTACATTTTTTGTTGTTAAATTAACAACAAGAATCAGAATAAGAATAGGGTCAATGAAGTATTTTCCAGAACATATTCAGGCAATATGAATTGTTCTCCATTTCACCAGCAGAGGGCAGACTTTGCTGTGAAATGTGTTGCTCAGCCCAGCGCAAACACACTTTTGGCCACTCAGGAGCCACTTTATCAGGTTCATGTAGCTTTGTTTTCGTTTTATCTCACCGCAAAACTGCAACTAATCATGATGAATCTACTTTTCTCAGATTTTTTTTGTTCCAGCTTCCTTTATCTGAGGGAACACTAAATATCACAACACGCCACAATAAGAAACCAACTCATGTGACAACATTTTGGAATCGGTGGCTACGCCTTTGAGAGATGTGATTGTGGTCATATTTAAGATTTAATTGCCAAACTGTTGATATAAACGACGTTCAATAAGAACAGAGGATTCAATTTACTGAACCTGTGGCGTCGGCTTGCAAGTCAGAATTTATATTCAGTCGACGGAGCGGACTGCGAGCACAAACTGTTCCTCTCACTGGATAAGAGCTCTTTGCCCCCCCACCCCCCACCCCCTCCCCCCAACAGGAGGAGCAGTGGCGCACTCCTCTACATTTGGAGGAATGTAATGTTGATATCTCATTAAGAGGCCTGAACCATGACAGCTACATCTCCTCCAACAGCGCTGCTGGTCAGTTGCAGGCTGAGTGATTCCTCCTGACCTCGGCGCGCCACTGCGTTGCCCTCAGTGCTCAAACTATCCGTGCTGCTTGTTGACAGCAGCTCCCTTCTGAGGCTGCCGGGGGTTGGCCCGATGCTGACCTCCTGCCAGTCTGCTGGAGGAGCTCACTGCAGACCGGTTTGGACTGGGAAGGAGAGGCTGAAGACGAGAGGAGTAATGAGAGGAGAGGAAGGGAGTGCCTCGGACACACACACACACACACACATGGATGCACACAATTGGCAGAGTCAATCTGAGGTTTTTCTGGGCTCTCCTCCCGCACATTTCAGCCGTGTGAGTCAAAGGGCAGAGTGTTAATTTATTAAATTACTACTTGCTTCTCTGCCTTCACGTACTTTTCCGCAGGTTGTGATTAGTTGTCAGGTGTATAATGACACAAATATTTTGACGGTTCGTTGTTTAATCTGCCAGTTGATCTACGGGCGTGTGAGCCGGCCGCATGTTCCACGGGGCCCGTCGAGAAGCGGCGCGCAGTGTCACGACTGTAATTTAGCAGGCAAATGTTGGGTTTCCTCTCTGCTCATAAATAGTCGAGCCGTCATCACCGAGCCGCACGTCGCGGAGCTGAATTGGCCCAGAATTTTGTGCTGTACATCAGACAGAAATGGCAGCGAATCAATTAATGATTAATTCGCCATCTGTTGGCGGCGGCGTTTTGAATATCAATACGCCTCCCTTCGGATGTTTAATCACCTGGTACCATTGTGTTTGGAAGTGCAGCGGTGTCAGCGAGCTCAAATGTTTTGATCCACCTCCACGATGTCATGAGATATTCATCGCTCTGGCGGAGGAGCGTGACGTCGGGGTCCCAACAGCAGAGTGGGAGGGAGGGGGGCGGCGTGGGGGGGTGCATGCAGATCTCTGCTGCGTCTCAGGCCCGCTGCAGAGATCCCACCCAAGGCAAGCCTCCATTCATGCCGAGGCGCGGGGAGGATGTTGTGGATGTGGCCCTGACGGCGCGCTCCAACCCCCGAGGCCCAGAGAGGGACAGGAAACAGTTGGCTCTTGGTTGACTGGGACTTTCCCACACGCCTCGGGATGCTCCGCGCTCAGCCCGGTCTGCGGTCGGAGCGTGTGTCTGCACCACTTCACACCAGAGGGAGGGAGGGAGGGAGGTGGTGGGGGGAGGCGTGCAGCCTCGCTGTGGAAGTTGGAGAAAACTTTTCAGAGGGGATTCATTGCCCCTCAGCTGAGAGAACAGCATAAATTATTTGTGCTGGCAGATGTTCACAGACCCAAATATGCATGAATTTGTAGAGCTGGCAGGCTTCCCTCAGCCAAACGTACTGGTTTTCACGATGCGTGCAGGAGCAGTTGTTATTCTGGCTGTTTTACAGAGAGCATTAATCTGAGCTGTCAGCACCACCAACCACTTTGGTGGAAATTATTTCACTCCTTAATAAGGGAACTCTGGTGCTGTGTTACATATGGCGGTCGGGGGAACATTCTTGGTGGGTCTGTCATCATGTAGCCGCTCTCCAACAGTGAGCCTTCTGTGTTTGGCCTGTAGCGCCCGCTGCAACCCAGAGATGAAAAGAAATACGCCAACGAGACATTAAACGAAAACCGCTGCCGCTCACATTCTCACTGCTGGGGACGATGGAGAGGCGCTCCTGACAGGAAGGAGGAGAAATTCAATACGATGTCGACGGGTCGATGAATTTCTGTTAGTTGTTTAACTCGAGCTGGAAACGATACGATGACAGCCGCCTGCCTTTGGTTGTTTTGTAGGGGTTTTTTTTGCAGGCCACATGGAGCCTGAAAACTGGCCTGTTTGGAGGTGAACAACTCTCATTTGTAGTACGTACAAATACTTTGTTGATGTACTCAAGAGGAGTTAGTTTTCTGACGTATTCACAGTTGTATCCCATTCAAAGTTTTTGAATCACCACATTTCCAACAGATGTTTAACTTTTATTTAGTGTTTTTTGCTTTCCTCATTGCAAAAGGTTTAATTTCACTCTTAATGTCACTGTAGCATGAGAGATAATGAGAGAGGGGCTTGGGACAGTGAAGTTGTGCGTTTTGACGCATAAAAAGACCAGAAGGATGTGTGATATGTGGCAAGACAGGAACAAGCGTGGTGTCTGATACCAGCTCCACACAGTAGCTGAAGGTGAACCAGACAAGAAGGACGACGCAGTCAATTTAGAGCATGTTCCTCATCTAATGGCTGCTGTCGGGGGAATAAAAATGCTCAAAGTTGTCGTCCAAAACAGACCTCTAAAAAGGCGCGTTTGACCAGTTTTCATTCGTCTTTACTGGCGCGCATTAAGTGCGCTCCCTCTTGGTGCTTTTTCCTTTCAGCTGGTCAAAGAAGTCATTTTCAAGTGTGTGTTTTCCAACATAAAGTAAAGATTGTTTGCACGTTTCCACCTCTGTTTACGACCTGTCGTTTCTACACATGACTCCATTGGAAACGGGATTAGGAAAATACATGTTGCAGCGTCCCGTGTGGTTGGTTCTTCTGGCCAGCAGTGATCATTACACGCAGTCTAATGTGCGTTTGGAAAGAAGCAGCACTTTGTGATACAAACGTCGCCACCGACTGCAAAATAGCGTGTTACTATTTTTCCCTCCCTTTGATTTTTTTTTTTTCCTTTCTAGGTTTGTAGTCATGAGCTGAAATCATGTCACACCTGCATGTGGAGCAAATAGCATTAGGCGTTGTGTAGTCAAGCAATCGTCAGTGCTCGGAGATGCGAATAACAATAATAAAGGTGAGATGAAACAGCCTGTAACTGTCGGGCTGCTTCCTGCTGCTGCTGCTGCAGGAGGAGGAGAGGTGACTTAGAGCCTTTCCAACAGTGGGGCTTTGGCAGACTGCCACTTAGTGCAGTCCCCCTGAGGGCCCTTACCCATGAATCAGAGAAAATGGGAATTACACATATTAAAGAGGGTAAACGTCAGTAATCACAGCACTGGGAGGATGCTTGAGGACTCATCAGGCCCACTGCAGCTTTTTTTTTTTTTTTTGAGACACTTGTTTCAAGGAGCCACTGTGTTTAGCAGCTGACAGCAACGCGGCGACGGGGCGAAATTACACATTTGGAGGAGGCAGCCACCTCTGAGATGCACCGGGAGCACACCTGTATTTACTCCCCACAAGGCTGCTCTCCACACACTGCTGCTGTGTGCTGCAATAACACCGTTTGACCCCCCCCCCGGATCAGCGAAGTCAAGCAGCGGGCAGGTCGGGTTGCAGCCCGCCATGTCCGTTATTGTCTCCTGTCCATTGATATTTCCAGCGTGTTTGTTCTGCATTGACTGCCTCGCGGTCCCTC
This sequence comes from Malacoctenus tetranemus, assembly GCA_032274765.1. Taxonomy (NCBI): domain Eukaryota; kingdom Metazoa; phylum Chordata; class Actinopteri; order Blenniiformes; family Labrisomidae; genus Malacoctenus; species Malacoctenus tetranemus. The sequence goes on from JAUESF010000080.1 coordinate 12,953,394, forward strand.
GCAGCGGCCGGCCGGCTCGGTAGTTTTGACACGGAAAAGTTTGTTTGTTTGTCTGTCTGGTCGGCAGAGGTCACGCCAGTGGCGTGTTTGTTTGGCGGGTCAATCGAGTCCACTAACGGAGGAGCCCAGTGAGGGAAAAAAGAGACGGAGGAGACGGCGCTCATTAACGGCCCCCCCCCTCCTCCCCGCGTGCTCCTCGTCTGGCGGAGAGATGACCAGACCACCAGGCCCTTTTACCCCGACTCCCAGATAAGACGTCTGGAGTCGCTCCACACGACTTAGTGCTGTTGGTGCTCTGACAGAAAACAACCCTCGAGGGAAACTCAGGCAACCATAAATATTTAGGCACCAAAGAGCTTTATGGAGTTTGTTGTAAAAGGATTTATAGCAGCCTGGGAGGCGGTGCATCAGTGTCAGAGGGCTCGCAGCAGCCAGTGTTTACAGCATCACATGTGAATCCTCCCAAAACTCTGGGCCAAGTCTGAAGAAGCGGACCAAATAATCACTTCAGCACGAAGAATGCAAACACCACAACTTCTCCAAATGGGCTTTGAGAAAACAGGTGTGAGCTTGGCATCCTCCTGGTTCACAACACTGTGACGACCAGCAGAGAGGACTCACAAACAAGTCCAGTCCAGGCCTTATAAGGACTGATCCAGAACTAAGACTAACCGCTGACACACAGTCAGGGTGACGATTTCCTGTGGATGACAATTACAACAGTATAATTCAATGGAGTCATTTGATTGTTGATCATGTTGTACCCACTTGGACATACTTGCGTTATGTTGTGTTTGTGTATTTGCCGATCAGTATGAATGGATGGATTCTGAGTCTTCATCTGAAATCGATACCACACCTTTGGGATACATTACAGTGACTGTGAGCCAGGTCTCCTCCAAAATCAGGGTCAGTGCTCATAAAGGCTCCTCTGGAGTATTGGTCAGAGTTTTCCATGGAAGACAGTCTCACTGTGCACAGTCTTCCTGTGACAGCTGGAGCTCTCGGATGCTGAAGGTGGACTCACTGATTAGGAACGGGGACAGAGTTCACTTTAAAGCTAAACTTTGGTAATACACTTCTATACGTCTCTCTGACTGCTGCTGCCGCGTTCACCAGCTAAAGTTGTGACATGTGGGCACCTGAACGTAGCGAACTCGTCCCCTCCAAGTTAAAGCTTTTATCCTTTCATCTGTTGTTTCAGACTTTTGGGTCAAAGGTGGTTGGAGCCGACAACGTGAAGAGGCAGGGTGCACTCTGGACAGGTCGGGTCATCACGTGTCCGTCACACAGGAAGGGACAGATAATCACACGCACGCACAGACAGCCAGTCAAAGGACACCACTTCATTTAATATGCCTCTTCGGGTTGCGTGAGATCAGAGGACCGTGTAGATGTCCCATGTTGCAAAGGGAGAGCATCTTAATATCACACAGAAAACTGGCACGTGTGGAATTGAACCAGGCAGCGTTCCACTGTGAGGGAGGAGCGCCGACCACTGAGCACTCTGTAGAAAAGCGTCCCACATGTCGCTGCTTGAAAGCTTTTCAGCGTTTAACAGGAACTTCAGCATGAAGTGTGTTGATCTGCTACGGAAGTTTAAGGCAGTTATAGTACTAGTACATCCTTCAGTAACTCCAGCGTACTTAACCAGGTGTAAACAATCTTGCTGAGTGGCTGATAGTTACGGTTTCCTCTGTGGCCGAGCAGCGCAGCACTGAAACAGCTGCACTTAGCGCCCCAGCTAAACAAATCAGCAGGCAGCAGCAGCAGCAGCAGCCGCAGCAGCAGCCGGCTGTCTCGGCAGCCTCCACTCTCCCTTTACCTTCGCTCTCCTCATCAATGTTGCATGAGGGTGTTATCTGCATCCCTCTCATCTCTCCCTTCCACCCCAGGTTTCTCTCCGCTCTGGCTCTTTCATCTCTGTCCTCCGGGGCGGCCGGACATCTCGGTCCACCGTCCACCACGCCGCCGCCACCACCGCCTCCGCTGTCCTCCTCCTGCCGCACCATCCTCCCCTGATGCCCCACTTCCTCCCGGCGGGGTCACGGGGCTGCTTTGTCCCAGATTGCTGGAGGATCAGGATTCCTCATTATCCTGTTAACTGTACATTTATCTGACAAGACAGAGGAGAGAGAGCGACCCCCGGCATCATTAAGCTTTAATGGACAGCCTAGAAATGAGGGAGAAGCCATAAAAGCAGGAGCTGAACCAGAGTTTCTCTTTAATGTCTCTGATCGCCCTGACAGGATTATTAATCAGGAACTAAAGGAATTTAAAACCTTTGCTCTTGGCTTCCTCACTTAGAGTCTTTAGCTTGCACCATTACATAGCAACCCAGGGTCAGGAGGTCTGCAGCTAATTGGTTCTACAGGGTTTTGAATAACAATGAGCTGAGCCCAATTACTGAACTACAGAGAGGCGGAGATGAGAGGAGAGGGAGGGGGACCCCAGTGGAACAGGCACACGGAGGATGCAGGAGGGGTGGGGGTGGGGGGTGGGGGGGGGGCGAAGGAGGCGGAGGAGGAGGAGGAGGAGGAGGAGGAGGAGATGGGGGAGGCTGTTTCACGGCTGCTGTCTCTCTCTGCTCCTCAGAGTGGGGATATTAATGAGATCAGTAAATGAGTGCTGGCGTCGACGGCGATGTGCTGCTGGAGAAAAACAGCCGCCCTGCCCCTGCAGGACGGCGGCAGCTCCTCATTCGCTATTCCATTTGACTCCCGCGAAATGTGCGCGCCACGCTCTCTCTCTCTCTCTCTTTTTTTCCCCCCTTTTTTTTGTCCCAGATTTTTTCGTTTTTCTTTGTATCTCATGTTCATTTATTAGTGATGTATTTTTCTTTTCTCCGCTCCGACGCCGGGGATCTGTTTCTGTGGGCCTTTGATAACGCCACTGTGTTGCAGTCTGCCTTGTCGGGCCTTTAATGCTTTCTTTTGGGGTTTGTATTCAGCAGTGGCTAATATAGTTTAGTCCCAGCAGTTTAGAGGCAGTTCACTCATGTATTTGTACTCACTGTATGGCATAACAGTGACTGATTGTTCCTTTTTCTCCCTGCGACCCCTGCTGTTCTGGTCCACATCAAGGTTGTTTTTTTCCCCTCCTTTTAACTCGCTGCTCGTTACATATAGCTGCAGTATGTAGCAGGCAGATTAGTCTCTCCACTCTAGTGTGTCATGTAGTGTCCTCCTTGCCCTGATATTGCTGATGAAACTAGTTTGGATGGAAGCATTATCAGATTTAGAGAGCTAATTTGTTCCAGCAGTAAAAGGGCTTTTCAGGCTGTTGAAGGGATGCCGCGTTTTTTTTTCTTCTTCTCTTGGTGGTGCTCACAGTTTTTTTTTCTCTTTTTGCCCTTGAAACATTGCATCAGCGCCGAGCTGTAGGACTTTAAAATTGATCTCTGCTTAAATAATCTCTTTCAAATTCATGAATTCACATCGAGTCCCCCCCCCCTCCCCTCCCCTTCTCCTCTGAGCATTCATCACTTTCAATAAACCCCAGAGAAACTGTCATTATGCCTCAACCTCCTCATCCCGCTCTAAACTGCTGTTCAAGGGCTGCAATTTGGAAATGTGATTTAAATATTGCTTGAAACGGATAGCGCGTATTTACCTAAGCCGCCTCCCCGCGCCAGACTCCGTCACGCGATGAAAGCTGGAGGATGTCAACTGTACTTCCTGCGCGCGAGCCGCAGACATTAATTGCCGCCGGCGGAAAGTTTAGCCCTGACCTTTCCAGATCACAAGGCAAACAAAAATTCTCGGTCGGCCCGCTCCTCCGCACGCTTTTGTCACTTTTTTTTTTCCCTTCATGGCTGGATTTCTGGGAGATGAGAAGGATTCTCTTTGCTTACACTTTTAATCGGCTATAGAGCTGAAATACTCCAGCTGGAATGAGAAGCAGATAAAGGCGTCCTTAACTCTCGACTGCAAATGAACTACAAATCCTTGAGCTGGATTGCTGTTCATTCTTCAATTATGTAAGCCCCACATCTGCTTTTTTCTCTCTCCCACTCAATGGTGTCACAGCGAATATACAAATACATTCCTGACAGACAAGACTTCTAATCTCTTTCAACTTTCAAGTGCGAGCATTAATAAGAGTTTAAGTCAATTTCTCCCAGGGTCTTCAGGCAATAAAAACACTAAGTAAGCAGTACTTTATAAACTGATGATCTACCAAAAAACTGCCTTTGAATATTCATCGCCGGTGATTGATTGGCCTCGTATAGATTCGTGCGAGGATGTCTTGCAAATACACTTTAGAAAATCCCCCTCAGCGGCCTGCTTGGTTGTGGATTATGTGTTTGAATCTCATCATTTGGAAAAAAAAGAAAAAAAGGAAAAGTGGTTGGGAGTGCCATTCATTCCAACGATCCTCACAGCCTGTGATGTATTCTGAACTCTCAAATCTGCATATTTGCATACTGTAACAGAGTTGCAGCTGTGGTCTCGGAAGAGTTTATCATTATTTCACATTTATTTTGTCTCCCTAATTACCTAATTAATTCTGTTGTTTTGATTGTGGTGTTTACCGTTTGTTTTGTGGAGGCGTAATCCTGTTCTATTTGTCTGTTTGAAGAAGGAGCAGTCTCGCTGAATTATTCATGCTGCGCTCCAGCGACAGCACAGCCGTTTAAATGATGAAGGCATTTGTGAAATCCTCCTCTCTCTCTCTCTCTCTCTCTCTCTCTCTCTCTCTCTCTCTCTCTCTCTCTCTCTCCCCCCCCCTCTC
>JAUESF010000080.1:12961379-12973567 GCA_032274765.1 Malacoctenus tetranemus
CGCCACGTACTCTCCTCCCTACCGCCCCCCCCCCATCCCCGCCAGCCCGACCCCACCCCCCCTCGCCACCCACCCCCCCACAATCTGCCTGACTGCCTGCCTGCTTGCTCGCCGAAATGTGTGATATTTTTCCATATCTCATGTTTTGCTGCTCCACTGCTCCCTTCAATCCAATCACCGGAGCAGTATGTTTTATGGATTAATAAGAAATGATCCTGGAAGGTCCAGTCAGGCAGCTGAGGAGCCAAAAGCAGGAGGATGAAGCGATGAAACAGAGGGGGAGAGGGGCAGGGTGCCGTCTGTGGTTGAATTTTAATGAGCACCAAGGGGAATATCCTATTTTTTTTTTCTCTCCCTCTCTCTCTTCCTTTTGGTGGGGTATCCTTCTGGTGCATCGCTCTAAATCACTGTCACACAAACAAGGTATTTCCCATCATGCCTCTGGTTTGGCATGGTAACTGTGTCATCCTGTGGCACAGGCACCTCACCGGCACACCTGCTCTGCTATCCTAATTGAACAGATGATCTGCCAATTTGTCATGTTTATCTTCAGAGGCGTTCTGGCGTCAGTGCCCTGCTCCGCTCAGCCCCCTCAGAACACAGTGCAGATGTTAGCGGAGCCTCTTTTTTTGATGACAGATCTTGTAGTCATTACTGAATAATTCATCGCTGCATTAATGTCTTTAGATAGCATCTCCGGCATCTTGCTCCGCTTTTTTGGCTCCCTCTCTTTTCTTCCTTCTCCAGCGCCACACAAGGGAAAACTTTATTATTCTCTCCACTGACAGCAAAGTATACGGATAGAAGATAATTGCCTGGCTTGACTCAGCCATTGATATGAAAATAGGATTGAAATTATTCGCAGTGGTTTAAAGGTTAGTTGAAGGTTATTATTCAGGGAAAGGTGTTCGCAAAAAGACCCTCTGCGTACGGCGCGGCGGCGGCGGGCCTGACAAGACATCTCTGAAAGGCTAATATGCAGCGCGTGCCACGAAGGCTATTCAGTGAATAAACAGAAAGGCTCTCCTGAGATCTTAACGCTGGAGAAGTCAATTATTTAGGAGCAAATTATGGCTCACTCTGTGCATAAACGTGATATCCTCCGAATACAATTGTTAGCTTGATTTCGAGCACACTCCAGTGTGTGCGTGTGCGTTTGTGTGTGTGTGTTTTTTTTCTTTATTCAGTTTGCTGTTGGCGCCTTCGTTCTGCCGTCCACGCATGGTGGAATGTAATATGAACATTGTAATGAAGAGGGGGAGCGCTCCTCCAACCGGTTTAATGTATTCGATCCGTTGCATGCTTATAGGCTTGTTATGGTTCAGATGGACTTTGAACATGGGCCTAATAAATCACCTCCGCCAGCAGTCGTCTGATGTTTCTGCTTAACAGCTGCTCTGATGTCTGTGGTTGGCCCGTCGCTACTTACGCCAGTCTGTATTACCATGGCAACTGGGGGGACGTATGCAGGTAGCGTGCTGTAAGCTGGAGGAAGTCATGGTGTGCTGTTTGATAGCAGCCACAGAGCGGCAGACAGCTCTCTCTCTCTCTCTCTCTCTCTCTCTCTCGCTCTCGCTCTCGCTCTCGCTCTCTCTCTCTCTGTCTGTCTCTCTCTCTCTGTCTGTCTGCAGGCAGCTGGTCCTCAGCACATCTGCTGATGCCTCAATATGTTTAGGCAGCAGAGTAAATATTCTCCCAGAATCACTATTGAATCATTTTGTTTAGTGCTTCCTTTTTTTGTTGAAGCATCTGTGGTGTTGTGATGTAGCGAAACACATTCACTCCAGTCAAACATGTTGAAATTGTAAGATGTGGATGTATGGAATCAGATTCGAGTGAAATATATGCAAAGAAAATCGTTCCAAGAGGAGATTTTGGTAATTATTGGCAAAGTCGTGTGAAACAAACACATTTTGAGCAATTTAAATCATCATTTGGAGATTCTGTGTGTGACTTGCCGATACTTTCATGAAAATACTTCAGAGAGCAGTGAGATGAGAGGCAGAGATGATCACACTCCTCCTGGGAGGACGCTGTAGTTCACACTTCCTCTTCACCTGCTTCTTTGCTCTCATTTGATCTTTTTTTTCAGTCTGCTGAGGTTCACTGTCTCCATCCTAAAGATGCAGGTGTGATCATTCACCCATTAGGTGCTTGTCAAACCCTCCTCTTCTGCTCCCAAAATAGCCACTCAAATTTACATCATCGAAAAAAAAAAGACTTTCATTTTCTTTCTCTATTTTCCACAAAAATTCACAATTTGTCAAACCCGCTCAGCTGCACCATCACTTTGTAACAGAAATGCACGAGCGCAGACAGAACGTGTTCGTCGCTCTTTGAAAAACAGGAGACGCAGAAATTCAGGAATGTTGCTCGTCAGTCGTCAGACGGTTTTTATGCGTCCTCTCTTTGGCTGCCTTTGAAAGGACTCCAACATATTTTGGCTCCACGCGCTCTGCTTAACTGATGGAACAACTCTGATGCGGCAGCAAGAAGCAGCGAGGATCGGTTTGGGTTTTTTTTTGTGTGTGCGCAGAGACTCGGAGGTGGTCTGTTTCTCGCACAACTGTTTCCACTGGGTCACACGGGGGCAGATTTAGGCCTCCATTGCTGATAATAGACAGCAGGCTGTCGATATCTGTCTGCTCTTCTGTTTCAGGCCTGTAGTAAAGATCACTGACACCATATCGCTCTCCCTCCCTCCCTCTCTCCCTCCCTCCCTCCGTCCGCCCCTGCACTGTGCAACGAAATTGGATCCTGTCCTCAAAGCTAAGCACTTCAGGATGAAGTTTTTCTGAAGCCAGAACTGCTTGTGTGATTACAGACGGATCGATACCTTGTGGTGTCTCCAGCCAGCTCAGCCTGCTGGCACAGGAAGCGATGCGATCTATGCGGCTCTGACATTGACGGCTCTCATGGAGACAACGGCTTCACTTACAAATCAACGGCCTTAAACACTTTCCATCCCACTCCGTGACTATATATGGTGTATGACTTGAAAAACATGTTTTATGTTTTCGGGTGATTTACAGCCTAAAAGATACAAGAAGGGAGGGGGGGCGCGCGGGGGGGTGTACATGTGGGTCTGAGCCAAAAGCCCTGTGGGGAAGGGAAGGGGCTGGTATGTTCTCTCTGTGTGTCGTAAATAACAGTACGCTCGACCCCGTCCTCAGGAGGCGCCCTGCGGTTATAGACATGGAGAACAGAGTGGGCCCTCCGAGTATGGTTAACTGCGCTTCATTAAGACACTTTGGTGCAAACTACATTTCCACACCCATCAATATTGATCAAATCATACAAGAAGAATTGTTTCTGTTGAAGAAATGCGTGTTGTCACGGAGCATTACGCTGCTAAAAATAACACCAACGTTCAAATAACTACTGTCAAGTCTGTGAAATATAAATGTAATACTTAACAGATCACTACAGTCCATATACAGACAAATAAAACAAATTTTCTTTTACATGTAAAAAGAATGAAAAGTTTTCTGCTCATGTTTGCTAAACAACCTGAAATCATCACTTGTGGTTGGTGCGAACTCGTCAGTATTGTGCGAGACATCATTCAGTAAAATGTCATCAACACTCACGTTAATTCACGATTTCTTATTGTTCCTGATGTTTGGTGATACATTTGTATGATTTTCCTTCTTAGCCTGACTAAACAGCTGTGGCCTCCACACATGCCGCGGCATAAAAAGTACGCTGATGTTTGCTGCACGAAAGTCTCTCGCAAATCGCTGAAGTACCTCAGACGACCCTCAGACGAGCCACCGGATGAGAAGGACGGTGGTTATGAAACTCGGAGGTCTGTTGCACCGTAGCCGCGCAACATGAGGAGTCCAAAGCACGACACCAGCAGCAATAAATTGATATTTTGCTGCAGCTTTGCTGCGATGCAATTTGAAACTAGGTGTTTTAATAGTTGTGACATTCAGCCTGCTGGGCTAATAATGCGCTTCAGGCCCGGCTGAGCAGCTCTGCCCCGTCATTGTTATGCTAGCACGACGGTGACATTTGTGTTATGTGGACGGCAAATGCCTTTCTAATCATCTTCTCGCAGCACAATTTGAATTTTCATCAACTTTGATGGACAGCTCCCGGGGAATTATCATCAAGAAAATGAAATCTTTCCTGACCCTAAATGCCACGCCGGCTCCGTCCAACCCCCCACCCCCCCGCGGTGTCCCACGGTGCTGGCGACAAAAGGGGCAGACTGTCACACAGTGTCTCTCCTCAGGCTGCTGCCCTTTAGCTGTCGCGTTGCTGTTTGGAGGTTAAACCTCGTGACTTCTTTTCTCATGGTTGTGGATAGAGGCCCGGTGTTTGGCCACATCCTCTCTCTCTCTCTCTCTCTCTCTCTCTCTCTGGCCGACCTGGACAAACACACGCGGATACGCGCCGCCCTCCCCTCCGCTCGAGAGGAGCTGCTTATATCTATGTCAGAGAACAGCAGCACTTTAGGGCACAATGTGTTTTTTTATGGCTGAGCCAGCATCTCTTAAACCCAAGCACTTGTATTGACCCGCCTCCCATCTCTCTCCCTCTCCTCCACCCACCCCCACCCACCCCCCCACTGTTTCCTTGTTTGAAACAATATAGCCTGCCTGTTGTTATTGATTCCAGAAGATTGGACCCTGGTAAGTGCTCCTTCGAGTCTGGTGTTATATTAAGCAATTGTTCCAACAGCAGATGACAGGGCTGAGAAAGTTTGGGCTGCCTCTAATAGGCCTGCTGCTACATGTGTGTTAATTGATCGGGCAGCAGGAGAGGCTTCAAGCTGTTGGCTGCTCTGAGAAATCAAGGATAAGCAAGAACATTGACTAATAAAACGATGATGAAGATTCTCCCATCAGGCGTGTTTGAAGGCACACGTCAGAACATGGCCGTCGTGCGCGCTCACGCTGTGCACACGGGCCATTACGTGCTACGTCTTGTTGCCTTTAGCGAGGCTGAACTTTATCTGGTCAGTGTATTTGCTAAAGTGTCTGAGCGGCACAGTCGGTCAGCAGACGCTGTCAGCGGTGCAGGAGTAGCATTGCATGCAAGCCTGTTATGTGGAAGCCACCCGGAGTAAATGCTCCATTCATTCTGTCTGTCTGCACCGGCCCTCCATTTCCTCCTCTGTCACACGCATGGTTAAGACCAGCTTGAAGCATTTATCACGCGGCGAGAACATGGAGGGTGGTGGGGGTGGAGGGTGGGTGGTGGGTGGGTGGGGGCTGAGGTGTTGGGATAGTGGAGATCAAGCGGAAGGGAAACCGAGCTGTTGTTTTGTTTTTGTTTCTTTAACGTCCAACCATCTCCGGCGGCCCGCTCTGGTCAGTGAAATGTCAGCAGTGAAGAACCCCCCCCCCACCACCACCACCACCACCCACCCCTTACCCACCCCTGCAGTTTTGCTGCCGGAGCCGCGCAGTGATTCAGCATCAGTCAAAGTGATGACATTATTTTGACAGCCATAATGCATTATGCATCTAATTCCATTAGCAGTGAGTGGTCATCAGTTTTCAATGAATTTAGTGTGCATGTGTCTGCAGCTGTGCGCATGTTTTTATTTTGGTCAAGTGAATCCCATTAGATTCCATTTCCAATAACAACATGTTCTGCTGCGGTTGCATTTCAGTAGAGAGGTAATTTGCTAATGGCATGGCCCTTATTAGAAAGCAATTATTATTAATTACCAGTGGGTGATACAAGAGCTGATTTAGTCCTTAAAGCCCACTGTTTCTCTGGCGGTGCGTCCAGTGTGTGTGTGCAAATCAGTGTGAGTGCGTGCGTGCGTGTGTGTGAGTGTGCGTGCGCGCGCTGTCTTTCTCGGAGAGATGATTGCCAGCCCCACACCATTGCCCTCACCTCCCACTGGCCTGCTGCCAAGGAGCGACATTGTCATTATCAGGGTGCCAGAGGGCTGGGTAAATGTCATTATTGTCGCTGGTGGATTCCTCCGGGGAATCAGCAGCTACCCGTTTAATTTCTCTAACAGCCCGGGAAATATTTGTTGCATCACCAGCTCGGTTCATGGCAAACATCTATCGCTGCTATGCAATTAACGACATAGATCATTTACATAGTCACAGAGCTAATTTTCATAATGTTCCCTTTATTATCAGAGGAAGAAATTAACCCAGGAATTTATTTACACACCCACTGCAAATGGTAACAGTGTGCTAATTGGCTGTTAGATGATTAATAAGCTTATAGCACATGCTAATGAATGGCGCACTCACTGTTTCAGAGGTGCTCCAGCGCCGTGCTTGTGTTTTGGCAGCTTAATTAGACAGATAATTATGTACTTGTTGCTTTCACTTTCCAAGCAAATGCAGTCAAATATTCAAAAAGAATAAACTGGCGCGTGTTGTTCGGCTGGTGTCGGTTCCAGCTCCGTTTGAATGACCACACGACGTCAGGATTTGACCTCAGATCACCGAATTTTCTCTATCTGAGTAATTTGTGGAAAATGCAACTTAATACTGGATTTCTAAGTAACATTTGCTGCATAAAACATTAGGTTGAAACCAAACCTGCTCCGAAAACTTTCGATGAAACGGGAATGATTTTTGCCTTTTGAATGCAAATGGACTGAAAACGGTTTATTTGGACAAAGACAAGTTGCTGTGACTTACCAGCAAAAGACAGAAGACACTGTAGCCCCAAAAAGTTTCACTTTGGTTTTACAGCAGTTGTTCATTATTCATGGTGCTGGTGCACTTGAAAGACTGTGTCCACTCTCTAACTTGCGCGTCTCTTTCTTGGAGGGGAATCTCGAAGCAAACAGTAAACACGTTGGGATGAGAAGGCTGAGTTGGTCCCAGGAGACGTCGCTCACAGACTGTATTTTACTGTCACACAACCATGTTTAACATGCTGTTAACAGGCTGGGGAGAAGGATGCCAAGAAAGCCTGTTTTTTCTATTTGAAGTTGTTTAAAAGAAAAAAAAAAGAAACATAAAGCCAGCACTTTGTAGATAATTACTGTAGTTTGCAACTTTCCTTACGTAAGACCCAATCTGGAGCAGCTCGGTCTTTACATAAAACTCCCCGGCTTTTGTTGTCTGCTGAGTGTAGAATAGTCAGTGGCTGTATGTGGTGGTGAATCCTCTGGGGAGGCCGCTATGAATATTTGATGTAAATCCTCCTTTTTATCACTGACACGACTCGGGAGCAGGAGTCCTCATTGATCTGTTGTTATAATCACAGATTAAACGAAGTCTCCCCAAACAATTCCCTGATTAAAGCTCTTGTTTACCGACTGTGTTCATGACCAAGCCGGATTCGCTCACACACACACACACACTCACACGCGCGCCGAAGAAAGCCCCCGCAGGACAAGCAGCGCTACAAACACCATCTTTAATGTAGCTCCCAATGGCGATTTTGTGCACCAAGTCTCTGGATCAGTTTCAGCTCATTAGCTCCCAAACTTGGCCTGAATCTAACATGTCATGCTTATGAATCGAATCCACAGGGAAATGAGCAGTTACAACAGAAGTACACACTGAGAGACACATTTTCCTGGATATTCAACAGATTTGTTTCCTGTGGATCTTTATGTTGTTTTTCTACGCATAATGCAAGCTGTTCCACACACCGAGGATGTCTTCTGTAAATAAGTTTCTCCTCCACGTTCACTGCCAGTAAAGATTTGTAATGTGGCATAATGGTAATGCTATCAAGACACATTTTGAGGGGGGTGTTTGGACCATTGAAATGGGTACAGAATTGCACCCACTTTAGTAGAAGACAGAAGGCGCTTATGTAAGAAACTGGACACAGCCAATGAGTGCACGTTAGGGAGAAGTGGGCCAATGGCGTCATCGTTTCAATATTTTCGATGTCCAAACTAAAAGTTGCAGTTCAGGATTCATCCACTCGGGGAGCTGTTTTTGGGTTTCAAAGGCACTGGCATCTAAACATGTCCAAGCCTCCTTCATTTTTGACACAAAGTTATGATTAAAAAGGGTAAAAACAGGCTACCAACTGATATATAAATGTTTAAATGTAGTGAAGACATTCAGTGTCAGAATGACATCTTTAATTCAATAAGTGTAAGAGTGCTGATGGTTGGTCCTGCGACTTGTAATTTGTTCTTTTTCTAACACACCTTCCAGCAAGTCAGAGCAAGCTTGCGACGCAGTCTGAGCATGCGGCACTTGTCTTTTTTGATTCATTATTGTTTGTTCTTCACTCAGTTTGAATCACAACACGCTATTTGAATGAACTTAAGCAGACCTCCCTCTCCACTGTGTGAAGACAGATAAATACCTAAGCTGCCAGCCAATGGTATTCCAATAGGCTGTTGGCCTCCTGTCAAACCTCCATTTGTGAGTCTAAATGATTGGCGAATTTCATCTTAATTACAACAAAGTCGAGCCAAGCCCAGAGTTCATTCTCATCTTGTTCAGTTTGCCAATTATGGATGTGGCTGGCAACATGGTGGCTTCCTCCTCTCAGTTCTCCAACCCGTATTGTCCCTGGAGCGGAGAAGATTGCTACGTGACCACCGTCCCGCCGCTGTGCTCAAAATGAAGCAGATGAGATTACTCTGTGTGCATAAAGGCGGCTTCACCTAATATCAACTAGGAGCTCTCCCTGCGCATACTAATCATATGGATATGTTCTCTCATATGAACCGGCTCTCACCTTCATTATTGTATAAAATGAAACGTACTTTTCGCACATGATTGATATTCTGGGAAAGTGGGAGACTTCTGAAATGGATAACTGTGACAAAGCTACGCTCGCCGTCTCCTCCTCGCTAACGTCGGCGCCGAGGAACGAGCTCTCTTGTTATCACACGAGGAATAAGGACAGAGGGCTGTGTTTTTTCTTCTTTAGCTCGCGTTCGGTTGCTGTATGAAGGTCCATTAATTCATGTTTTCCCGTATCAGATTAAATTTGCTTTCTTCATGTGTGTGCTAAAGATAATCTGTTCCAGAGCTCAGAGTTATGATTATCCTGGTGGCAAGGACAGAAAAATAGAGAGGCTATAGCAGCCCCAAGTAATTAAATTAGCCCTGAATGGCTAATTGGATCAATTTGGAAGGCAGACACTGTCAAGGATAAGAGTAATCATCTATGCAGTAGCAATCCTTTATTGCTCAGACACGTCTTGTAAAAAGACAAGGTGTGATCCAGAAGGTTAATGTAATTACTGTCCAATTCTCTCACTCACTGTGCACAATAATGCTAATTAATCTAAGATCTCTGGACTATAATGAAGCGCGACAAGCCAGGTAATGCTGATTATAGTTTTAAGGACATGCCTGGATATTCTCCGTCATTTCCTCGTCCCTGGCTCGGTGACGAGGCCGCAGTTAGCTCGCTCCCTCCCTCCCTCCTCAGACTTTTACAAGACTATCGCCTTCAAAGCGTTCGATCCTCCGCAAAGTGCCGAAAGTGTATTTTGTTCTCACCTGCGTGGCGTTTTAGTATGATAGTCATGCGTTTTACCCCAATAAAGCCGTGATTTACATTTCATTCTGGGCGAGCTCTCCCGGCTCAGTGAGGTGTAAAGCAATGTAATGAGAAGGAGACTTGGCTTATGAACAGAGCATTCATATTCATTAGCAGCAGACATTAACATATGATGCCCGTGACAGATCCGTGATGCATGTTTTATGAATGCAGTTAATGGCACGCTGACAGCACGGCGGGCCGTAAAGGACCAGAGCAATCCACCAAATGAAAGCCACAGAGCAGTGGGACGATTATTGATTCTCCCCTGTGTCCTATTGATCTCTGACGTTTTCATCTGGCACAGAGCTGCTAATCTGCTGTGTATCAGAGAGACACCCACAGTGCAGCCCATTGACTCTGCTATCAATAGCCACAAAGCTGGATATCATTAAATCCTCATCACTTTGTTTCCCCCGGCCAGTTGCCACAGACGACTGAGCACTCTGCGTGACCTCTGAATAACCACTGTCCACTGGCTTGTTTATGGCCTCGGCTTCTGGTGCCTGACATTTACTGCCTCTTTTTTAATAGGCCAGTGTAACAGCTTTGCTGTACACAGCGCCGATATTGACCGCTACCTCAGAGTGTGTGACTGGACATGGTTTTATCCCATCAAGTGGCCACATATACTAGGTCAGCCACCAACAACGGAAAAATACACTCCGGCTTTGTCAGCAAACAGGGGCTGCGTGCGCCTAAACCACCAGGGAGACGCTCTGAAGGAGCTCGGGGGCTCACGGTACCTCGAAACCTGGATCAATTATCGGGCCAAAACGCAACAGTTGAGAAAGTATTGAATCGCTTGCTGCTAATCTCGGCAGCAATCCACTGCTGTCTCTCTTGATGCTAAAACAACACATGTCCGTGTTGACTTAACGGAGGCCTCCGACGGCAAACACGGCGGCTCGCAGGAAGGGAGCAAAGTTTGATGACGTTTGTGAGCCGCAAAGTCCGTGTGGATGGCGATCAATGTCATGAGTGAGAGAGAGACCTTAGCGCAGAAGACTGATGTCTGCTTCCCATTCAATACTTCCAACGTTCAATTATTTTAGCCATTAGGCCATAAGCCCGCGATAGCTGGATGATAAGAGACATTATACGAGTCTCAAACTGAACAAAAAGTTTGACTCCAAAACTTTATGGCATTGATGGATTTCGCGCTGCCGCTGTTGCCTTTAGGCTACAGGAAAGTTCTCACTGTTTTGTGCTTGTTTATTAGTCTCGATAAGAGTGCGCATTTCATAGGTCACAGCATATTGATATACTTGTAATTGGCTTCACACTGTGGATAGCAGGCTGACAAGCAGTTCTGGAAGAGGAAGGCAGAGAGCGATGAGCAGGAGGACGCCGACGGAGAACATTTCCGCGCCGACAGTGCAGGAGGAGTCCGTCTCCTCCTCCAGCCAGGCTCCAGTGGGACAAGGACAGGTGACACGGGGATCGATGGTACTTAAGGTGCGGGGGGTGACAAGGACAGGTGCAGGGGAGCGCCCCACCATGGTCCATTAGAGACGGAGCCTCCCTGCTGAGAGCAGACAGCATGATAAACAGCCTCAGCTCTGATAATACTCCTGCTGATCAATAGCCTGTCCGCCCGCCCTCCCTAAGGGCCGAGCGGGTGCAGCAGCCATGACAGCTGACCCTCAGGTCATGTGTCTGAGTGTGTCCCTGCAAGATCTAGTCTGTGTGTGTGTGCGTGCATGCACACTCGTGTGACCGGGTTTACACAAATACACACACAGACACTGTCTGCACGGAGGCAGGCTGCAGGTTTGGGGACGGTGGCTGGAGAGAGCCATCGCTGAATCAGATGAAGCGTCACATTGGCCTCCTGACCTCTCTGCCCAACCTCATCTTCTTAGTGTAATAGAATCAACCAAGCATATCCAATTAGTATCTGTATGTCCTTCACTTAAGCTGTAATGGTTTATTCATAGTCGTACATAGGAGACATTTTGAGCGGGAGCACTTTGTTCCACCTGCGTCCGTCCTGCCCTCCGTGCAGGTGTTAACCTCACCAGGACTCACAGATGCGTAGCACTTCCCTGGTTATGTTCTTGGCTAACAGATTCACACCTGAACTGCAAAACCACAGTGTTATTTTTATTACGTTAGGGTTATTGTGTAGGATTTGATCAAGAACTGTCGATGAACCAGATTTTTTTTTTTTTATGAGTTGCAGCTTCTTTACCTTTCTGTTGCAGTTAGCAAGTTAGCATTCATTGCTACAGCTAGCATGGCTCTCCCTCAGTTTGTGACTGAGTCACTCACTGAATATACAAGCTAAGTATGCATTAAAAGAACCAGTGTGTTTAAATTAATCGTCTCTGTATTTTAGCTTCGGTTTTGTCAAATTTTGAACAGTTACATATTTGCATTTTTACTCCTCACTGGATTCAAACAATTGTAAGTCAATTTTTTTCGAGTTGGGAAAAAAAGACACTTGTTAACAAAGAGATTCTCTCATGACTTTATTGCTGAAATGAAAAAAGTGTATTTTTCTTTTTTTTTCCCAGACCAAATGTCTAAACTCTAAAATCTTCCTGGTTTTGGTTAAAAGCAAGTATCAGAAAGCAGAAAGAAGAGGAAGCAATTCTGTTTGAGCAAGTGGTTTCAGTACTGCATCAGTAGGAGGATGTAGAAAAACAACATGAACTGACACACACACACACACACACACACACACACACACACACACACACACACACACACACACACACACACACACA